>OY755250.1:57979326-58398500 GCA_963576725.1 Azorinus chamasolen | reverse complement strand
GGTTTAAGTGTGCATTAGGTCATGAGTAAATGGATATTAGCGAACATGTTGCGTGATACTAGTATCGTAAATTTGTAAATTGATGCATCAAGTTGCACAAGCATTCAACAGAAGGGAATGCTATGGTATAAATTGAATGATAAATATAGGTACCTATATAAATAGAATAATGTTCGATGGTCTATTGACCAGGCATAATGAATGTACCTCTACTCAATGATACATATGTCTCATTAACTATATGTGTACAGAATGGTTACAAGTTGCAATGAAATAAACTATATAATTTCATGCGTATTACATGTTCAAACCTAAAAATTATTTCATATAATTATTGTCTAAAAGTGCTATTAAGGATTGGTCATATTTGCTCATTATTCGAACATAAATTCGTAATTAATCCGAAATTAGTGAAACAATATTCCTGACCTTCACTCTCCCACATTTTACCTCCGTTTTAGACCACTTCTTATTCACACCTTTGGTGTTATCCTGACTGGCATATGTGTAGTCGACACGAAAGAGATTGTCCATCAACTTAACTATGAGACGGTATATGAAGAACAGCCGGCATTATATAGTTCTTCTGAGTATTGGACGCATTCATTTATGATTGAAACTATGCCCGACATTGCTAAAATTACCTACTATAAAGCCCGCATATAACTGTCCTCAACTTCACCAGAGTCTATGATGACTCAAATCCACCGGACACTTCTGAACTACGATACATACATACTTCTTGTTCTCACAGTTCAAGTCTTTATGTGTTTTGTCAAAATGCAAATATCTAAACTACAGATGCCATCATTAGTTTAACACCGTGTACCCAGTGCATGTACTTAATGTCACAAAATCATTCTTTCCTGTTTTAATGGTACAATGGAATGGCTTTCAAATCAATGATATGAATAATTATCAAAGTCTCAAACCTCCATCTCATATTAGACTTCCATATCTTTCCACACTGAAATTCAAACGCATTATCAATAATCGCCGAGAGTCATTCATAATTCAACTATGGGTAACTCCTCATAATTATTGTATGCAAACTGGTGTTACATGTGCGAATCAGAGTCAGACTGCAACTGGTGATGAACATACGAACACTTTTACAATTATGTCAGACATTATCGCATGTCAGGACAACTGCCTCGCAACGTTGTAAAATAACAGTTATGTATTTAAAATCCTACTATTTAATCTAGGAATTATACTTTGCATTGTATTATCATCAAATTATGTCATACGAATTCTTATTATGATATTTATTAATTATAAACAAAGTTCCTTTCGAGACAAGTGATTGCTTTAAATATCTAACAAGTACCTGCATCATTGTTCCAAATTCTGTAATCTACTTATTTTTCCATAATGTTTATAAAAATGGGTCAGTTACTTGAATGTTGTTGATGAGCAGAGTCAAAGCAATGTGCATACTAGAAAGAAGATGGCATCACAAGACGACGCAATGATGACAGCTAATGAAATGTCACGTGATGTACATTCTTATATATAGATAATTATTTGGCTCAAGCCAATCAGAAACTTTAATAAACTTTATTCATATTCGTTATGCTAAATGATAACCAGGAACATTGAATTCTATAGCACATTCCACCACGTCAAGTGCTTCCCGGAAAGGACATTCCTGGATTGGGATAGGTAAAGGAACATGTAAAAATTTACTGTGATAAGACTTATGAAAATTCTGGAATAAATCTCTTCTGGTCTATTAAGAACTCTTCAGAAGTCTTAAACAAACTTAAGAACAAAAGGTATCTTGCATCCACTGTAAGCACGTACGATTTTTCTACTCTGTACACAACTCTTCCTCATATTTTAATAAAGGATAAGCTTACTAACTGGCAGGTGCTCTGACTTCAGCAAAGTCATTGAGTACATATTTGACGGATTGTCACAGTTATTATGCTATGTTTTACATGTTGTCCTGTGTTCACCGTCGTCTATGTTGTGGGTAAGTCCAGCGGGGATACCTTTATTTACAATATTTGTAAAGCTAGGGTGACTTTGAGAGAAGTGCGAGGTTAGGACGTCCGTAAACCGGTTTAAACCCCCAGTGGTGTTTTTGCTCTTTGTCACCCTTCCTTTTGTTTGCCTTGCGTCTTTGTGCTTGTGCTTGTGCTTTGTTCATGTTGTGGAACGTTTGTCCCTGGTTCTTGTGTCTCTTTTGTTGTTTTCTGTGTTCATTTCGTGTGTGTGAGTGTGTGTGTGTGCGTGCGTTTCAGTGTGTGGTTGTGTGTGTGCATCATGCTGTCTATCGGTGTTTTGGTGGTGGTTGCGTCTTGCATGTGGCTTTGCCTGCTTGACTTTACTACTTTTCCATTGATCCAGAAAGTATTTGCCCGAGAAAAAACATCATTCTTGGCATATAATGCTGAAAAAGCTTTCTTTACTGACGAGCAAATGAAATATTACACCAATTGGACTTGCTCAGAAGTTTGCGAAGCACTAACCTTTCTTTTGGATAACATATTTGTACGTTATGGGAATGCTATATACCGTCAGGTAATTGGTATTCACATGGGTACGAATTGTGCACAACTTGTCGCAGATTTGTTTTTGTACTTCTATGAGAGAGATTTCATGTTGAGTTTGAATCCTCAATCACAAGAAGATGTTATAAAAGCCTTCAATGAAACTTGTCGATATTTGGATGATATTTTTAACTCAGATAACCCTTTCTTTGATGCTCTGATTCCTACAATTTATCCTAAAGAACTCAAATTGAATAAAGCTAACCCGTCCGACAATTATGCAGCGTTTCTTGACCTAGACCTTAAAATTAATAATGGAATGATTTCTACTAAAATATATGACAAAAGAGATAATTTTGATTTTAATATTGTAAATTTTCCTCATCTTGAGGGGGATGGTCCCCGTGCTCCATCTTACGGGGTTTATATATTTCAACTTATTCGTTTTGCTAGAGCTTGTTCATCTATTGACGATTTTAACAGTCGAAATCTCATTTTAACTGAAAAACTGCTTAGACAAGGATATAGATACCATAAACTAAGAAAAACTTTCTCTAAATTTTATTATCGAAATCTCTCGCTTATTGGCAAGTACAATTGTAATCTCAAGGTACTTTTGCGACACGGTATTTCACATCCTGAATTTTATGGTGATGTGATTTACAAACTTCGTAAAATTATTGGACATACCCATTTTCTCACTTTGTTCATCAAATATATAAAACGATTCATTAAAAAGGGATATGATCCTGTATTACTACAACATACTGCATGTTTGGTTGTGAACCCTTTTACAGTTGGCAATCACTCTGACCTCTTTGCATGTACGCCGACAAGAAAGGTTTAGTACTCTATGAAGGCGACCTCTTAAATCCAGAAATGGAAGGAGAATGTCGGATATCTGTACTATTTCATTTTTGTCGTACCCTTTATTACTTTTCTACAGTTACTCTGTTTGCAGCTGAATCATTGAGTACACTAGCGATAGGTGGATACAGTATGTTCAATTAAATGTTTTTTTTGTTATACATGCACTTTACCACTGTATTTGCTGTCGCGGTTGTTGTATATTAGTCGGAGAGGGGATACGTTTATTTACACTGTTTGTCTTTTAGGATGGGGATGGAATAAGGGTGAGGTTGAGCGCCCATAAACCGGTTTAAACCCCCGGTGACGTTTGTCACTGACCGTTCCAAGGCGGTACTTCCATCTTCCTCCTATTGTATGTTTGTTTTGTCTTTGTGCGTCTCTTGTTGTTTTTTCTACCTATGTAATTTGCTGTTTCCTTGTGTTGCTGTTCGGGCGAGTGTTTGTTCTGTATGTGGTGTTTCCTGCATGACTCATTTTTGTACTTTTAGTCTACATCCAACAACCGTACCACAAATCCACTGATGCCAAGCTACCGGCGACAGACCATTCAACGGACCATCCAGCTTCAATACTTTTCCCATGGTTTATTTTGTTTATGATAAATGAAATTAATTATGTACTATGAACATATATGTGTGTGCGTGTGTGCTCAGTAGTGTGTGAAAATCTTGTATACTTATGGTTTAATTTGTACGCATGTTTTGCTCCCAAAATCATCATTGTTAAGCGGGAGCTTAACTTTTTGAGCCTGAGGGGATTGTTATAGGGATAAAATTATAGAAAATAGCGAACGCTTGTTCTATGCATGTTCTACTCATACATAGGGTTTAAAATACAGTTACATGATATAAATTTGATTATACAGTTGGAACAAAAAACATTATTTTAGTTGGAAAGAAAATTTAATTGATAAGTTCGTTTATACCTTTTATTACTCATGGTTTTGTTGACCGTCTGGCATGTTTCACCATTGTGCAGGTAATATTAAAGGGAATTAGTGGTGAATTTCGTATGGTGCTAGAAGATTTTTGTTTTATCATAAATTAATTTTACTTGCAAGCATCACTAAATGTGATAATGGTTTCAACGTCAGTGTGTTCAGCAAATGAATAGCATTGATCTGTGACGTAATAACTTGTACATTATTGGTGTCATACACGGCTATTATGCATCATGGCTCATTAAAACATAACCCCGTATCTGCTATTAAATTATACATTACAGCCATGTTTCCCAATGTATCTATTAATTAAAAGTACTAAACAATATTGCTCCCTCATGTTCTTCTACCCTGGTTAAAGATATGTTACGCAGTCATTTTACGATTGCCTAATACCTCGCTTGTGAACATTTGATAGAAGGTGGACAGGATGCAACAAATATAGTACGTAATGTAAGAATAGTATGGCTGTGAATGGGTAATGAGCTTATGGGACATCATTGTTGCTGTACATGGCGTAAACTTATTAATTTCATGTATGAAACAGTCACGTCAATAACTATATTTACCAGCCTTCAAGAGAAGTACCGCTTAATGCAAAATTCATGCAGAGAGATCAGAGAAACTCTCCACATAATGTTAACCCTTCCAGAATTAACAGGGATGCCCCTACATCTGACGCGTTTCATAAATACTTTAAAGATACAAAACTCATTTGTTTATATGCTGAAAAGTAGTATATCGCAAAAAAAAACATCTAATTACCGTGCATAATGACAAAACATCCATGTGTTTGATATCGCGGATCCCGGTTATACTCCCCAATGGTTCAGTTTTATTCGGGTTGGGTTTTAGTTTCGTAACTGTTCGCCATATTCGCGATTCTCCGATCACTTCCGAGAAAGGTTTTACGTAAACAATTGAGGGAACGCGTGATCATAGGCAAAACGTGGAAGAATTAAACGGAAAAGGCCGATAATATTGTGCTGTAGAACAAACATTATCAGTATTGATGAAATCGGTTTATTTGTATCACAGGGGCATTTTTCGATATAAGTTCAAATTGGGAACCTACATAATAATGACAGAGCATAACAAATACTAAGTTTTATGATATTATTGGAAATATGCGATCATTGTAGGGACTGCCTCTTTAATGTGCACATTCTTATATTTCAAGCATGCGCCCACCTGCCAAAATGCATTTTAAAAATATCGTATCTTAAAAACACCTGCATAGAAAATGTTACTACGGTGGGGCTCGAAAGCACAGCACTAATATTGGTATTGCTGTGATCAAACCACTATGATTAAACCACTGGGCTTCCAACGTATGTTTTACTCAATGTATACAAAGCTTATAATGCATCAGTGTCATTGTATAGCGACGTATGCTTTAAGTGTTCGGTGATCGGACAGATAAAACAGCTTACGGAAAAAAGTGGACTTTTCATACAGTGCAAGGTTAAACCTTATCGACAATACTGTGACCTACTTATGCAACTGACTGAAACATTATGCACGGTAGGGGGTTATCTGGAGACTATTACTGTTAACCGTTGAAGCCAACCTTACTATACATCCAACAAACCAAAATCAAATCGATAGATGCGTATTACTCCATTTCCTCATTAATACGTAATTGCAAACAGAGTAGACCCATATCCTATAGGAGCCGTCTAATCAGGTTCTGCTCTGTTTAAAAATGGAGTTTAATGTCTTTAGTTTTGAAAATGGTTACAGTTTTCCACATTCAATATGCAATTTTAGCTACTTTGTCCATGGATATTTAGTAGGTACTAACTACGGATCATTCCTTGGAAAGAGTCCAGACCGTCATATAGCAGATAAACTCATTTAACCCCTTCTCTGTTCTATGTATTTTTTCAGTTTGCGACTATGTATGGAACGTGGACACTTATAGACGTATTAGAAAGTAAACATACCTTTTAAATTATGCTAGCCAATAGAGCATTCCCTAATAGGGGCCGTCTGTTTTGAACCTACTCTGTTTGAAAATGCGTGACAAAACGTTTGTATGAAGGAAATGGTTATAGAAACTAGACATTAAAATGTGCTTCAGATCGTGTTACCTACGTATTCAGTTGACAAGAATAAGTTATATATTATCATAATTTGATAGAAGATCACGTGGCAATCATTTCCTTGAAAATGTGTGCAGGCCAGTTAGCAATTTAGAAGGGGATACCGTTTAAGGGAATTGGTTATTAAATGTTCGTTTACCCAATGTGACCTACATATGAAAAGAACTGGACAAATGCATATAAATCTGATAAATTAATTTACTCAATATCAAATTATGGAACCCATCCATATCAGGTGTTTAGGGGCACAGAAAACATACTAGTTGTTAGTATAGACATCGACGGCGAAATATTCAGCAAAAAGTACAGACCCTGGTCAAGAGGCTCTTTTTGAACACTTCTCGTCTTGATCTACATGTTGTCGTTTTGTCTATGCCTTTAGCCCAGGTTATGTGGTCTACATACGAGACAGGCCCGACCCATATATATATGAGGGTCATGTGCGGATCACAATAAGGTCAAATGAATAGTCAAAACACGGTCACATGATGGTTACATGGGGGTCACATGGGGGTCGTTCCTATATCTGTTTATGAAAATCCAGTTAGTGGTTTAGGTGGTTTAACCATTCCCTTCATATAAACTGGTTTTCAAGCAAACACAGTAGACCAAGATAAGACGGCTCTGCCCTGTTTGATAATGTAATTCTATAGATACATTCTAAAATGACTACACTTTTCTCTCTTCCATATATCATTATAACAGGAGGTACAGAAAATTAGAATAAACATAGAACAGGGAAATGTTTAAACAGGGAAAGGGTAAAAAACAACTACGCATGCTTTACGAAACACAACGAAGGATGGTGGACATCTGACGATTCGAATAGCTCACCTTCGCACCCTGTCTAAGGTGTGTTGAAATTACCGTTATGAATATGAATTAGACTCATTTGTTTTAATAGCACATGGATACAGGAATATGTGACCGTGGCAGAAACTGTAAACTGTAGAATCATATCTATATTATATCATAGGCAAATACAATAGACCCTGATCAGACGGCTCCTATAGTAGCATTCTGACATTGGGTCTACTTCATTTGCCAAGGTTTAGAAAAACGTATTTATGGTGTAAAAAGTTAACTCGTGCGCTAACAGTTTGTATATCTATTTGATCCACAAGATGGATCTGTTTTGTAAAACAAGTAATTTGTCATTAGATAATAGGTTCATCTAGCAGGAATGATGTTTGAAAACAAAGTTCTTATTACACTGCTAACCTGCCAGCCGACTTGGTCACTGGTGAACTGTGAGATCTGCTCTTGGATTACTTCCCCTTGTCGCCGCAGGACTTAACGGCGAACAAAGGGCTGTAAATGCCACTAAGTCGGTAGGCCCCCTGATCCCTTTTCATAGTGGGCTGGTTCCGACGTATCTGATTTTGCCTCCCGTACCTGTCTGAGTCTCTGGTTACCATATCGTAAGTAATTTGTCAGTTATAGTCATTTAACTAGCACCTATTTGAAAATAATGACAAATTTAGACAACTTTAGCGCAATCCCTCTCTGCGGAATTTTAGTAGAGAAGCATTTAGATAACAAAGAAAGAGACTCCCTAGATTGAATTAGGTTAGGGAGGTCCACTTTTTCGATTGACACTAGCCCAGAAGAGGATAGAGGACCCCTGTAAATAGGATTCAGGGGTATAGGGCAGACAGAGGGTGGGAGGATTCTAAAACAATCTTCACACACCTTCTCAATAGAAAAATATTGATGTTCAGAATCATCTAAGGACGAAGAGGACTAAGCCCCGTCTAAATCTGAGTGAGAGGCTTCCACAGGTTCTGATTCCCTTAAAAAATAGGATCATTCCTAAGAGCCATAATGGATAAAGTGTCTTCCAGCTCTCCCTCAGAATCCGCCCTGGTGAACGCCACGGATGGCAACACCCGGGAGGAGTGGGACCCGCCACAGACATAGAAGTGTGGACTGTGGGTTCACATGAGAGTTATTCTCCCTCTAGAGATGAACACACAGCATGTCCTGAGTGGGGTGTAAGCCAGAACGGGCTTGGCTGGGGGGGGGGACCCGAGGGGAAAGGGGAATGCGGATCAGTGAGGGGGAGTCCCATTACCTTGCTGGTCAGGTCGCCAGTAAGGTGAAGCGTGTTGGTACCCAGAATGAGTGTCGGCTAGCGAGAGCGACCAGCAGGCGAATCTGAGGAGGACTAATAGCGATGTCTTCTCATAGAAGAGTAATGGTAAGACCTCGACCTGCGCCTGCAATGAGAGCGGTGCGAGTGCCGGTGCCCATTAGAAGAATAAGAAGGTTTTTACGCCTCCTACGGGGTGGGGTGGGATGGGGGCTGGGGAGAACAAAGTGTACTCAGAAGATGAGTAAGTGCAGGGCCTAGACGACAAAGAACGTCTAGACTTAGCCAGAGCAGCTTCCAGTTGACTTTCACCACTGCCATGCGGTGTAGAGACAGAATGTCCAGTAGAAAAGATTGGACTGGTAGATTTACCGGTCCACAGTGGTATCCCGGTACAAAGGACCGGACCGGGACACCTGAGGCCTTTTGGAGAGCAAACTTAGGACACCGGGCCAAGGAATACACAGAGACATTTTTGGACCGGGTCCCGGTAGACCGGTATGCCGATGACGTCATGAACCGGAATCACTAACACCAGGACACTGCGGACAGGTGCCGGATAACTAGGACTAGATTCAGCAGGACCAGGCAAAAATCTCAACACAACAAGCGGACCAGGAGACCTGGAAACAGTAGTACCTAGGATCAGAACAAAGGGCACCATTCAAGTGGTAAACGGGGAACAGTTGGATGTCGAGCTGCAACTAACAACTGGGAAACCGACTGCACCACATGGGTTGTTGACGAAATAGATTTTAAAGAAAAAAGCAGGCTTCTTCTGAGCTTTAGAAGACAGTGATTTGTATGTTGCTAGGGAGTCGCAAACCAAAGAGAATAATACTTCTCCCGTCGGGCAGCAAGCTCCCACGTCTCCCATGTCCAGAGGGATGAAACTGGACAGGGAGCTGAAGCGGAGCATCCGCTGCAGGCCGGACACACTTAATGAGTTGTCCAGCCTGCCGCAAAATGCCCGCAATAAGCATTGCGCTGCTCTGGCATGCTGTGGTAAATAATCAAGCAAATGCATAAGACATCGCGAGTAAGTTCGAAGTCACGCAATGCTAATATTGGTAAACATAAGCTGATTATTGCAGCCGAGATGCTATACATTTTCCATTGTATTGCCTTTACATCACAGACGTAATGTTTCATCAGTTTATTTGTTTAAAGTAATTATTCTGTGTAAAAAAGTGGCTATAACTGTTTTCCCTAATAGTGGATTATACAAGTGTTTCCAAATGTTCAACTTGATTAAAAAGTTTGTACCGACCTTGGAAATAGAAATCAATTACTAGATGCAAGCTATTCAGGTGTTTACGTTGAGCATTTTCAACATAGTTACCCACTTTTAAATTAGGAAAAGGATTAGCCCGTTCCTTCCTGTAAACTTCTAATTGTCAATTTGTAATTATGGTATAGGTCTTAGTATGCATTTCCTGTCACGGAAAATACATTCCTTGAAAGATGTACATTCAATTCGCACGATGGCAATAGTTTTTACATGCAAATTAAACAGATAAAGGGTTCAGATTACTTTTATGTTGGTCTCTACTCATGCTGATTCATATAATATTAGTTTACAAATGAATCTTATTTATCAGTTTCACAACAGACTAGGTCCAATCATGCCGAGCTTTTAATTAAGTTCCTGTTTAGCCTTTACTCCGTAACTATTAATGAAATGAATAATTGTATGATGTATATTAAATAGCTGAATCAAGACTTTTTGTCCAAAACAGAAATTGTAGAACCAGATGGTGTATATTATGTCATCATCTAACATATCAGATCCTGATCAGATGTCTCATATGACTTTCATCTGATCGGGGTCTACTCTGTGTGGAAATGAGTATTTATGGAGTAAATAAACGCCAATTAACATACTTGCAATCAGAGAAGACCCAGAGCAGACGGCTCCCCTAGAAGCCATCTGATCAGGGTCTAGAAGCCATCTAATCAGGGTCTGCTTTGCTTGCGAATGACATTGTGACATATTTGACTCTTACGGTATCTACACATACCTAAAAAGCCGGTAAAACATGCAGTAAAAATATTAATGACGTCATCATTTCCTACAGGAATACTGAACAGGGAAAGGGATAATTGCATTTTATTCTATTTTATTGATTTTCAGTTTTACCCAGAAGTAAGAACAAAAGTACAAAAATGAGTAATGCAGGAAACATCATGTACAGAACAAACAGCCACCCTAACAACAGCACAAGGAAACAGCAAATGTAAATAACTATAAACACATCAAGAGACACACAAAGAAAAACAACATATAATAGGGGAAGATAGAAATACCGCATAGGAACGGTCAGTGACAAAAGTCACAAGGGGGAGGGGTAAACCGTTTTTTATCGGCGCTCAACCTCACACTTATTCCATCTCCACCCTAAAAGACAGTGTAACTAAACGTATCCCCTATCCGACTAATCTACAACAACCACAATGACAAATACAGTGGTAAAGTGCATGTAAAACGGAAACATAATTAAGTGAAGTATTTGTATCCATCCATCGCAAGTGTACTTAATGATTGAGCTGCAAACGGAGTAACTGTACAAAGGCAATAAAGGGCACGACAAAAATGGGATGATACAAATACCCGACGTCCTCCTCCCGCCTTCGGATTTAAAACTATACCTTTTTTTTCTACAATCAGAGAAGATCCAACTTAGACAGTGTTATCAGGTATTTCTAGTATGTTTGTATATACATGTACATATACGATGCAGGTCTGATCTTCTTGCGTGGTTCTTTTCATGACTATTTATCAAGAGAACAGATAATCTCTGGGAAACAATTTTTGAGCAGCAGCACAATGGGGTCTATTAGAGAAGGAAACACGTGTAATAGATTTCTATAACCCATTGCCCAATGCTCCCAATAAGCAAATGCTAAATATAACACAATACATGTAGTTGAATTGTCCTTATAAGTAGGTTTACAATATTGTAGTTTTATATCTCCATATGTTGCTATCATTTGTGGAAAAATGTGATGGCCATTCCATCTTGTCTAAGCTGGATTATAGCAACCAATTGCCTACGTGTGTATTTTTATGTCTAATCATTGTATTATTTTAGGCTTTCAAATTGATTAGTACATATCAAAACAGTATTGTTGTAGTATTAATCCTACATTTACATGTAGATCATGGTCTAGTCATATATGTATTGCCACTTTTTAGCTCGACTATTCGAAGAACGGTGGAGCTATCCTACTCGCCCCGGTGTCGGCGTCGGCGTCCGCGTCCGCGTAACACATTGGGAACGGCATTTGTTAAAGTCCACTTTTTGCATCTTATAATTGGAATAAAGCTTTGAAACGTGGAACACTTGTTCCCCACTAAATTTTTAATATGTAGGCAAGAGTACGTAACGTTGTCAAACACTTTTACAGAATTATGGCCCTTTTGAACTTAAGATATAAGGTTTTTTGTTAAAGTCCACTTATTTACATAACCCTTTGAAATAAAGCTTGAAAACCTTGAACGCTTGTTCACTATAACACAATCCATTTGTAGGCAAGGGTACATAACTCCGGCAAGTAGTTTGACAGAATGATGACCCTTTTAACTTAGAACGTTTGGTTAAGGTTCGTTAAAAGCACAAACATGACTCATGCAGGAAACACCACATACAGAACAAACAGCCACCCGAACAGCAACACAAGGACACATCAAATGAACATAACTATAAAAAACATCAAGATACGCCTAAAGACAAAACAAACATATAAGATGGAAGTACCGCCTTTGAAAGGTCAGTGACAAAAGGCACGGGGGTTTAAACCGGTTTTTGGCGCCCAACCTCACACTTATTCAATCCCCATCCTAAAAGACAAACAGTGTAAATAGACGTATCGTCTCTCCAACTAATCTACAGCAACCGCGATGTCAAATACAGTGGAACAGTGCATGAATAACGAAAACATTTAAGTGAACAAAATGTACCCACCTATCGCTAGTGTGCTCAATGATTGAGCTGCAAACAAAGTAACTGTAGAAAAGTAATAAAGGGTACGACAAAAACTAAATAGTACAGATATCCGACGTTCTCCTTCCGTTTCTGGATTCAAGAGGTCGCCTTTATACAGTACTAAACCTTTCTTGTCGGCGTACATGTAACGAGGCGAGCGTGATTGCGACCTGTAAAGGGTTGACAACCAAACATACCGGATGTTGTAGTACTATAGGATCCCTTTTAAATGAATTGTTTAACATATTTGATGAACAGAGTAAAACAATTGGGTATGTCCAATAATTTTAGGAAGTAACCTTATTTACATAACTCTTTGGGATAAAGCTTTGAAACTTGGAACACTTGTTTACCACCTCAAGCTGTATATGTAGGCAAGAGTACATTAATCTATCAAGCATGTTAACATAAAGTATTGCCCCTATTTACTGAAGTTATTCTCTTTAATTCAAAGGTTCAAAGAGAAACTACATCCTGAATAATATTAAATATATTTTACTGAAACTGATTACATGCTCCTAGTATCATTGGACACTATTTTAGTCCACTATATAGCATGTTTACACTAACAATTCTGAGAACAGTCGATCGCGCTGTCCTGTGACAGCTCTTGTTACTAAGGACTGCTTTTCATTGTATGTGCTGGTTTTGCCTCACATTTCCTTTCCATTACTGTGTGTTTCTTTCGTTTTACATTTCTTTTCTTCGTGGTATCTTCCTGCACATGGAAAGCATTGTTTCAATAATGTACTTTATCGGCAATACAATTACATTTATTATCTTAATGATTTGTTTAACAATATCGTGATATATATCCATCCTCCGCATGGAAAATGATGGGTTACGTGTTTTTGCAAATGTCAGTAGTAATTTCTAGGTTCCTCTGTCGAATTGATTGTGGGTCACCTGTCAAGGTCACATCAACTATGCCATATGATTATTTATCAATTATGTAACTTGAAAATTATTAGAGTTGGGTTACTTCAACTGGCACATCAATAAATCATGCAGTTGTTTTTCTGAAACTGTCTATACATGGATATACTACATGCAGCTCTAGCAAAGTACTGTGGAGGCATATGTTTTACAAGTAAGACTTGTTTTATTTGCTGTCTTGGCTGATGCTTATTCAGTTATTCAGAGTTAAAACGTATGGAAACATGTAAAACTACACGTACATCTGTTTTATAAGCCATCCTTTTGTTTAACCTGAGTGCAACTGGATGATTGTTGTTTCTTGACATAATGCGTTGATTATCTTGCGAGTAGTGCTTCAGTTGTATAAAGCTGCATTTATAATTTTATAATATTAACTTGTATATTTTGCCCCTCCCCCATCCCCGTTCGGCGAATACAGGGGCATTAAGAGTTACCCCTACTCGAGAGTTCGTCCGTAGAAATTTTCTGTTCCCGATTGGTAATTTTTGAAAAGCTTCAACGACTGAATCTATATTTTGGTATGCAAGTATATAATATCAAATTATAGGCTAAATTCGATTTTAGTTACAATCCACTATTTTACGGATTTATGTAGGCATATTTTACTTAACTTTACAATTCTCATAAAATGCCTAAAACGGGACATCCGTGTCCCATTGACACATCTTTTTATGTTTGTTATTTAGCATATTTTCACCTGTATCGAATGTAGAGGAACAAGGACATTTCAGGTACATGTTCATGTATATGTTCAGGTAGTATATAGGTATACAGTATGTGTTAAGGTTTGCCAATGGGTACTTAATAATACACATGAGTGGTGTTGTCGCTAGATAAAGTCTGACAAGTTCTGTTTGAAATTAATCTAAATTATGGTCCATGTTTGACATATTATTGCGTTACTGACGTTGGCTTCAAAATAGACGATCGCATGGTTTTAGAGACAGCTCATATGTATTCTTAATAATGATGAATCTCATCATAGACTATTTCATTATATGTACATCTACATCTTAACGTACATGTATTTTAGGTTTATAACATCATGGAAATAACGCATATATTCAGACCGTCAAAACAATTTTGTATCTTTAATTGTTCAAAGTAATAACTCTAGGTCTAATGTTAGAAATAACCGTTTTTCCTGTGCATTTTACATTGTATTATGAAATTGTGTTGTTTGATGTACACATCTTTGATTATGTTGACTGAAGTGGTGTATATATATATTTATATACATATTAGTAATGAAACGTGTGTACACAAATGGCTGCAGTGACTGATAAGGTAGGGTGTTTGAATTTTACTTTTAACATATTTGCTTATAACCATTTACTAGGGTCACTGTTTTCAAGTTATCAAGCGTTATTACAAATTCTTATCTTTGTTGGTTTTGTTGACCCCCAAGGTTTCAAATTAATATAAATATGATTTATAAAATTTGTAACTGACTGAAATAGAATTTCGACATATTGGTTCTCAGGTCAGTGATAACTATGAGTACCTGTGTACGTTCAATAAAATGCCTATATTTCATATGTAGTCACCAAGAAGGAGCCCTTATATCGCCCAGATATTGGAATATGAGGCCCGTATACCGCCAACATATCAGAACAAGGGACACATATAGGGCTTATATTATGCCCAAGTGACCCATAGTTTGCCCCTATAGCAAAAGTACAAAAATGAGTCATGCAGGAAACACCATATATAGAACAAACAGCCGCCCGAGCAGCTACAAAAGGAAACGACAAATGTACATAACTATAAATACAGCAAGAGACGCAAAAAGACCAAAACAAACATAGAATATGGGGAATATGGAAGAATCGCCTTGGAACGGTCAATGACAAAACTACACACCTCACACTTATTCCATCCCCACTCTAAACGACAAACAGTGCAAATAAACGTATCCTCTCTCCGACATATCTACAACAATCGCGATGGCAATACAGTATAACGAAAACATTATGTGAACAACCAGTATCGACCTATTGCTAGTGTACTCAATGATTTAGCAGTAACAGTCTTACATGTCTTCTTCATGGTGCTCGATTGCAATTCCCACGTTGGCCACATATGGGTGGCCCATATTGGACCCGTAAAGAAACCCAGTTTTGGCCCTTATGGGTCCTATATATCATGTTTGCTGGTATGACACTAAGATTAATGAACATTTTCGTTTGATAGAATCGGTAAAATGGGAAAATGTATATCTACATTATTTCATAAGCAAATAGAGCAAACCCTGGTCAGATGTCTTCTACAGGACCGTTTGCAAAGGAGTATAAATATTCTGAAAGTGGGACATCCTTCCAAAGCAAAAGTAGCAAAGCAGAAAGAGAAAATTGCAGTCTCTATTTTATTGAGTATGTTCATGAGTAGTAACTAGAAAACTGACCCATTCAGAGAGGACCCTGCACATGATATATTGTATAACATCGCAATTTGATAATTCAAGAGCAGATACCTCTGGACATGGTGTTCTCATTTAAACTATAGGTGTCTTCCTCTCATAATACTTAAGCATATGCTCTTAATATGAACCAAATATTGAAGTACTGTTTGTGTTATCGCATCACATCAAGTGTGGACAAAAGTCGATGGCATTTTCAATTAATAAGGTCAGATAAGTCTAGACAGAGTAAGCTGATTAAGGCCAAAACCTATAAAACCTCTGATAATACTAAGCATATGCCCTTAATATGAAACCAAGGTGTGATTTATTGTTTGAGTTATCGCGTTACATCAAAATTGTTGACGGGCGGACGGAAAAATGGACGAACAGATAGATAATGTGATTCCTATAGGGCTCCAGCATGTTCAATGCAGGACCCTTATTAAAGGTCCAACGCTTCCCATGTACCCTAGCAGCGGCTTAAACAGTATTAACTTTCAAAACCTAAAAGATATAATAATGTTTGGGGTGATTTAGGGCCTGAATGGTCAATTCCGTCCTTCATACAAACGCCTTGTCACATCCTTATAACAGAGTAGATCCGTAACAAAAGGATAATGCATGGGTTATCTAATCAGGGTATGTTGTGATTGCATCTGAACTTGTAATATATCTGACTCTATAGCTTCTACCAATACCAAAACACCCTGTGTACATATTCCATTATAAACATTCAGCTAATAAATATTCAGGACCTAATTATTTTATATGAATATATAAATAGGAAAGGGTTATTGTCCATTAAGGTTTTGCAACGTAGACGGGCGTAGCAAATAAATACATAGGAGCTTCGACATCTCTTCACTCATTCGTATGAACTTTTGTCAAAATCTACAATGAAACAATTGCAGCATATACATTTCCTCTCGTACCTTTTTCCATGCATTTGATATAAGCCTTCTTGAAACGTTTATATCTTTCACACAGTTTAGCATAATGTTTTTTAAATTGTCTTTAGGAATAATTGAAACAAACATTTCAGTCCTTAACAATCCAGTACAGGATAATTCTATAATTAATATACCACTTTGCATATCTGGGAAACCATGTAATAACTTAATACAACAATATTTCAGACATGGAATAAGCTATTATTTGAGAAAGTGTCTAAACTGGAAGGCATATGCCTCGACTGCTGTGATCTCGAAGTATTTTGTATGGTTACCTGAAGCTCGAGATATAGAAGTTCAAATGTAGAAGACTCTGAGCAAACGGCTCCTACAAATTTCCTCTGCCAATGTCGTTTTTGTGCCAACCTGTTCAAAGCGTTCAGATTCTAATAAACAACTATTATCTATTAGAATGGTGACATACCAATCTTTTAATTCATAACTACGACTTTCAATACCTTTTGAAACACAACAGACCCATTTTATACGGCTGTTATTGGAATCACCTGATCAGGGTCTACTCTGTTTGCTGTTGGTATTATTTAACGCTGATTCTCGACACGACATAACACTATTTTGTTCATAAATAAACTGATATTAGTGATGGTATTATTTGTCATTGAGTAAAGGCTAACGAAAAAGGGAGACCAATAAACAAACATTAATTGTAGCAGTCGACACAGTTTGAAAATGACTCTGTTTGACAGCGAACAATAAGTTCAGGAGACTATACCAATATTCAGATAAGATACGTATGTTTGTCAAGAATAACTTTTTTATTTTTCAACAAAACCCTGTGACGTGACCAGTCTCTAGAATCGTTTCTTCGATAATGAGGTGTCACTTTAAATGTATGTAATCATCTCGAAGTTTGTTTGCTAGATGTGGGCTCAATACGCTTAATAACTTCAACTCCGTATCATGTGGCAGACTATGGGCTTATTGCATTAAGTCGAAGATCAAACTATCACACAAAAAAACGGAATTAGCACCTATTTCGAACAACTGTTTGTTTCTATCTGGATTTTTGTCGCCTAAGATCATACCACGAAATCTAATTACAGGTGGAGGGAAAACACAGCGTTTGTTCTGTGCGTGAAACAACTGCATTGATTCTGCACAGAAGAACAATTGTATACAACTCGAAGGTTGCCTATTCAAAGGTTCCTAATGCCTAGGGCGGATTTTGAACCACAACATTAGACGACAGTCAACAACATGATCACAGTGATCTTTTATTTGAATAAATGAACATGCAGATACAACAAATAAATCGAGTATTTAGCTATCCGTTGAAACACCAATGTAGAAACCAGAATTATCCAACAACATGACATATTAGCAAATTCTAGTATTATAACATTAATGGTAATCCAGCTGAATACATATCTACAGAGCAACCGGTGAATGTTCTATACTAAACTCGTCATTTATCCATCAAATGCATTGTTGCGACCACTCTAAAAATTTGTCTCTTCGATGATATTCTAAAGAGTAGTCAACATAAAAGTTTAGGTGGAGAAATAAAGAAGTTAGTCTTGAAATGTTTTTAATATACGCTTTTTATTTGAACCTATTAATTCCAGCATATGACTCTGCATCACTTGATTGTAGTGAATACTTTTGTTCCTTGTGTGATGATGCAATTAAATTGTTATTAACCAGCTAAGTACTGGAACCTCCTAACCTTTTCCTTTCAATGTTCAATTGTCATGTAAGGAAAATGACATCATGAATCTAAATCAGCTCAAATTATATAATGGTACGTACAATATACATAGGATATTTTGGTATTGAAGGACAGTGTCAGATATGTTACATTTTCATAAATTGATATGTATATTTAAGAAATAATAAATTAATACCAGTGTTTTATCGTGCAATCGAACACTGGTAGGAGTTGATATGCGTAGTAATTAAATTACGAGGCCGATAGGCCAAGTGATTTAATTATAAGCATCTCAACGACCACCCGTGTTCGATTGCACGATAAAAAACTGGTATAAATTTATTATTTCGATTCTAACACTTCAATTTAACTATAATTTGCACCGCCACAACGGCACTACGTTTCTTGTCGTACGAATTTTCGAAGCCACATTACGTCACGTTACGCCGTTACAGCTCGTGCGGTGTTTTATTGAGAATTCAAACATAGATACGTCCCTTCTTTGTTTATGTAGATGTGTGCGCGAGATGTGTTAGAATACCATATAGAATCCATCTGATCTGTGTCTATTATGTTTGTAAAATATAGAAAATCGTTTCTATGATGGAAATAACACTTAAATAACATTCTTCGATATTTTGAATATTTTGTAGCTGTGTGTTTATATAGTTGAAAACTCGATTATTGAGTAATTAAGATGTGATGCATTTTAAGCAAGTGGCTACATAATGCAACGTAGTGTGATGCATCAAGCAAAGGAATTTTCTGAATGATTTTCAACCTGAATTAAGAACCACCGGTTTTTGAGATCAAGAATGACACCTTGGTCACACCTGTTCTACACTATGGATCTCTGTAGACGAATATTATGTGTTAAAAATTCAATAAATATCACAAGGCTGTATGGTGAACTAGGTAGACTCCGTTTACAGATAATCGGAAAACAAAACATTATAAAATACTGGTCACGACTCCTACAAATGAATGATAACACGTTACTTAAACAGGTATATTTAATGCTAACAAATGACACTGATAACAATACACATACCCGCGATAACTGGGCCATGCAGGTAAAAGTCATGCTCGATAACCTAGGATTGTCCTATATATGGTTAAATCAGCTAACCGATGAAACAGACATCACAACAATACAAACGATATTAAAATATTTATATAAACAAACATGGTTTTTTTAACATAAATAACTCCACAAGACTAGAATCATATTGCAGATATAAACACGAACTAACGCAAGAAAAATACCTTAACTGCATAGGAAATAACAAGTAGAGAATTACGCTTAGTAAATTTCGACTATCGTCTCACAAACTTGCAATAGAAACCGGGCGCTACCAAAACATACCAAGTGACGACAGAAAAGGCACACTATGCAGTTTAGACGTCATAGAATCAGAATATCACTTTATATTAGTTTGCCCAAGATTGAAAGAAATAAGAGAAAACTATCTCAAGCGATATTACTGTAGATGGCCAAATCTCAACAAATTTGACAATTTGCATGATGAAATCCACGAAAACCCTCTTCAATCTATCGAAATATATATTTTGCATTTAAACAAAGGGAACAGTATATCTCAGAAATTAGCTGTTTTAACTAAACACATATTGAAGCCACAATTTCTAAACAATAGTGGTCGGTGTCAGAAAAAATAACTTCCTTAGACAAATATATCATGCTTATTTTTATATGATAACAACCGATATTAGAATGCATAAAACTAATGGTTAAGACTCCTATGATTATCTCCGTTTGTCAAATAACAGATTGATAATAACAACTATATGTATATATATAATGGATCCACTCTCAATTGTTACTGTTGTAAATGTACATATGCAGGAACTTCTCTGTTAACCGATGAGACCTTTTTTCACTACGGTGTACTTCACCACTATGTTTAATGAATGTAGACCATAAACGACCATGTACGTTTAATGTTGAATAAAATATATGCATGTGTGTATGTATGTAAATAAGGCATTGGCAAGCCGTGCCCTGACATAAAACATGTACTCACTACAATCATGTAATGCAGTGTTTAGAATACAGACATTTAAGTAAGGCGTGCTCTTAAGAACACAAGTTTATATGTGTTTTTGTTGATTTAGCTGGATTGAGACAAATTGTGTAATGCTAAAATTCCCTAACATGACGTATTGCTGGATAATTCTGGTTTCTACATTGGTGTTTCAACGAATAGGTAAAAACTCGATGTGTTTGTTGTGTCTGCAGGGTTAGTTTGTTAAAATTAATGATCACCGATATCTAGTTATTTTACTGCTAATCACTTAGATCCGATCGATGTAGGTCGAATCCCGTCATGGGCCATTTCTTTTTATGTAGGAAATCCTCCAGTTCTATACAATTGTTCATCTGTGCAGAAACACTGTTTGTATTTTCAAGCATAAACCAGACGCTGGGGTTTCCCTTCACCTGTAATTAACTAGGCATCGTGATATGATATTAAAATGAAATCCCGATATGAACAAAACAATAGCTCAAATTAGATAAAACATGTTGTGTGATAGTTTTGCCTTTTACCGCATTCCGAAAAATGTACCTTACCCTTAGACTGCATCATTAGTGGGAGACTGTATCTTTCAGTAATTAGGCAGACAATTTGTTAAAGTCATTAAGCATATGGAACCCAATTTCGGCGAAAACAAATTCTGATTAATACATTTATACATACTGTTACTTTATCCACCAAACCGTATGCTGTGACCACTCTTTAGATATGTCTCGAAGATTCTAAAAGCTGGTCACGACTTCGGGTTTGGTAGAGACATTGAAAAGTTATTTCTAAAAACATTTTCATTTTCACATCTAATCTGGACTTCTGAGACAAGCATTAGTAAAGCATCCACATATCTCCTTCGCTGTCAAATAGATTCAACTGCAAAATGTGTCGTCTGATACAACAATTTATGTTTGTTTAAAAGTCTCCCCTTTTCGTTAAGCTATTAGTTCATGTGATATACAGTGATAGTGGCAGGCCATACTTTTTGTTCTCCCCTTTTTATTTGGATTTACATATTATAATATAAGGACATTTTGGATGAAATTATATGTGCACGTTGGAGGACAAATGCAGATAGACTACAGATAGGAAGCAGACAGAATCAGTGAGTTATCAAGAAAACTAGATTTCTTATTGTAAATAATAATGCTTCACGCATGACTGATTCCCACTTGCCATTATCAAGCCTACGCAATGTAGATTGATTACATAATCACCTATCTATTATTGGTGTAGATGCACTGTCATACATTGAGACATTATTGTCCTGTTTTATTAACCTGTCAAAGTTTAAATAATTATATGCTTGCTGAAAACGCCATAAATAGATTCGGTTGATATCGGTTGTATGAAGTTTACCCATGGCTAGTAGATGACCCCTATTGATTTTGAGCTGAGTTTGTCAAAGGTCAAGGTTACCATGACTTTCAACTGAAAAATAGTGTCTGCTCAATACTTCGATAAGTATTAGATGTGCTGTCGCCATACTTAGTAGAAAGGTCGGTCATGGTTAGTAAATGAACCCTATTGAGTTTGAGGACAGTCGGGCTGAGTTCAAGTTCCCCGTAACCATCAACTCAAAAATATTGTCCGCCCAATAACTTGATAAGTATTAGGTGACCTGTCTTCATCCTTAATAGGAAGCTTGGACACTGCTAGTAGATGACTCCTATAGATTTTGATGACAGTCAGTCAAAGGTCAAGGTAAGGGTGATTTTCAACTAAAAATCTCGACCGCGCAATAACTTGATACGTGTAAGGTGTGCTGTCTTCATACTTAGTACGAATGTTGGTTATGATTAGTAGATGACCCCTATTGATTTTTAGGTCAGTTGATCAAAGGTCAAGGTTACTATGACCTTCAACTTAAAATTCGTGTCCGCTCAATTACTTGATAAGTATTAGATGTGTTGTCTTCATACTTAGTAGGGAGGTTTGTCATGGTTAGGAAATGCACCCTATATATGTTGATGTCGATATAGTCAACAGTCAAGGTCACAGTGACTTTCAACTTAAATTATTAGTGTGCATGTTACGACAGCACAAACTTCGGACGTATAATGCTCCGACACACGGACCTCTTTTCAGCGGCTAGCTGTCTATTTTCACTTCTGTGTTAGTTTTCCACCAATTAGAAACTATGTTAAATTGTAGTTTGCATATGACCTACTGGTATTTGTAGTAAACTGTATGTTTAGTAGTTAATACATTGACTGATATACTTACATGTACACACCGAAAGTAATGACTGTCGCCGATATAAATATCAAGCTTGTAGAGATTTTTAGAAAAATATTACTTGAATAATTTGTGAATACACGATATCCGTTCATGCTATCAGACTGGGAAAATGCCTAACAGTTATATGGTGTTTCGATTTGATTTATAGCGTATTTCTTTTTCGAACCTCAAAGTCAACCTGTGTCCTAGAGGGGTTGGTTGTAACTTTGGCGACTCGTTGTAAAAGCAAGTTAAAATTCTGCTCATCAAGAGTGATGCTTTCTTTGATAAATAAGACACAGTTTATGGAGATTGGTGTTCAAACAAGCTTTCAAGGACGATCGCAGTGAATGAACCCAACGATGTTTGAGCATATTCGGCCGGAGTTGAATACATTTTACTTATTATATAGAGTAAGGGGATAAGCGAAAAAAATCGGTTGGGTCAGAAATCTATCTTTTGGTATGTTTTAGATACTTATGACATGTGATTGATTATTTTTAATAGAGTTGCTGTTGTTGTTGTTGTTGTCGTTGTTGTTGATGCTGATACATAGCATGCGTATTTAACCTGCACCTCTTCGGAAATCACTATAAAAAAGACACGACCATAATATATATTCAATGAAATAGTAGTCATTTCCATCGCACGCCTGTTTGCTAGTATAATAACAAGTAACCTTTCATAGATCAAGTTCCATGTACTATAAAAGCTCCATGAGTTAAATACCATTATGTGTTGGTACATTGTGTAAATATTTGAATGCCGCTGAATATCTTTTTTAAAAGATAGTTCTTGTTTATAATGACACTATGAACAAAATAATTTGTATCGTGACAGAAAATAGAGAATCAGATTTGCGATTTGCATAATACCAAAAGCAATCAGAGTGACCCTGACCAGAGGGCTCCGTTTGTAAAGGAGTAGAAAATGTATCCATAGTTTAAAATGGTATACATGAGATGATAAATGTGTTGAAATCGAAACTCAGGGAACTGAAGGCATTAATGAATAGTGCGCAACCAGTTTATATAATCGTTTGTGTATAGAATGCTGTTTGGCACACATGTTTAACTTGCCTACAGCAATAGGCACGCTCGTTAGCTGTTTGGATCCAGACGAAACGTCGACTACCTCAATGTCCCATTAGGATCCTAATGTGTACATGTATATGCATGCCGGTACATGTGTACACGAAACATGATACTGTGTCGTTGGTGTAAGCTTTCACGGGTTATGACGATGTGTCTGCTTTTTCCCATGCCCGTAAATGTAGATACAGTAGAGCCTGACGTAAGCGGCCATCTGTATTTTATACCATAATCAATACGCAAACAGAGCAGAGCCGGATATCACCTTGTCGGAGCTTTCTGATTTGGATCTGTTCAGCTAGAGAACTAGTAGATTGCGTTTTTATGCAGTAAAGGTTTAAGGTACAATCCAGTTAATATATATCAATAATTAAGGGTACGGAATTTGGTGGAATTGTTTTCCTAATAAATGTGATTATGCTGCATACTCTGATCAGAGGTCCTCTAGAAGCTCTATGGGCTGAAATAGCATTTGACTAAAATAGTTGTAAAGGCCGATCTTCGAACTGTATAGGCTATTTCATTGTCAACTTTAAATTAAAGCTTGCAGAGCATTTTTTTAAAACCATTGCTGTAATCAGCTAGTATATAAAAATGTCATCGGGGAGTCAGACAGTTGGATCTTGAGTAGCTCGTCGTCTCAACTGGATCCAAACTGTTTGCACGGGTAACAAGTCAGTCTCCAGATACGATGCGTCAAATCTAAAATTATTCTAGAGAAACGTCTTTATTTCTCAAAACACTAATTCTGTGACCACTCTTTAGAATCGTCGCAAAAACCAATTCAGAAATTTGATCACAACAGAGGATATGGTGGAATAAATATTATGAACTAAGTATTTGAGAAAGCACCTTTATCCGGAGCTCTGAACATATATATTCGGCCTATATGGAATATAATTATATAAAAATACAAAAACGATGCTATCATTTGACGAATAATACCGGACCTATTGTATCATATACAAGGGTCTGTGGTATCATATACAAAGGATCAATTATATGAAATATAATGGGCCTAATGTATCAAATAAAAGTGTCTATGATACCACATACAAGGTCGAACTGTATCCAATACTTGTACGTTTTATCTTCAACTTTTCTTGTTCTTGCGATATACTGCTTTTTGGTATTTCGACAAGAGTTTTCGTATTTATTAGGCAATTCTGAATATTTTTACATTTGGTTTTTGAGATACCCTGTGAAACTCAAGTTGCACGCATACCCCATTGTTTACAAACAGTATAGACCCAGAGAACCTTCAGGTCAGAGTACGCACTTTGTGTCATGCGAACATATCGTGTAGGGTTAAGCCTTTCGTACTAAGTGACCTCAATGTAAACATTGCCGGTCTGTCCAACTGTGATAAATTACTGTTTGACTGGTTTAAAATTGTCAAACATATATAATGTTGACATTCTGTGACAAGTTTTCCAAGAGAATGGTCACACATCACCCACTCGCTGATATTTCGAAAATGCATGTGCTTGTTCGGCTCAAGTCTTGAGTAGTTGCATACCAATTATTCTAATTCAGATGGGATATGTCAACAAGACTCGGACGGCAACCACTTATTTGGACCCACGTGTGAATTTCTCTGTCATTGTAAGAATAACGAGTCTTGTAATTTTGTAACGGGAGAATGTCCTTCTGGATGCGACTATCCATGGATGGAACCAGGTTGCCAAAAATGTAAGTTGTTGATTACAACTGATGTTAACATTTGGTCTGTTTGGTCATATCAGTTGAACTTCCATATCTCGAACTCTAAAACTCGAATATCAAAATAACTATGTCATGCCCGTTTGAATTTAACACAATCAAATTATTCTACAGTGTACCACAACACCTATGTAGAAATACAGGTTTCTAGATAGAACATTATACAGAAAGCTCCTACTTACTGGGGATATATTCCAGACGACTGGAACTCTTGTTATATCGAAGTAATGTGTATGATCTATTAAAGTTCGAGGTATTGAAGGTCAATTTTATATTAGTATACACGTAGTGGCAAACAGTTTGGATCTAAATGAGTCAACATATGACTCGGTGTTTAATCAGAATATTGGACGTTTGTCCCTTTAGCGGACAATGAACGAATTTGTCATATTTTTTGAACAGACTATAAAAAGTTACTGTTGTGTAAAATAATAATAATTTTGCCATTTTGTTTTTTTAAGATGGTGTTTATGATGTTCAAGTATTATATTAAAAGCAAAATACCAGTACTACAAATGTACGTTTGTTTATCCGCCTGTCTGTCATTCTGATGACCATTTTCCCACTATTCAGTTGTGTCTGTCTTCGCTATGACTTATCAATTGAGCTCTGGAACCTCAGAAACATACCAAACCTTTACTCCGTGTATTCGCCTTTCTACGCTTTTTAGAAAAGGGAAAACCAATATCCAGATCTGCTCTGTTCGCTTATCAAATACTACAGATGTGAATGAACTGTTTCCGCAAATGCCAACACTTCCTGATTTCATGCGTCATCACACGACAAATATATGGTATAGTCATGATGCCACTATTTCTTTTCCTGCATGACTCATTTTTGTACTTTTACATATTCGTGGATTAACTGATTAAGTGTCAGTTGTGATAATGTAATATTTTCTCTTCGGTTAGATTAGAATTTACAAAAGTATCTGAACCCGTTATGTACATACGGATGAATGCAATTATCATCGTCCGTTACAGCTATAACCGCGTGTGAAATGTTATGTGAAAAGAAAACCTAGGCGTGAGTAAACTTATGCGGATGATAATTGAGACGGCGGTTATCATTTGGAATTTTTGAAATAACTTTTTGATACATATGCAAACAGATTGGATCGATATAAGACGTAATTCAAAACTGTTTGACATTCATACTTTATTTTGAAAAAAAGTAGTGATAATATTTTATGTACAAACAAATGGCCCAGCAGGTCTAAAGTCAAAGCGAATATTAAATCAGAAAATACGCTGGAACCTAGATACCTCGAACACGGAGAAAACTAGAACTAAACCTTCGGTACTCCAAAACTTGTATCATACATCAATGCACCATTACACATATCTAGAAAAATAAATGTGACAGCTTAATGTTACAGCATAATGAATGTATAATGTTGGTCACCTCATTACTGGCAATCTTAATATTATTAAAGAAAAACGTCTCAGGATCCTCCTAACTAAAGGACCCAACTATAGATTACCTTCCGGGTTTTTTTATTCTAACACTTGTCGTACTCATATTGCCGATGTTATTCAAGAATTCTGCATCAAATGGTGCCGACGAGAACATGCTGATGTAAACACCCTTTCTGATTGGAAAAATGTATTTTTTACATTATTGATACACGTATGGCTTTTTACAAATGTAACTACCTTCCATATCCACCTCGACTTAGAGTTACATTTCGATATCTGAAGAAAGCATTTCGAGTTTTCATTCTAATTATGTTCCTGCTCCTGCTGACAGGGTATCACATAATGTAACAAGCAAGGTTTTACGCAAGCGTAAAATGGCTGCGTAACATGTCTTTAAGCAGGATAGAAGAAAACGAGGGAGCAATAAATATTGTTTAGTACATTGTAACATATACATTGGGAAAGCATGACTGTAATGTATAAATTAATAGCAGAAACATGAAAATGTTTTAATGAGCCATGATGCATATTGTGTATGACACCAATAATACACATTACGTCACAGATCAATGTTATTCATTTGCTCAAACACACTGACGTAGAAACCATTATCACATTAAGTGAAGTTCATTAGACATACAAACTACCATACTCAAATGGAAAAGTAGTAAAGTCAAGCAGGCAAAGCCACATGCAAGACGCAACCACCACCAAAACACCGATAGACAGCATCACACACACACACACAACCACACACCCAAACGCACATGCACACACACACACACACACGAAATGAACACAAAACACCAAAAGACACACAAGAAACAGGGACAAACGTTCCACAACATGAACAAACCACAAGCACAAAGACGCAAGGCAAACAAAAGGAAGGGTGACAAAGAGAGTACCGCCTTGGCACGGTCAGCAGCAAAAACACCACTGGGGGTTTAAACCGGTTTACGGACGTCCTAACCTCACACTTCTCTCAAAGTCACCCTAGCTTTACAAATATTGTAAATAAAGGTATCCCCGCTGGACTTACCCACAACATAGACGACGGTGAACACAGGACAACATGTAAAACATAGCATAATAACTGTGACAATCCGTCAAATATGTACTCAATGACTTTACTGAAGTCAGAACACCTGCAGGCAAGCCGTTAAGGGCACGACATGAAATTATTTGAATAGGTCGACTCAATGCCCATTAACTTTTTCAATTATATTAGTATAAGACATATGCACAGTGGTGAACTATGCAAAGGGGTAAACAAACCACTTGTAAAATATCTCAGCTAAATAACTTTACCAAAGCCAAAATGCAAACAAAGGACTTATATGTTATGTACAAAACCAAAAGCCTGTAAACTAAGAGTGCTAAGCAAAATAAAATAATAATAAATTAAGCTTCCACTGAGGATCGAACCCGAAACCTCACACTTCCTAAGCCATCGTCATTTCCCCAAAACCACGCTGACCGCTATAATTGGGAATGTGATTTAAATCAATAATACCTAATTCACTAGTATTTTCACTGAAACTGGGCCATGGCAGAAAAGAAAGCTATAACCCCGACAAAAATATGTGCCCCCGCTGAGAAAAAATCTCAATCAAAATAACTAGAATAAATGAATATATAATTAAAACTTGTATCACAGTAAACCATAGTTATTAAAAAGATTGGCTTTTATAGAAACACAGAAACGCAGAAACGCATGGTCAAAATTCAAAGCCATTTAAGGTTGGGCTACTTTCGCAGCCCAATAATAATGTGAATATATTTTTAATCTTGATGTTTTGAAGAAGGAATGAACTGCTTCACAAGCATATATTACAGCTCAAACCCCTGAAAAAGATAGTATCGGAACATGTAAACATGTGCCATACTATTAAGTCTAATCATAACATAAAACAATACAACTTTCTACTATATACTGGATGCCGAAGCTACATAAAATCCGTATTTCATAAGGCGCGTTTTATTGCTAACTCTAGTTATTTTTCTACTACTAAACTATCTAAACTTTTAATGTCGTGTCTTACTACTATCAAAGAACACGTTAAACGTTACTGTGATCAAACATATGACAAATCTGGTATTAATGTGTTTTGTTCCATAACAAATTCAATGACATTTTAACTAAATGGAAAAGTAGTAAAGTCAAGCAGGCAAAGCCACATGCAAGACGCAACCACCACCAAAACACCGATAGACAGCATGACACACACACACACACACACACACACAGACAGACACACACAACCACACACCCAAACGCACACACACCCACACACGAAATGAACACAGAAAACACCAAAAGACACACAAGAAACAGGGACAAACGTTCCACAACATGTACAAACCACAAACACAAAGACGCAAGGCAAACAAAGGGAACTTGAAAATTAACAGTAAAATGTAGAACATTTCTTCATAGACCTATTATGATTTATCTACGCTCTATATTTTTCTACTGCACAACCTTATAAAAGAATAACTGTTTAAATTAAAAGAAAAGAAAAAACATTTGCCAGATAAAATAGAATGTTGTTTACTTGTAATGTTCAACGTTCATTATTTTCGAAATCAGAAGTTGAAAAATACACAATGTGGACTTGCCTTGATGTTTGTAGGTCTTCACCATTTATTTTAGATAACATATTTGTGCGCTATGGAGATACCATATATCGTCACGTTGTTAGTTTACCTATGGGAACAACTTGTTAATGCTTTTAATAAAACGTCTAGGTATTTAGACGATATTTTGAATTTGGATAATCCTTATTTTGAAAATATGGTTTCCTCTATTAACCCAAAATAACTTACTTTAAACAAAGCGATTCGATCCGACATGCAGACTTCCTTTTTCGATTTGAATCTTTCCATCACTAATGATAAAGTTCCGTCTAAAATATAAGATAAAAGGGAAAAACTGCGATTTCAAAATTGTTAATTATCCTCTAGAAGGAGGTGTTCCCCGGTCTACATCTTATGAGCTTTACATTTCTAAACTTGGTGGAGATGGAATAAGTGTGAGGTTGGGCGCCCATAAACTGGTTTAACACCCCAGTGACTTTTGTCACTGACCGTTCCAAGGCGGTATTTCCATCTTCTCCCTATTGTATGTTTGTTTTGTCTTTGTGCGTCTCTTGTTGTTTTTATAGTTATGTACATTTGCTGTTTCCTTGTGTTGCTGTTCGGGCGACTGTTTATTCTGTATGTGGTGTTTCCTGCATGACTCATTTTTTATACTTTTATTCGCTTTGCACGCGCCTGTTCTTTACTAGAGTATTATATTAATCGTAGTTTAGTTATAACTTAAGCAAGGTTAAACCCCCAGTGGTGTTTCTGCTACTGACCATGCCAAGGCGGTACTCTCTTTGTCATCCTTCCTTTTGTTTGTCTTACGTCTTTGTGCTTGTGATTGTGTTCATGTGTGGAGTGTTTGTCTCTAGTTCTTGTGTGTCTGTTGGTGTTTTCTGTGTTCATCTCGTGTGTGAATGTGCGTTTGGTAGTGTGGTTGTGTGTGTGTTTGATGCTATCTATCGGTGTTTTGGTGGTGGCTGCGTCTTGTATGTGGCTTGCCTGCTTGACTTTACTACTTTTCCATTTAGAGAAATTTACCCCTCATTAGTAAACATAACTGAAATTTACGGAAGTTACTGGAACAAGGTATTTCTCACCCAGATTTCTGTGGTGAAGCTATTCACAAACTTAGGAAAATCGGTGACATATCTATGTTCACGATCTATTTATTAAACGCATTAAATCGTTTAGGAAAAAAGTGTATGACCCTATAATATTGCAACACACTGTTTGTTTGGTTATCGACTCCTTCACACTCGGTCGCTACGATTCCCGTTTGCTTGCACGATGACAGGCCGGGGTATTACTTAATGATCTTATACTATTAAACCCAGAAATGGGATGAGCTTACCAGACGCATGTATTGCATTTTCTCAATCGTGCCCTTAACGGCTTCGCTGCAGTTGCTCTGTCTTCAGCAAAGTCATTGGGTACATAGTTGACGGACATTCACAGTTGTTATGTCATGTTTTACATTTTGTACAGTGATTACTGTAGTCTATGTTTTGGGGAAGTCCAGCGGGGATACCTTTATTTACAATGTTTGTTTAGCTAGGATGACTTTGAGATAAGTGTGGGGTTAGGAAGGCCGTAATTGAAACCTCCAGTTGTGATTTTGCCACTGGGCGTTCTAAGGCGGCACTCTCTTTGTCACCCTTGCTTTTATTTGTTTTTGTACTAGTATATTTGTTTATGTTTGTGTTTTTGTCGTGTGTATGTGCTTGTTTGTGTGTTTTCACCCTTGCACGTGTGCTATGGTGTCTTTGTACTAGTGCGTGTGTTCGTGTTTGGTATTTCTATCTCATGTTTGTGTCTTTCTCTGTCTGTCAGTCACTCTATTTAATGTTAAAATTAATAATATTGTTAAATCTATTACTAGTGACACTGACTGTTCATTGTTTGTTGATGACTTTAATTTGCTACCGTTCTAAACACATGCGTACTGTTGAACGTCAACTTCAACAGTCTATTGAAAAAGCTCAAAAATGGGCTACTGAAAACGGCTTTAGATTTTCAAAGTCTAAAACAAATTGTGTACATTTCTGTCAACTGAGAAAATTCCACAATGATCCTGAGTTGCACTTGAATGGTGATCCCATTCCTGTTGTAGACCAGGCGAAATTTCTCGGTGTCATCTTTGACAAAAAACTTTCCTTTATACCTCATATTAAATATTTAAAGGCAAAATGCCAGAAAACTCTGAAATTGCTTCGCGTTCTTGCACATACCGAATGGGGTGCAGATCGCAATGTAATGCTCAAATTGTATACAAGTTTAGTGAGGTCCAAACTGGATTATGGTAGTGTTGTATATGGCTCTGCAAGGAAATCATACTTGCAGATGCTTGATCCAATTCATCACCAAGGTTTACGTTTAGCATTGGGTGCCTTTAGGACATCCCCTGCTAAAAGTTTATATGTTGAGGCGAATGAGCCATCACTTTACTCTCGTCGTGAAAAACTATCCATGCAGTATACCTCTAAATTAGCTTCAAACCCATCAAATCCCGCTCATAAAAATGTTTTTAGACCTAAATATCAACGTTTATTTGAATCTAAGGAAAAGGTAATTCCACCTTTCGGAATACGTATGAAAAACAGTTTTCAAAATAGTGATATAGATTTGTCTTTAGTTGAAAAGACTAAAGTTGAATCTATACCACCTTGGACTATTAAACCACCAAAAGTTATCTTTGAACTAACACGGCATAAAAAGTCTGAAACAAGCTCGCTTGAATTCAGTTCTTTTTTAAATGAAATAATTTCAAGATTTGAAGATTATGAACAAGTTTATACTGATGGTTCAAAAGATGATGAGAGAGTCGCAGCTTCCTTTGTGGCTGATGACACAGAGACAAAATTTCGGCTTCCTGATAATGCCTCCATTTTTTCAGCAGAGATCAAAGCTATTGATTTAGCTCTTGATTATATTGCTGGAAAATCATATAGTAAACATATAATATTTTTGGATTCTCTTTCTGTTTTACAATCACTGAGTAAATGTTCTACAAACATGTTCTTATTAAGAAACTTGTTTTAAAATACCATGAAATGTCTAATTCAAAAGATGTAATATTTTGTTGGATACCTAGTCAGTGTGGAATACAGGGCAACGAGAGGGCGGACCTTGCAGCGAAGTCTGCGCTTGAATCGCCTGAATCTGATATGAGATTACCGTATTCGGATTTCAAACCACAAATTACTAGACATATTCTATATAAATGGCAGGAGTCTTGGAATGAGGAAATTCATAACAAGCTCCATGCTGTTAAACCTATTTTAGGTGAACATTTTTGTTCATGCTTGCCAATTCGGCGTGATGAGGTCGTATTGGCCAGAATAAGATTTGGACATTCTTTTTTAACTCATTCATTTTTACTGAAAGGTGAAGTTCAACCTGAATGTTTATTTTGTTTTGAGCCTTATACAATTCAGCACATTCTCATTGAATGTCCTGATTTAATCTTAATCAGAGATACGTTCTTTCAAGCAGATTCCCTGAGGGAACTGTTTGAGCTGGTAGAAATACCAAAAATATTTGATTTTTTAAAAGCCATTAATATATATTCTAAAATTTAAAAGGTATATTTTTAGAATGTCGATTATGTTTTGTCCTTATTTAATCTACAATCCTGTTGATCGGGACTGACATTTACATAATCTAGTGAGATTGTCTTTATTTGATTTCATTATATAGTTTTATTTACATTATTTATTCGGCTCTATATGACCATCAGTGTCGATGGGCCGTAAAACACCATTCATTCATTCATTCATTCTTTCTCTGTCTCCCAGTGTGTTATGTGTGTATGTGTGTGTAAATTGTTTTTTATCGGTGTTTTGGTGATGGTGGCGTTTTGTGTGTGTGTGGCTTTTCCTATTTGAGTTTACTACTTTTTCATTTAGACCTGCATTAAGCTTTGAATTTCACACATTTTAGATTAGAAATCGGATTACTCGAACCTCAAATATTTCGAAGTTTACTATCTGTATTGAAGTTCGAGATATCTGGAAGAAACAGTGTAATCACACGTGGCAGTGATAAGAAGATTGAGTAACGGGAGAGGGTGTAATCAGATACGGTAAACGACTATACATTAATAAGTCCGTCCCAGTTCATATGCTGTTCGGACGGCTGTTTATGTTGTATGTGGACTTACCTGCATAATTTTACTTGTGTTAGTTATGTGTTAAGATTGTTATCTTGGTAAGCCAGGTGTCAAGTCGGAAATTGAACTGAATTCTTGAATGGGGATGCAATGGAAAAGTGGATGAAAATAGCGATACAGGTATGAAAATGAAAGCATTACCAGAGCGCCTCATTGACAGATGAACATCTGACCCTTACATTGTCTTTCTGTGATGAGAGTAATGGTATTCTAAACTTGAAATAAGATATTACGTCGGCAACTAGTTGAAATAAAACAATTTGTTGTTTCGTTGTCTAATGTCGAATATTAGGAACTTGTCGTACAGTACAAAGTGACAGTTCTGCATTATTGATCGATTATTTTATTCGCAGTCCAACAGGTCAAACTGCCGTCGGTCTTATATCATGATGCTTTATACTTAGGACATTTTACACCATAAACAGGCTTTCAGGTTTTGCTTTGATTTTTGTTACATGATATTGAGAATTTATTTCTTTTCGAGCATGTAAGAAAGATTCGTTTGCTACTCCAAAGAGACTTTCAATAGAGGACGTCCTGAAAGCCCCAACTGCAAGTCCTTGGTAATACGCCTTGTCAGGCAGCTTGGGATAGGACTTCCTAGCTGAACTATAGCCATCTTGGGGTAGGACTTCCTAGCTGATATATAGCCAAACTTGCAATAATAAATTTTATAGCTTATTATTTAAAGATTGAATTGCATTTTTGCTGTGTTCATCGATGTATAAATCCAGACCTGATCAAACACAACTTGCATGAATTCCGAAGGAATTCATGTATTCGGAATTCATTTAAAAGGTTGTGTGTTATCAGGGCTGGAATTATACATCGATGAACACGACACAAATGTAATTCAATATTTATAATTCGACCCATCTGTCCTTTTCAAAATTGTAACCTGTAGACATAAAAACTGGCTTTGGCTATTTTAAGTGCCGTGCGTGGGAATTCAATCAATACAGATTCTAACAACTATGTCACTTTGTGTTTGGTATCCTACGTCATAGATGACGTAGATCTAGCATAGACTGTTCTCAACTATTTGACCTAGTTGCAACAAATCGAAGTCAACAATAATTAGAAAACAATAATTACTTGAACTGCTCTGATCTAATATTTCGACCACTAAGGGCCTTTTTCAAAGATTATCATGTCAAAATACATTTTGATTTTATGGCTGAATGCATGTAACAAAAATGTGTACTTTGACATGATATTCTTTGAAAAAGGCCCTTAGTGGTCGAAATATTAGATCAGAGCAATTTAAGTATTTATGTATTATATTAATTCCCTTTTTTGGAGCATTTTCTTCATTGTAAAAAGCAATAAACGGAATTATTTCAAAACACATGTCATACCCTATTACTATGTCATATTTCCTCTTAATCGAAAAACTTGCATAATCCTCATTTGAATCGATCTGTATAAGCTCTGAACATAGACCAGTGGAATACGTGTCCAAATCCTCAAAATCTCTTGAACAAATCCCTTATATTTTCAATAAAATGTACTCTGCACGAAAGTTTACGTTTGATATACAGCCAAGTATTCTCAATTATGTTCAAACCCCGATGATTGTATAGGCCAAGAATGGGATCTAGAACGTTATTTCTCGGCTGGTAAACATCTATCCTACCTATACGTTTTCCTGAGGTCTATTGTCGTCCTGAATTTGAAGGAGAGGTGTCTAGTTATTACTGGCAGACACTAAGTCTGGTCTGTAGCCCTCGCTTTGTTTTCTCCCAATCAGCACACGGTTATCACTGCCGATCACCACTTTATCCCACCTCCCACAACTTCACCTCGTCCTTTTATCTTTACACCATGCGAGCAGAATGGCTCTGCTGGTTCTTGATATACAATCACTTGCTTTTTACGATAAACTTCACTCTGTACACTTAAATTTCAAAATACGCGCTCCACAAAACTTCAAAACAACATTTATCTCCCAATAATTCTACGTCAACATGGATTCAATGAATTTGTCTATAAATAGAACTTCATGCATGAAAAAAAGAAGTAGTTCCATGGTGTATCGGCTACTGTCAAATTCCAACCAATCAGATTCGGCCATTTTGGGTTAACGTCGCTGTAATGGTATTATTGATCGATAAATACCAAAAAGTATCTTCTGTATGCATACCAAACAGTGTTGGCTCAGGAAGCGGATTTAGAGATTTGATGCATTTTTTGTTTAAAGCCTTAATATGAGGAAAGAAACATGAAGAAATTTGGTGTATTCAATGACTGAAATTTGAACATAACTAAGTTTTAAAACAAGATCTCATGATGGTGCTTTATTAGCTTTCAATTTTAATCTGAAAACTTGAAATTGTTTTCAATAGTCCACGTGCCTGACTGATTTGGGCTTTTCTGGTGTTGGCTTTCAATGGTAAGCATGTTCTTGGGTCGATAACAGATGATCAAATCGTCCAGGTAAAAATTACAGTAAAGACCAGGGCTAAAACATACCAGCATTGTTAATTTGGGGCCAATTAATTTTCATGAGGAAGCATTTCAGCTGTTTTGCGTTAGGTCTTTGAGTCTACCCGGTGTTTATTCTGTGTATGAAACAATGCAATTTGTTACATATAGAATCAGGGCCAGCTGTACCCTAGATCGACCCAAAGCGGGATTTTATGACAACTATATCGCTATAATGCTTTTTGTCCATAAAGAATTCAAATGATGTTTTAACCAAAATTGTCTATGTTGTGGGTAAGTCCGGCGGGGATACCTTTATTTACACTGTTTGTGGGGCTAGGATGACTTTGAGAGAAGTGTGAGGTTAGGACGTCCGTAAACCGTTTTAAACCCCCAGTGGTGTTTTTGCTACTGACTGTGCCAAGACGGTACTCTTTGCGTTTGGATGTGTGGTTGTGTGTGTATGTGTGTCATGCTGTCTATCGGTGTTTTGGTGGTGGATGCGTCTTGTATGTGGCTTTGCCTGCTAGACTTCACTACTTTTCCATTGAAAATGAACAGTATAACATTTCTTCACTGTGCTCTTATGATTTCTCTATACTACTCTGCCTCACCATCTGACCATACATTAATTAAATTAATAGAAAAAACCTTTGCCAGGGAAAACAAAATGTTCATTGCTTGTAATGTTCAACATTTGTTTTTTTCGAATTCAGAAGTTAAACATTACACAATGGGGACTTGCCTTGATGTTTGTATATCTCTTAACTTTCTTTTAGATAATATATTTGTGCGTTATGGGGTACCATATATCGTTGTTGGTGGTATATAAGTTGTTGGTATACCCATGAGTACAAATTGTGCCCCTCTTGTTGCAGATTTGTTTTTGTATTGCTATGAGAGGAATTTTATGCTTAGCTTAAAACCTGATACACAGACCGATATTGTTAATTCTTTTAATAAAACTACATTGTATTTAGACGATATTTTAATTTTAGATAATACTTGTTTTGAAACTATGATTTCTTCAATTTACCCGGAATAACTTCTTTAAACAAAGCGAATCAATCTGCCATTAATACTTCATTTAAGATTTGAATCTTTCAATTACAAATGATAAAGTTTCGGCCGAAATATACGATAAAAGAGAAGATTTTAATTTGAAAATTGTTAAATATCCTTTTCTAGATGGAGATGTTCCCCGTTCTACATATTATGGGGTTTATATTTCTTAAACGTATTCGGTTTGCCCGAGCCTGTTCTTTGCTTGAAGATTTTAACAGTCGTAATTTAGTTATAACTGAAAAACTTCTTAAGCAAGGTTACAGATTTCACACACTTTGGAAAACGTTTTCTAAAGTTTATTATCTAAATTTACCACTCATTAGTAAATATAATTGCAATCTACGGACGTTACTGCAACTAGGCATTTCTCAATCAGACTTTTTGGGGGATGTTATCTACAAACTTAGGAAAAATCGGGGTCATATCCATTTTCATGATTTGTTTATAAAACGCATTAAAACATTTAAGAAGAATGGTTACATTCCCATTTCATTGCAACGCACTGCATGTTTGGTTATCGACCCTTTTACAGTCGGCAGTAGTTACGCTCCCCTCTATGCTTGCGCGATGACAGGCCGAAAGTAGTATTCTATGATGGTATACTCTTAAACTCAGATACGGGATGAGCTTACCAGACTTATGTATTACATTGTCCCTGTCGTACCCTTAACGGCTTACCTGCAGGTGCTCTGACTTCAGCAAAGTCAGTGAATACATATTTGACGGATTGTCATAGTTATTATGATATGTTTTACATGTTGGCCTGTGTTCACCGTCGTCTATGTTGTGGGTAAGTCCGGCATGGATACCTTTATTTACACCATTTGTAAAGATAGGATGACTTGGAAAGAAGTGGGAAGTTAGGACGTCCGTAAACCGGTTTAAACCCCCGTTGTGTTTTTGCTACTGACCGTGCCAATGCGGTACTCTCTTTGTCACCCTTCCTTTTGTTTGCATTGCGTCTTTGTGCTTTTAATTTTGTTCATGTGTGGAGTTCTTGTCTCTGGTTCCTGTGTGTCTGTTAGTGCTTTCTGTGTTCATCTCGTGTGTGAGTGTGCGTTTGGGTGTGTGGTTGTGTGTGTGTGTCATGCTGTCGAATGGTGTTTTGATGGTGTGGTGGTTGCGTCTTGTATGTGACTTTGTCTGCTTGACTTTACTAATTTTCCATTCATAAATCCGCTATCGAATATCACTTGTTGGGTGTTATATGAGTACTACAGTATACGATTGATTATCTGCACCTTAATTCGTAAAATTCAGTGTTTCTGTTTTCGAATACAATATATTATAGAGTAACAAATGACAAGGTCTCAAACTAAATTGCTTAAATATATTATATTTTATTTCGATCAACATTTTTTTTAAAAAGAACAGAAAACCACCAACTGAAACAAGTAGTATGTCCCCTGTAACTAAAAATAGAGGACCTAGCCTTAATATATATACAACAAACTATTGTTTTGGTTATATATGAGTAAACATTTTGCATTAGACACTTTATATAATGTCTGCAACAGAAAACAACTGCTTAACATATTTATCATTTTTGATTGCTGTAAGTGTACCTGTTATATCTTAAATCGCTCATTTCCTATATCGACACTTTCTTTGGTTAATTTTCAAATGATTCAAAATCAGTTATCTCAAAAGTTCTGATGCTAGCATGTCATATCTCTGTAACGGATTGACATAATTCAAAAAACATCAAGGTGAATATTTGTTATCACTGGGGCAGTGTTCCCATGTATTAATTTTCCAGATGACATTTTGTCCCGTCCAAAGCCATATCTCTAAAACGGATTGATAGAAATCATTTAAACTCGACATGAATATTTGTTATAACTGAAGCATTGTTCCTATGTATGGCTTTTTCAGATCACTTACGATATGTATAAGTAATTGCCCTTGTATACGCAAAAAATGACATTTTTTCGTCCGATGCCAGTAACAGATTGACAGGGTTTAATGAAACTCGACATGGCTATTTGTTATTACAGGAGCATCTTTTCCATGTATTACATTTCCTGGTCACTTGTAACATTATGAAGTTATTGCCGTTTGATACTCAAAAATCATATATCTCCATGGTATTGTTCCTAAGTATTACCTTTTTCAGATGGCGTGTGACCTTTAGGAGTTAATCCCCTTTGACACACAAAAATCATATATTTATTGCCATTATTCCCCGGTGAAAGCAGAGGGACACTGTATTGCATTCAATACGGTATTGCATTAAATACTTGATTTATGCTTTATACAGCTTTCATATTCAAGCAGTATAAAGATAAAATATTCCTTATGATTCAAACAGTTCAGAAACAGATCATCAACCGCGTCACCAATGCAACACCCAATCCGATATGTAATGCTTCACTATATCAGAATAAACTGTTTAGTATATACAAACTAAAAATAACCCAGTGATCAGGGGGTAAATTGTGAAGTCGGGAGAATATGTACATTGTATGTAGTTCCAGACTATAAACCTCACCTTTACCTTTACCTTTACAAGTAATTCAAAAAGTAGTAGACTGGATCAGATGCTACAGTGGAGACGTGGCAGCCAGTCTAGGTATATACTTTTTGTAATACAATAAGGTATATTTCCCCTTGCTGTGGCTCATTATCAAAAAAATATAAACTATTATTGACGATTGCCGTAGAAAGCAGTAATTTGGCCCAATATTCACAGAGCTGGTCAATATATCTATTTAAGGTACTGAAATGTATCAAAGGCAAATAAAACAATGTATTTGCATCTTAATTACGATAATGCTTAAACTTCGAAATGTTGGTGGTTGCCATGGAAACACTCTGGTCGTTTGCTTATCCAGCATCTCGTGCTCTTCGAACACCTGGAACTTGTTAACATGTATCTTAAAGAAAATATAGGTGTACCACGATCCTGCCAAGAGTGGAGGATTTCGATTATGGGCCTTTGGCCTAATACACAGACAAACATATATTCGACATATCCCTTCTGTCATTAGCTGAACATCGACATGGTTTTATTATTGAATACAGTCAAAGTGAGTATACTATGTAGACACAATGCAAATATATTAGAGATACACAGGCAATTCTGACATTAAATTGATGTTTTACATGTTGGTGGGTTTTGTGTACGATACTGCCTTTCTTTGCAGGAAATATATACACTCGTGTATTGAACATTATATACAGATGTTATCTGATCTATAATATGTTCACATTAGTTCATTCAAATTCATTGGATCCTAACCGAGTGGTACCAAGGCTTCTAAATTTCACTCAAGGCCAACACTGTGTTTATTAAATGAGTGAGAATAATTATATTAGATCGCAATACAATTTTAACAAACGACTTTAAGCAGAGGAAAACATTACTGCAGTATCGAGTCAACTTCATTCGCTCATCACGCCTAGCCAATCATTCATATAATCATTTGTGAAATTAATATGTATGGTGCCAATATTAATTTATAGTATGAGGTTAACTGTTAAACAGTATATTTTTTATTTATTAGCGGTGTGTGTTAGTGCATGAATGGGGAGCATAAATATACCTCATAAAAGTGTTTCTCCATATGCACAACTGGTGCCGATCAATCCTATGGGGAAAAATATAAATAATAAGATATCATTCTGCTGTACGATGCCAAGTGAAGAGACATTTTGAGGAAACTTTTGATTAGACATTTTGGTACTTCTCTAAACACTATTTGGCATCAGAGTTCCAACTGCTCCAATGAAACCCATGAGCAAATGTATTTCGTCAAGCTGCAGAATGGGTATGTTCATTTATCTTGCTGGTTCTGCTTGTATTGCTGCAGATCATACCTAATTATAATAAACTTTCGACCGACGTGCTCAGTCAATCCCTGTGCATTCACCGCCAGTGTCAGTCATTGTAATAGTTGAGACGAGGTATATCAATGGCAGATATTCGGCGTTGTTATTTACCTGTAGAGGTCTGCTATATTCGTCAAATAGTGATACCCATTATCCATTAAAGTCAGGGATTCAGGGTTTCAGTATCAAAAGGTAAAGTATCTAGTCGTTGTCTAGTTTCAGTCCGAATGATCGCTCAGTCGATTGGATTTACTCCCGTGGTCAGTGAGCCATTCGCCTACGGTACTGTGCACTGATAACATATGGCGCATTACGCAGCCGCAGTACCGGCTAGTGACCCTCTCATGTACCCATTTTAACCCCTGGGTGGAGAGGAGGCAACAACGTTCGGGTGGGAGACACTGGAAAGCGTCTTTGAGATTTCGAGCTGGTCAAGCCGCGATTCAAATCCCGGGCCCGTTGGTTATCGGTTGTACGCTATCCCACCCATCATTTAGTAAAGCGACCTCCAACTTCTTAGTTCTAGTGTTAGAATGTGACGAATGGCAAACAACTTCTAGTTTAGATGTATTGCTGTAACAACTGCCCTGTGTGGTATGATATGTTTAGATGGTCCGTTGTACATCAGTATGTTTATATCTTAATCTAAAGGCTCATAATCTGTTCTTTCCATATTATCCTTGTTGTTTTGACTGTATGCCAGTTGTTTTGACTGTATGCCAGACATTGTTAATCATGTCAGCTGGGGAGTGAGTAGGTTTCCCATTATATGACAAAGCCTCAGTATATACACAACCCAATATGAACCAACGTTCAATTTCTCGCAATGGTTAAATGGGTGGATGGAAACAATTCTCAGTAATTCCAAATGGGTACCAGAGTTGCGCCTAGTGACATTATCTTCAAAACTTTTCACACTGCCACCATATGCAAAGGACATTTATACAGACTACAATTTTATGTTAGGCTCATAAGTCCAGTTCTGGTAGACTGATAGAGAGTTTATTTTGGATGAGCATATATCATGGCATGCATGTGGGGTAATTTTAAAATATAGTTTAATGGAAAAAAGTATTTTCACTAGTCCGTCTGTGCAGTTATAATTTTATTGTTGTTCTTCGACATACAACGCATTTATATGAAACAGCAACTAATAACATTAACAGTATACCAAAGTTCAGTATCTCGCAACGTTAAAATGGGTGGATTGGAAAATTACTCAATACCTCAAAATGTCCAAATGTATTAGAGTAGCACCCGGTTATATTGTCTTCAGCACATTTCACACTATTAATATATGCAGAAAGAATATAGACCACAATGCAAGGCTAGGTCAAAACAACCGATTCCTCTACTGGACCGTTACTATGTGTCTCATCTGGATCTAAAACATTTATACATATCGCCCCATTGTATCAAACCTTGTGAGCCTTTCTCTTGCTTAATTAAAGAATAAACCATTAGCTTCATGATTATCCATGTAAGAATAATATATGTGAGTATGTAAGTAAATGATATTCTGTGGATATTGATTAGCTTAAGACTTGCAATGACATAATTATATGAAACATAGAAGTTATGAAAACGGTAATATTAGATCTACATGTACATCAATCCATAAAAGTCACCTTCTACAACAACCTTCTGATTTAGGTCAAAATGTTCGCAAATGAGTTATTATGAGGTAAAAACTCTCATCTAGAAGAATAATGATGTATGCGTAAACAAAAGACGTGATCTGCTGTAGATATGACTTGCAATGTGACAAAACTTGTCAAATTAGTAACTTGTGCAATTTGTACTAGATCTGAGTCTTTGTATATTCTCAAATATCTGGTAGGCCAGAATTTCAGTTTCCTCTATAGCAAAGCCAGGCTGTGCTAATATTTCATTAAACACTGCGTTTGCATATATATGGTACCGCCGACATGTATATAATATTATTGGTATCCTTACTTTTTATATCAATATATTTGAAATAATTGTGTTAGAAAAAGTATGGTAGATATTTAGCATTTCTAAATTCTGCAGTTATTGACATTTCCAAATACTCATGTGCTTGTATATTATTTCAAAAGCATCCAATTAATATCTTATTATGTCTATCGGTGTTTTGGTGGTGGTTGCGTCTTGTGTGTGACCTTTCCTGATTGACTTTCTACTTTTTCATTTATAAACACAATAATGTTGTTTGTGCAGTGTGGCTTCCATGAAACGTCTCCCAGTACATGGAATCAATATTGTGTTTTTCCTCTTGCATGAATTTTTCTGCATTCAATACGTTTCCTCATACCTAAACACCATACTTTGCACTTCATGGTGGCGTCGGTATTCACTGGCATATTGTTTGACTAATTTAATTTCCCTTTTAAGATGAATGCAATTTGCGTTTTCTCTAGCGTGACTTTACCTTACTCGTTTTCCTTACTTCGTACGTGTTTACCCATGCACTGCTTTCCTACATATCCTTACAATCTTCTATATTTTGTTATTATTATTTACTTGACTTTTCTTTTGGTGATATATTCATACTAACTTGTAGTCTACCAATATGTCGCTTTTTATGGAAAGGTGCTACAATTACTACAGAAATAATGAATAGTCTCCCTATGCTTCAAATTACAAATCTAAACTTACACTCTGTGTCTTCTGTTCAGATTATTCATAATCTGATTAATTTCTATTGACAACAACTGTCAGTTTGTGTTCTGCTTCATCATTTCATGGTCCTTCTTCTGCTATAAATAACATTTTGTCATAAGGTGCCAACATTCAACCCTTCTTTCTCCTTTAAACAATCTATCCTTCGTTATAGTAAAGTCCATCTAATTTCACATTATTTGAACAAACGACATAGAGTATATCGATTAAGTACTAAACGATATTTGCTATAGTAAGAGGTGTATGTGTTGCAATTTTATTTCTACAAGATCAACAATTAATTATCATGTTAATGGTAGAGTGTTTTGTGTGAAGGTTAATTCTGATTTAACCGTAAACCGGTGGTGTTTTTGCTAATGATCGTGCCAAGGCGGAGCCTTCCTTTTGTTTGCTTTGCGTCTTTGTGCTTCTGATTTTTTTCATGTGTGGAGTGTTTGTATCTAGTTATTGTATGTCTTTTGACGTTTTCTATGTTTATCTCGTGTGTGAGTGTGCGTATGGGTGTGTGGTTGTGTGTGTGTATGTATTTGTGTAATGCTGTCCATCGGTGTTTTGGTGGTGGTTGCGTCTTGTATGTGGCTTTGCCTGCTTGACTTTACTCCTTTTTCATTTAGACTGAAACTCGTCTAATGTTATATTAGTTCTAACATGACATACACCACGCTGTGGAATTCAGTATGTAGGTCAGACCGGTTGCGCTTTAAAGACCAAGTTCGTGAACACAGTTACCACTGCCGGATCAAAAATGTATGCAATTTTCTTTACCAGCGTTTTCCTCATACCGGACATTCTTTCAAATATGTTTCAGTACAACACGTGGAACAAATTTATTATGAGTCTAATAATACTTGAATATTTAAACCTAAAGCTCGTTTTATCACTGAGATAGACCGGACAAATAACTTACAAACACAATTTACTTTGGGCCTGAATGATAACGTTTACCGAACCGGCAGTATTTCTAATTATCCTAGCATCAATATTTTCTCTATATTTTCAAGTTTGAAAACGTAAAAGTAGATCACAGGTTAGACGTAGAACTGATAGTATTTAGCGTAAATAATGTCTTAATATGTCTATTCTTGGCATGTAATGCTGAAAAAGCTTTCTTTACTGACGAGCAAATGAAATATTACACCACATGGACTTGCTCAGAAGTTTTTGGATAACATATCTGTACGTTATGGTAATGCTATATACCGTCAGGTAATTGGTATTCCTATGGGTACGATTTGTGCACCACTTGTCGCAGATTTGTTTTAATACTGCTATGAGAGAGATTTTATGTTGCGTTTGAATCCTCAATTACAAGAAGATGTTATAAAAGCCTTCAATGAAACTTGTCGATATTTGAATGATATTTTTAACTTAGATAACCCTTTCTTTGATGCTCTGATTCCTACAATTTATCCTAAAGAACTCAAATTGAATAAAGCTAACCCGTCGGACAATTATGCAGCGTTTCTTGATCTAGACCTTAAAATCAATAATGAAATGATTTCTTCTAAAATATATGACAAAAGAGATGATTTTGATTTTAATATAGTATTTTTTCTTCATCTTGACGGGGATGTTCCCCGTGCTCCATCTTACGGGGTTTATATATCTCAACTTATTCGTTTTGCTAGAGCTTGGTCATCATTTGACGATTTTAACAGTCGAAATCTCATTTTAACAGAAAAACTGCTTAAGCAAGGATATAGATACCATAAACTAAGAAAAACTTTCTCTAGATTTTACTACCGAAATCTCTCGCTTATTGGCAAGTACCAATGTAATCTCAAGGTGCTTCTGCGACACGGTATTTCACATCCTGAATTTTATGGTGATGTGATTTACAAACTTCGTAAAATTATTGGACATACCCATGTTCTCACTTAGTTCATCAAATATGTTAAACAATTCATTAAAAAGGGATATTTTGTTGTGAACCCTTTTACAGTTGGCAAGCACGCTGGCCTCTTTGCATGTACGCCGACAAGAAAGGTTTAGTACTCTATGAAGGCGACCTCTTAAATCCAGAAATGGAAGGAGAACGTCGGATATCTGTACTATTCCATTTTTGTTGTACCTTGTATTACTTTTCTACAGTTACCCTGTTTGCAGCTCAATCAATGAGTACACTAGCAATAGGTGGATACAGTATGCTCACTTAAATGTTTTCGTTATACATGCACTTTACCACTGTATTTGCCGTCGCGGTTGTTGTAGATTAGTCGGAGAGGGGATACGTTTATTTACACTGTTTGTCTTTTAGGGTGGGGATGGAATAAGTGTAAAGTTTGGCGCCCATAAACCGGTTTAACACCCCAGTGACTTTTGTCACTGACCGTTCCAAGGCGGTACTTACATCTTCCTCCTACTGTATGTTTGTTTTATCTTTGTGCGTCTCTTGTTGTTTTTATAGTTATGTACATTTGCTGTTTCCTTGTGTTGCTGTTCGGGCGACTGTTTGATCTGTATATGGTGTTTCCTGCATGACTCATTTTTGTACCTTTACATACCTTTTTTAATTAAACTGGCAAACATTCTGCCTTCAGGGATCTCATCTGATAAAAGTTTATTTACTAGACAACAACAAGTGTTAAGCTTTTGTGAGGCGGCCGTAAAAAAGTCGCCCCGTACTTCATTCTCAGAGTTGTAATATATTCTGGTCCCTCGGGATCATCAATTTTAGTGCTTTTAGTTTTGAAACTTGCATACAGCTGAAGCCGATACAAGTAAACGATGCAATTTCCGTCAAACGTAGAATAACTGCTCTTTGTCAGAATGGTGCCCTTGTGATGGTGAACAGATGACGTTTGAAGTTTAAAGTTGTACAAATCATGACAAGGGTTGTAATTTCTCAGAGGGGCATACTTCCATTAAACTTGATTCATTGCCCCTGGTCAGCACGCGTGGCAATAGTAACGGTGAATAAGTGTGTACATTTATGGGAGACAAAGCACCTTACTGTCACCGAAAAAAACAAAATAGCTGAAACAGTCCATCTTAAAATTTGACTTCAAACCCACTTAAACAAAGCTTAAAGAAATTGCCTATTGAAAATCGTAACCTTAGCATACGTTTGATGTGTTCTAATTGTATTCAGGAATGTGTAGAAAGGTGTACAAGATAACAAAATACTTTTACAAATAGTATAAACCAGGATCAGACAAAGACTAGGCAACTGACCTGGTTCCACACATTTTGTGACTTCATATATGGTTGGAAATCATATATTGTCAAGGTCTATAATAGGTACAGTGTAGACCTAGATGAAAGGGTTCAATTCAACTCATACTCTGTTTGAAATCGGTGCATATATAACAACATGGTGTTTTGTGTAGCTATTCACCGACATCATATCACAGTATGACCTATGGCACACACGCAAACATAAAAACAGTACACGGTAGACATACACATACACAATATTTCGTAGAGCTGTTGGGGTTCAGGGTTCTTAAGAAATCGGGCGTTTGAAGGATAACGTGTCTTCCGAAATGTTTTATATATAAATTCTGAAGGGAGGTGATCCCCCGAGAGCAAAAATTGCAACACAAAAAGAGACAACTGCAGACTCCGTTTTATTGAGTCTGTTCATGAACAGTAATTGAAAGTGCAACACTGCTCACGCCCCATAGCACCGGTTTAAGCGGTATTCAATTTTCAGAACAAGAAGTACTGAAATTCAGGATTTCGAAGGATCAGAAGGTATAAAAATACTGAGAATGAAGTACGGGGCGACGTTTTACGTCTGCCATACAATCATTTTACACCTGCTGTTGTGAAGATTATAAATTCTAAAGGGAGGTGATCCCCTGACAGCAAAATTGCAACACAAAAAGAGAAAACTGCAGACTCGGTTTTATTGAGTCTGTTCATGAACAGTAATTGAAAGTGCAACACTGCTCACGCCCCATAGCACCGGCTTAAGCGGTATTCGGATGACCAGTAGTCAAATATACAATACAATTAGACAATTAAAAGTATCAAGCATGTACATTACAAACTGACATAATCATGTACACAAAAAGGTGTAAACAACTGACTGCATAGCATGAAAAGTTGAATGAATACATCGTCGAATTATAGGCAATACTAAAAAAGAAACCTAATTACACAGATAGCTAAATGATAAACTGCAGGTGTTAAGTGCTTGTGTGGCGGCCGTAAAAACCGCTCCGTACTTCATTCTCAGTGTTGTTATATTTTCTGTTCCTTGGAGATCATTAGTTTTGATGTTATTAGGTTTGAAAAATGTATACTGATTAAGCCGGTGCTAGGGGGCGTGTGTAGTGTTGCACTTTTAATTACTACTCATGAACAGACTCAATAAAACCGAGTCTGCAATTTTCTCTTTTTGCTTTTCGACTTTTGCTTTCGAAGGATCACCTATTTTCAGAAGATATGTACTTCACAACACCAGGTGTTAAGTGCTTGTGTGGCGGCCGTAAAAAGTCGCCCGTACTTCATTCTCACCCATTTTCAGAATTTAGTTACCTGGCTAATTCATTAATGTACAGAATATCAATATTACGCTTTATTGCAAACCAAAATGTCTGACCAAAAGTGACCAATCTGACCAATTATCACGTGACTAGAACGTCAGCATGTAAAAGTATATTATGTTAGTTCCCTTGTTCAAACAAAATTAGATGGACAAGGAGTTCTGTCGATTATATGGGGATTAAAAAAATAACAAATAATAGATTCTGAAAGGGGGTGATCCCCGAGAGCAAAAATTGCAACACAAAAAGAGAAAATTGCAGACTCGGTTTTATTGAGTCTGTTCATGAACAGTAATTGAAAGTGCAACACTGCTCACGCCCCCTAGCACCGACTTAAGCGGTATTTAATTTTCAGAACAAGAAGTACTGAAATTCATGATCTCGAAGGATCAGAAGGTATAACACCACTGAGAATGAAGTACGGGGGGACGTTTTACGGCCGCCACACAAGCACTTAACACCTGATGACACCAACTCAATAATCAAAATTTATTCCAGTAGAGTCGGAATTAGTTTCATCCTATGCCAACTATCTTTGAATAACAATGTTTAGAGTTTTAGAGTTACATTAACAATACATGCATTTGATTTTACACTTTTAGGAAACACGTACATGTGTTGCCTTTGATAAAACTAGAGACGATTTAAAACAGTATTTTAAAGTATTAAAAATTGGAGCATACATAACACCATTATATTAAATTAGTATTGCATTCTAGATTATGCATTAGACAGCTGTTACGACATAATTTTAGGATTCGAGTTGGTATGATTCAACCATTTCTTCAGAGACCTAGACAATATGAATGAAGTACGGTTTTAAAACCATAGCGCCTCATTTGTCCTCTAAACAATATGTTGTTTAAAGATGATTCTAACTAATGGTCACAACATGGGATTTTATATGCGGTGTTTCCTGCATGACTCATACATATATGTTTATTATCACAACAGTATTGCATGTACTGTGTAATGTAAAAAAGTCTCCCCGTACACGTATTCCATGTTGTTATCATTCTGTTACAGGTTATGCAAGTGTCATAGAGTATTTCCATCCGCTTCTTACATTATCTAATGCCTTACACCTCGTCGAAGGTTTTGTGTTCACCGACAATTTGATGCACTTTGTAGCTATACGAGTGTATTGACTTGTTGATGCATATACTACAGGTGTCCTCCCATCTCTTTCTCATCAACAAACCTAAAGTACATTAAATAGAACTTAAATATCTGAAGATGCACTCTGTGTCTTCTGTTCACGTTCCCAATAATATGTCTAACATTCCTTTACTTCAGCGGTGCGTACGTTTGAAACAAGCTTAACCTCCATGCAGTAGTTCAACTTCTTTTCACATACCATCTCTTTTGATAAATAAATGTTTTTTGAATGAACATTGTACTATATTGGCAATATTTCAAAATATCCCGACATAGACGTTTTTGCATTTGTTTCTATTAGCAAACGCAAATCTCTTCCACATTGAATTCATACAAATAGTAATATTAAATGAAAATCTCGTATGAATGGAAAAGTAGTAAAGTCAAGCAGGCAAGGCCACACACAAGACGCAATCACCACCAAAACATCGATAGATAGCATGAAACACACAAACACATACACACACAACTATGCACCAAAACACACACACGCACACGATATGAACAAATAAAACATCAACAAACACACAAATACTAGAGATAAACATTCCATACATGAACAAAAGTACAAGTACAAAGACACAAGGGAAACAAAAGTAAGAGTGACAAAGAGAGTACCGATTTGGCAAGGTCAGTAGCAGAATCACCACTGGGAGTTTAAACCCGTTTATGGACATTCTAACCCCGCACTTCTCTCAAAGTCACCCTAGCTTTACAAAAAGTGTAAATAAAGGTATCCCCGCCGGACTTACCCACAACATAGAAGACGTTAAGAGCATGACATTGTGTAAACCATAGCAAAACAACTGTGACAGTCAGTCACTTTGCTGAAGTCAGAGCATCTGCAGGGAAGCCGTTAACGGCACGACAGGGAAAAGTAATACATGAGTTGGGTAAGCTCATCCCATATCTGAATTTAAGAGTATATCATCGGCCTGTCATCGCGCAAGCAAAGAGGGAAGCGTAGCTACCGACTTTTAAAGGGTTATTTAACCCTACCTGCAGTGCGTTGCAATTTAATGGGATCATAACATTATTTTTAAAAGTGTTAATGCGTTTTATAAACAAATTCTGAAGGGAGTTGATCCTCCGAAAGCAAAAATTGCAACACAAAAAGAGAAAATTGCAGACTCGGTTTTATTGAGTCTGTTCTTGACATGTCTATTCAAGGTGCAATCATGAAAATGGGTATGACCCCAATAACATCCCAATAAAATTCTGGTTGCAGTAATGCCCGTAGATTGCAATTTTATGTACTAATGAGTGGTAAATAGATAATAAAATTTAGAAAACGTTTTCCGAAGCTTGTGATATCTGTAACTTTGCTTAAAACGTTTATCAGGTATAACTAAATTACGACTGTTAAAATATTCAAGCAAAGAAAAGGCTCGTGCAAACCGTATAAATTGAGAAATATAACCCCATAGTATGCAGAACTAGAAAAGAATGATTAACATTTATAAAATTTATCGTATAGTTTTGGCAAACATTATCATTTGTGATTGAAAGATTCGAATCCCTAAAATGAAGCTATAATATCAGATTGATTCGCTTTGTTTAAAGATAGTTCTTTTCGGTAAATTGAAGAAATAGTTTCAAAATATGGATTATCCAAATGCAAAACATCGTCTAAATACCTTGAAGTTTTATTAAAGTCATTAACAATAACGGCCTGTATATCAGGTTTTAAGCTAAGCCTAAAATCCTTCTCATAGCAATACAAAAAAAAATCTACAACACGATGGGGCACAATTTGTACCCGTTGGTATACCAACAACTTTACGATATATGGTATCCCCATAACACACAAATATATTATCTAAAAGAAAGATAAGATATCTACAAACATCAAGACAAGTCCATATTGTGTAATGTTCAAGTTCTGATTTCGAAAATAATGACCGTTGATCATTACAAGCAAGGAACATTTTATTTTCTCTGGCAAAGATTTTCTTCGTACCTTTAATCAGGTTGTCCCTTATAAGATATTGAGGTAGAGTAGTATAGATTGTAGAGAATTCATTAGAGTTCAGTAAAGCAATGTTATACTGTTCGTTTTCAATTCTGAAGGGAGGTGATCCACCGAGAGCAAAAATTGCTGCACAAAAAAGAGAAAATTGCAGACTCCGTTTTATTGAGTCGGTTCATGAACAGTTATTGAAAAGGCAACACTGCTCACGCCCCCTAGCACCGGCTTAAGCGGTATTCATTTTTCAGAACAAGAAGTACTGAAATTCATTATCTCGAAGGATCAGAATGTATAACAACACTGAACTTGAAGTACGAGGCGACGTTTTACGGCCACCACACCATTACTTAACACCTGCTGTTGTGATGATGATAAATTCAAGTTTATTAAAACATCATTTGAATTGTTTATGAATCAAATAACATTAATACCATACTTTTCATATATTTGATCAGAGTAACGTTTTACATGTGCTTTGATTGTAGTAAGACAGGGCGTCAAAAGGTTTGATAATTTAGTAGCAGTGCAACGACAAGAGTTGGCAATAAAACGTGCCTTATAAAGGTTTCTATGTAGTACAAAGTAGAAAGTTTATGTTATTTTATGTTAGGACCACGGTCCGAGACTATATCTGGTTCAGGTGCTTGAACTGTAATATAAGTTTGTGAACCATTTATCTCCTTCTTTAAAACATCAACATAATACAATCTTCAAATAATGGTGCTGTGTTTATCTCGCGTATGTGCGTTTGTGTGTGCGTGTGTATCGATGTTTTTGTGGTACTTGCGTCTTGTATGTGGCTTGTCCTGCGTGACTTTACTACTTTTTACATTATTTTTACATTATTTGATGCCTTGTCAGCAGGAAGTGGCTACATACTTTACGTATAACTTCTTGTAAATATGCCATGTTTTCTAGACTTTCTTCCTTATCAATGTATTCATTAAAATAAATTGACGAGCAAACCGATAAAATCGTTTTTCTATATCATGTCCCCTCATAGGAGCGGCTAGTTTGATAGAAAACTTTACCTTCCATGTTCTTAGACCACACATTTACAAATGATCTGAGCACCAAATATTATTTTTGAAAATCACTTTTATTAGCTCACCTGAGCCAAATGCTCAAGGTGAGCTATTGTTACCGCCTGTCGTCCGTCTGTCCGTCTGTCCGTCTGTCTGTCCGTTCACTTTTATTTCAAATTACTTCTTCTCCTAAACCACTGGGAGGAGTTCAACCACATTTCACAGAAATGTACCTTAGGGTATCCTCTATCAAGTTTGTTCAAAGCATGACCCCCGGGAAAAACATGGCCCCACCCTACTACTTTAAAGGTGGTTTTTTTTTAATCTTTAAAAATATTCTTCTCTGAAACCATAATTTCTAGAGCTTTGATATTTGGTATATAGCATCATCTAATGGTCCTTTACCAAGTTTGTTCAAATGATGACCCACGGGCCAAAAATTGCCCTGCCCTGGGGCTTGTAGTTTTTACATAGACTTATACAGGGAAACCTTTAAACATATTTTTGTCTGAAACCACATAATCTAGAGCTAGGATATTTGGTATGATGCATAACTTAATATGCCAGTACCAAGTATGTTCAAAAATGACCCCTGGGCCAAAAATGGTCTCACCCTGGGGTTTTATACTACTTACAGTACAAGTCCCGCTGACTTTTTGTTTTCCGCGGCCCATCGCAATTTTATCCAACGCGGACATTTTTTTTGTCCGCGCTGATATGCGGTCTTCCCTGAAATGGGTTCGCGATGGTGCCTCACCAGGGGCACTCGTCGCCGGGCGCGATCGTTATCACCGCAGTTCGCGATGGTGTTATCGTCGACAACGGTGTACCACTGCGGATCGCGCTGGACCTGACCTGGATTGATATTTATATTTTTGATTAATTTCACAGCATATCTTTCACTTTACATGTAAATACAAATATATACATCCATATTGTGCAAAATTGATATGAAATGCATGAAATAAAACACTCGAGAAATGGTTCGTTGAGAATAATTCTAAACCGAAACTGTTCTGCATCCGGCAAACACAAATTAATCCATTAAAATCCATTATTTTTTGCGCGTTTGATTGTACTGGAATATAACCTGGCCGTGAATTGTCTGATTCGTTTCTGCAAAATATGGGTGCGATATTCTAGTATGCTTTCTATTTCAATTATTTGTTATTCAAAACGTAAGAGTTTTTATATAGAAACACGGAACACCCGTTAAACACAAAACACACATGCAATAAGTTACTAGGTTGTATAAGTTGTTTCAAGTTTGCATACGTTTGTGCACATTGTTAGTGAATTCATCTTCATTTCGATTCTATGTTTTAGGTTGCGATTCTAATTCCTAATCGATTTTGTTTTCAGTTTCACATCAGTCTAAATTTTAGTTATCAGAAATCTACTGGAAACGACCAACAAAACATATTGATTCTGTTATGAGAATAGTTCTCACTGGTCTTCTTATGATTTCTGTATAAAACTATATAAATATTGTGCTGGCAGACGACATAATTTAGGGATTTTATTTACTAAATACATCTAATATCAATTCAGCCAGGTGAGTTGTATAGTTAGAAGTTTTCTCCATTATTTCGTCTTGGTTCGGCACCTATAAATGTACGTTTTAACCAGTTTCAATAGTCGTTCAAAAAATACTTGTATGGTTGTTTTATTACGCTTGTGCTTAATATTTTACTGTGTAAAAATCTGCATGTGTACATGTTTTGTCTTTCTACTTGATACACATGTTCTGCATATTTAGATGTTGCTCAATCGATTCATTGCCATGATGTCAAACACTTTGGGGGCATTTGTCACCCGTGACGACTCTCTTGTTAATCTTATTTTTTTCATTTACCCAAAATAACTGTCTTTAAACAAAACAAATTAATCTGGAATTCATGGCTACCTTTTTAGATTTGAATCTTTCCATCAAATGCTTCGCCAACATGTTACGATAAAAGGGAAGATTTCAATTTTGTTTCGATATTTGCCCCGTTCTACATCTTACTGGTTTATATTTCTCAACTTATTCGGTTTGCCCGAGCCTGTTCTTTGCTAGAAGATTTTAACAATCGTAATTTGGTTTTAACTGATAAGATTTTTAAACAAGATTACAGATTACAAACTTCTGAAACGTTTTCTAAATTTTATTTTCGAAATTTAGCAAATATAACTACAATCTACAGACGTTACTGCAATAATGCATTTCTCACCCAAAAGTTATGGTGATGTTATCTACAAACTTGTGAAAAATCGGGGTCATCAATTTTCACGATTTGTATATGAAACGCATTAAAATCTTTACGAACAAAGGTTATGACCCCAATATATTGCAACGCACTGCATGTTTGGTTATTGACCCTTTTAATGTCCGTGAGCATCCTTTTTTGCTTGCGCGATGACAGGCCGAAGGTCGTATTCTATGATTGCACTCCTTAAACTCAGAAACGCGATGAGCTTACCAGACACACGTTTTACCTTTTCCCTGTTGTGCCCTTAACGGCTTCCCTGTAGATGCTCTGACATCAGCAAAATCAATGAGTAAATATTTGAAGGAGTTTTATTGTTGTTATACTATGTTGTACATATTGGAATGTGTTTTATAGTGCTTTACTGTCGTCTGTGTTGTGGGACAGTCCGGCGGAAACAACTTTATTTACCCTGTTTGTTAAGCTAGGATGACTGTATGATAAGTGTGGGTTAGGGCATTCGTAAACCGGTTAAAACAAGCAGTTGTGATATTGCCACTGACCGTTCCAATGCGGTACTCTGTCAGTCTTACTTTTGTTTGTCTTGTGTCTTTGTACGTGTGCTTTTGTTCATGTTTGGAATGTTTTCTCTAGTACTTTCACATACAAGTAAGGTTTTCCGTGTTCATCTCGTGTATGTGCGTGTGTTCGGGGGTATAGTTGTGTATGTGAAATGCTATCTATTGATATTTTGATGGTGGTTGCGTCATGTATGTGGCTTTGTTTGCTTAACCTTTCTACATTTTCATCTATTTACCATGCCAAATATATCACTGGATGAACGATACTTAACTGTCTGTATTTACAGATAATTTGGTGCAGGTCATGATACATTCAACAGGCAAAGTTATTAAAGGTGGTAATGCTCTTGATGGTGACATTGATACATGTGAATCAATATTGAAACCAACAAACTGGATAATAGTTCACCTTGGAAAAGAGCAACAGATACGACATATACGTCTCTATTTGAAGACGTCATTCCCTACAGGTATGTATGCATATTATTTGAAAGCATAATGTATTACTATTTCTGAAGAAAAGGCAAATAGGTAGAATACGGATAAAGTGTGTAATTGTGTACATGTTATTAAGAATAACCCATGTTGTTCTATACTGTGAAACCGAGTAGCAGCTGTTAAGGATTTGGCGGGGGAAATGGCGATATTAGCATTTGGTACGCACCTTTATTTGGTGCCCCGTTCATACATATGCAATTGATCTCCATGACCAGTAGTCTTTTCAAAGAGTGTACCTAGTGACTCTACAGTATTTCCCTTACATTCGAAAATACACAGCCGTCAGAACAGCACCACAACAACAAAACACACCCAATGTACATATATATCTAAATACGAAGCGATGTTAAAGACTCAGTAAACAAACGAGGGCAGATATTAGACCTAATATCAAAATCAAAGAAGTCTCCCACATTACCGATCGAATTGGAGTCAATCAAAATTCTATAAACATCACAATTTGGCAAAATCATATTTACTAGTATAGCGGAGGGTTAGTTGCGTATGTTAAAGGTATGACATACCGTTAGCATATTCATGCTAACCCTGCTATTACAGTTGTAACATACGTAACTCACTGTCAATGTCGCATCTTTGATTGCCTATGCAATCAGTTTGGATGCAGATGAGACATCGAGGAGCTCGGCGTCTCATTAGGATACGAACTGTCACTTTTTCTTGAAACAAAAATGAAGAAAAATAAAAATGGAAAATTGTAGCAAACGGAAAAATTCGCAGACGACACAATCTTTCAGCGCAAAATTCAAGGAAAAACACTGACTCTGTCCCCAAATGTTAGCTGCCACACTTGCCATTTCAAATATTAACTGTATGTTCATAATGCAACATGCAACGCCTTTGCAAACATATTAGATTCAACTCAGATTGTTCCTATTGTATCATCCAGCTGATAACGGGCTGCTGAGTATGCTGTTGGGATCGGGGAGAAGAAAAGTGGTCAAAACATAGGGTTAGTTGGATGTATGCCACCCAATTACTTTGAGTACACGTCTTTCGTTTTTGTTCCGTCTAGTGACTAATTAGATTTACTCAACTACTGAGTGCGGAGCATTTCAGACGGAATGCAACTGAATAATTCAAAACGCACATATGGCATACCTTCAAATTATTCGATATTGTTACGTACAAAACGTTCAATCCAAGTTACCCAGCATACACTGAAAAAGCGGATCCCAGGGCCTATCTAGACCTATAATGTCTACCAGCTAAATCTATGTACATTCTATGAAAAAAAGTCACATCGGACTAGGTTTGATGAATAGGGTACATGTTTAAGACATCGAAACCTCTCCTTTTTCAAAAACGGAGTTCCACCAACATATCTATTCACAAGGGCTTTATAGCAGGGACTGTTGATTAAACCCGATGTGAGGACGCCGTTTAAAACACTGCTGTTTAAATTTCTACGACGTTTTCTATTTATAAAAAACAATTCACAAACTTTCTAGTATGTACAGGAAGTAGCATATATTTAAAAAGTTGCAAATATATCAAAAAGATAATACATAACACACATTGCTTTATTGACAATTATAATTAGGTTGGCAACAAAAGGGCGGCGATAATGTTCGGTAGAACATCTTTGGGTTTTGTTCATTGAAGGCTCAAACAGTGTACCCATATCTCATATTTCTTAATAATGTTAGACAAGGAGTGTTCGGAGAAACACGTGTGTCACCTGCTCGCAGCTGACAAAAACACTTATTGTTCATATGAAAAAGGGGAATAACTCAAAAAATATTGATACTAGTTTTGGCCCTTGTGCTCTACACTTCCTCTTATTATTCTGGTTCAATGTGTAAAATTTGAAAGCTCTATAATGATTAGTTTAGAAATGACAGCCAAAAATTGAAAGGGTGACGGACAGACGGACAGACAGACAGACAGACGACGGAAAAGTGATCCCTAAGTGACACACTGCCTCTCGGCAGGGGACACACAAACTTTTTACTGTGATAGTGTGGAAACATTTTGAGCAATTTTTCAGACGTTCATGTCGGATAACTTTTTGCTAGTTTTTCCTAAGATATCCATTTAACTGTAATGCGTCTCATTTTCTAATAACGCACGTGCACCACGGTAATCACTTGCATTACGTCTGATATGCCCCTCGTGTACTATTGGGATCTACACTTTTGACATAGTGTCTGTGCGGCGGAACTCAGATATTGTTTGTATACAATGATGTCAAAAAAGTTAAGTAAATACATATATAGTATCAATATCTGCGCTCCGCCGATTGCGTTTTGTTCTTAATGCGAGTATGAATATTCATATGCCTAAACCTTTTATAGAATGAAATGGTTCTGTTAGTGAGTGCAAAGTTTGGTATTGTACTTAATTGTCTTTCTCAGATTATCATTTCCTTGCTACATTGATAGTTATTTGTTTGCAACATTTTTAACGTAAATATTGTTTTTATTCATTCATTCACAGCATCCGTCGCCCAACTACAAGAGTACGTGTTCTTAATGAATAAAGCATGTACACGCATATCTAACTCGACTATTGGTATGGGACAGAGCCTTGATTGGGAATGCCCAAGTAATGTCATTGACGGACAACTTAAGTTTAATATGACGCCTCGCATATCCATCGACAACCTCTCATTGTGCGAAATCAACGTGTTTGGAGGTATGGAGTATACATATTAGATAGCTTCACATGTGGAGTGCACTGGTTGCTTGTAAATAGTGCAGATCCTGATGAGACAGCTACTGCAGGAGCTGTCTCATCTGGGTCTTCACTATTTACAGGTAGGTATATTGACGTGAATAGCAAGCGAAGGGTTAAGGGCCGCAACTTGCAAACTTTGGTCACAAAATGCACTTGAGTGTACCAAAATATAAACATAAAGCACCGTGGTACACATGTACGTGAACAGAATGCCTACAAGTGTTCTCATCGGATACCTAAAGACCGCCTAGTTAGACATAACGACTAGTTTATCGGTATATGAGTCATGCAGGACACACCGCACGCACAATACACAACCGCCCAAACAGCACTATGACGACAAACATCAATGTGCATATGTGGAATATGTGAAAAGGGAACGCCTTGGAACGAGCAGAACGTTGCCTGTGGAATTATGTGCATGACTGCTATACCACAGTTTGCACAAAGTGATCATTTTGAATGTCTAAAGCGGTGATAAAAACTGCCTATAGACAGTTGTGCCATCAGTTTGCCTAAATGGGTGTTATAACTGGTCATGTTTCGGTGTGATTTCGTACTGCGTAACCTTTCGCCGAAAGCTATTAAGCATTAATAGTCACATGACTGTGCATTTAATGGTATTTATTTTTATAACAGGACTATTTCATGGGAATTGTCGTCTAAAATGATGTAGTCTCGAAACATGTTAAAATGTGCAATACTTTTAAATCTGATCCTAACATAGAATAACATAAACTTTCTAGTATGCACTGGATTCAAAAGCTACATAAAACCTCTTCTAAGGCGCTTTTTATTGCCATCTGTATTTGTTGTGCAGTACTAAACGATTATAACTTTTGACGTCGTCATGTTTTACTACTTTCAACTAACATGTAAAACGTTATTGTAAAAAAGTATATAAAATTCTGGAATTAATGTATTTGATCGATAAAAAATTATAATGATATCTTATCTAAATATGAAAAAACAACAGTCAAACAGGGAGAGCCACATACGAAATAACACTGCACCAAACGCTACCAGACACGAGACAAATACCAACATGACTCATTTCAAGACGTGACACATCAAACACTAAGCATATAAATTAGCAAAACAGACCATAAGGTGAAAGCATGAGAACCACTTTGGAACGGTCAGTATCTACGATTGGGGGCTTAAACCTGCTTTATAGGTACCCAAATTCGCACTTATCCCACATTCAATCCCGTTAATACCCCCTCCAGAAAACTACACAACATGAACAACGATGTCAAGACTGACTAATTTTAAAATAAACTGAAACGGTAAACAAGCGACGCCATCATTTGAATGACGTTATAATTTTAAAAATGCAGGGAAAGTGCAAGAAAAATTTCGACCCCTATATTTTAAAATAAATCGGAATACAATATATATAAAAGTGGATACTAAATATGTACAACTGTTTTATTTAAAAACAGAATAAACCTGACGTCGTGAACATGTACGTACTCGGTGACCATAAAGAGACTAGAGTAATTGTGGAGAAGTCATTTGGTGTATGACAGAACTGGCAAAATACACATATCCAGCTTCTGCTCTACTTTAAGGGGTTTTAAAAGTGTGTCTTTATAGAGTATTTAGTCTTTTCTGTCGTCGAACAAGCAAAGGTCATAATGACCAACTGTCAAGGGGTCGACCACCAAGCATGTAGAGTGCTGCAATATAGAGGGATTATGGCCATTTTGAATGAATTGTTGTATACATTTGACAAAGTATCAAAATATGCATGTCCAACAATTTTTCGAAGTTTATAAATGATTTGCAGAACATTACGGTTGTAACATGAAAATGTCTTACGACGTTTGTCATAAACTTGAACATGAGCAGGGCAGCATTTCTTCAATGAACTCATAATATTTCTCTACACTATATACACCTCTACCTAACCATTTTATAAAGGATGAATTGATAGAAATAAGATTGCTAGAGAAAATAATATGTCCCTTGCTTTTAATGTTCAACGTTCATTCTTTTCGAATTTAGAAGTTGAACATTACACAAGGTGAACTTGCCCTGATGTTTGTAGATATCCATTTTTTTCTTTAGATAACAGATGTGTGCGATATGGGGAGATCATATAACTTCAAGTTATTGGTATACCTATGGGTACAAATTGTGCCCCTGTCGTTGTAGATCTTTATTTGTAATGCTGACAGGGATGTTTGTTTCTGATTTGTTTTTGTATTGCTATGAGTTTGATTTTATGCTTCGCTTAAAACCTGATACACATGCCGATAGTGTTAATACAACGTCAGGGTATTTAGACGATATTTTGAATTTGGGTAATCCTTATTTTGAAAATATGATTTCTTCAATTACCAAATATAAACCTTTAAACAAATCGAACAAATCTGACATTATGGCTTTATTTTTAGAATTGAATCTTTCCACCCCATTCGTCCAAAATATACGATAAAAGGGAATATTTTAATTTCAAAATTGTCAATTATCCTTTTCTAGATCAAGATGTGTCCCGTTCTACACAATTAGGGATTTGTATTTCTTATTCGGTTTGCCCGAGTCTGTTCTTTGCTAGAAGTCTTTAACAGTCGTAAATTAGTTATAACTGATAAACCTCTTAAGCAAGGTTATATATATATATCACAAAGTTCGAAAAACGTTTTCTAAATTGTATTACCGAAATTCACAACTCATTAGTAAATATAATTACAATCTACAGACAATACTGCACTAAGGCATTTCTCACTCAGAACTTTATGGTGATGTTATATACAAACTTAGGAGAAATCGTGGTCATATGGAAAAATTGTCAAACAGGAAGAGCCACACACGGAATGACACCGCATCAAACACCATCTAACGAGAAACGGTAAAGCCACAAGACAAAACATAACAGGACGCATATCAAGACGAAACACATTAAACATTAAGCATATTAAAAAACAAAATTGACCGTAGGCTGAAAGCAGGAGTGCCGCCTTGGAACGGCCAGCAGCCAAAAGCAATACAAAGGGTTACTGGGGGACTTGAACCTGGTCCATTTACATTATTTATTTATTAAACGCATTAAAATCCTTAAGAAGAAAGGTTATGTCCTTATTATATTGCAACGCACTGCATGTTTGGTTATTGACCCGTTTACAATCGGTAGCCACGCTTCCCTCTTTACCTGCGTGATGACAGGCCAAGGGTAGTACTCTATGATGGTATACTCTTAAACTCAGAAACGGGATGAGCTTACCAGATTCATGTAAATGTATTACTTCTTCCAAGTCGTACACTTAACGGCAGTTGTATTGGCTGCAGCGAAGTAATTGAGTACCAATTTGTCCGGCGGAGATACGTTTATTTACACTATTTGTAAATATAGGGTGAGTTTGAAATAAGTGTGAGGTAGGGACATCCGTAAACCAGTTAACCCCCCAGTGGTGATTTTGCTACTGACCGTTCCAAGGCGATACTCCCTTTGTCACCCTTACTTTTGTTTGTCTTCTGTCTCTTTACTTGTGTTTTTGATCATATATGCAATTTTTATCTCTTGTGTTATGTATTTATCTGGTATGTGTGCGTGTGTTTGGTTGTGCGGTTATGTGTTATTGCTTCATTTTTATACTTGAATCTTTCCTTCGTAAACGATAAGGTTTAGTCCAAAATATACACTGAAATGGAGGATTTTAATTTCAAAATTATTAATTATCCTTATCTAGTTGGAAATTTGCCCCGTGGTTCATCGTATGGGGTTTAAATAGTATAACTTATTCGCTTTGCTCAGGACTATTCTTTTTCATTTCTTTTTTTGTGAAGACTAGACTTCTTTTATTCAGTATAATATATATTTACATATATACAGATGTACTCAATCATAATGTGAAAATACATGAACAGAGCAACACATCATTGTTATTTATAACCACAATAACAGTCGTATCTGATCACTAATCTTATCAATATTAACTATATCATTGTCTAAAGGTATGAAGTAGTTACTGTAATGTGTTCTAGTGATAATCCTTCTGTTTTCTTATAATTATTACAACTATAGGTTCAATGTTATTACAAAAACAGTTATTACCCGTTACTCATTACTTGATTAAACTTTGATATAAAGGGATTCCTTATACCTTTGTTCTTCAGGATGTGTAGTAGTATTTGTATTTCTTGAGCAAACACTTTGTATATATCAACTTGAAGCTTCCAATTTTCACTAAGAAAATAGAACTTGTATATGCTAAAACCTACTATTGTTAGTATAATATTTACATAAAAATATTCCGTATCTGTAATCTCAGGCCTATTCTTTGTTAGAAAAATTTAACCGTCGTAATTTAATTATATTTGATAAACTTCTTAAGCAATGTTAAACATATCATTAAATTAGGAAAGTTTTTTCTAAGTTTTACTACCGTAATTTACCAAAGTTAATAAATATAATTGCAATATATGGACATTACTGCAAAAAGGTATTTCTTAACCAGTATTCAATGGTAATAGTATCTGCAAACTCAGGAAATATAGTCATATTCATAATTTGTTTTTTTTAACGCATTGAAACGTTTTGGAAGAAAGTTTATGATCCTACTGTATTGCAACTCACTGCATGTTTGGTTATTGACCCTTTTACCGTTGGTAGTTACGTTTCCTTCTTTGCATGCACGATGACAGGCGGGCGGTATTACTTTATGATGGTATACAGTATAACCCCTCCAAACCGGACACTCAGTAAACCGGAATCCTCTCTAAACCGGACAAAATTCTCGGTCCCGTTTTATTCCTTCTTTATTTCTATACAAAATTCCTCTCAATACCGGAAACCCCTCTACTCCGGAAACCGGACAAATCTTCAAATATTTTTGAAAGATATGAACTACAAATTTCCCCTACATACCGGACAGCAGGCTAAGGGCTTGTCAGTTGACACGTCCCTTAATCACAGCCTGGGGCAGTAAAACTTGACACCTTATCGCAAGGTGTTGAAAATCATAGTCTATTCGGACTCGATTATGAAATGTCGGTGCCGTGAGATTAACTAATGTGCAGAGCAACATATAAGCTTCGTTTATATCGTTTTAACTAATTAATTGGCAGGAAAAACGAATCGATTTCAAATTCGTATGGTTCAAAAACGAAAACCCAAAAAGGAAAATGAATCCTGCTCGGAGATGCCGTCATTTTGTGTAGGTTTATTTTTCGCACCGGTAACAAAGGGAGGTTACTGCGCACTCACAAAGTGCACCTCATACCATTATCGCACAGTTACGGACCAAAAAATATTGAACGATAAAATCTGAGTTCTCCGCATATAGCGTTATGATCGAAAAATCCGCGAACAAATGTCAAAATCTAAGCGTAGATGAGTTAGAAAAACGATAGAAACTGCTGGCATAACATCCGTTGCAAGCTTTCTTATTAAAAGGGAACCAGTGCCAAAGGAAATCGTCGGCAGTTTGCTTATATAGTTTTGAACGTCGTTTCATTGTTTCATCGAGAAAATCGCTGATGTTTGTTTTTAACTATTAAAACGAATAGATAAGGTATTCAAACTGTGAAATTGGTTTTAATTATTGATTTATGGATAATCTTGATACTATTTGTTTGCTTATTAAAATATGTCTATATGTGCATGTACACTGGATGATAAATAGGGTCATATATAAAAACCTCCCCAAATCGGAATCCCCTCTAAACCGGAATTTTTACCTGTCCCCAACCTTGTCCGGTTTAGAGGGGTTCTACTGTACTCTTAAACTCAGACGCGGGATTGGATTACCAGACTCATATATTTCATTTTCTCTGTCTTGCCTTTAACGGCTTCCTTGTAGTTGCGCTTACTTCAGCAAAGTCATTGAGTACGCATGTGACGGACTTTGACAGCTGTAGTCATGGTATGGTCTACATATTATCCTGTGTTTAACGTCTTCTTTGTTGTAGGGAAGTCTGGGTATACCTTTATTTACCCTGTTTGTTAAGCTATGGTGAGGGTAGGACGTCCGTGAACCGCTTTCAGCCCCAGTGGTGGTTTTGCCACTGACCATTCCAAGGCGGTTCTCTGTCATCCTTGCTTTTATGCTTGTTGGTTGTCTTTGTGTTCGTATTTGTTATCCGTGTTTGATGTTTTTTTGTCGTGTGTGTGTGTGCGTGTGTGTATGGCATGCTATATGTCGGTGTTTGGGTAATGGTTGCGTTTTGTGTGTGTCTTTTCCTTCTTGAAGTTACTACTTTTTCATTAGACAGACACTGTATAATCAGATACACTATAGGCAAACATATATGACCCGCGTCAGATAGCTCCTACACATAGTGTCTGATCTTAATACATACTGTCTGTAAAGAGATAAAAAATAGTTTATTAAGTAAGACACGTGGATATATATTTAATTAAAAAATATCCAGCCATAAGTTCCCCTTATATCTAATAATTGAGGCAAGTGTGGGATATCACACGTGTAGCCAATTGACCTTTAATTATATCCTTACAACCCTACATCATTTTGGATATTTTATAGACAGGTTAGAGACTCCATTGCCAAAAAAAGCAGATGCTCATTTTAAGAAAACATATTCTATCTAACGTCACTTTAAACTTGTCAGATAATTTCATACCAAGTTATTCAAACTAATTGCATAAGTCAGTATGCATGTATATATTATCATACTTTCGTTTTATCAGATATAATGTATCTATCTTATTAAACCTGTAACCACAATGAATTTTCTGTTCTCACTTGTGTTTGTCTTCGATAATTAATAACGATGTGCTGTCTACTTAATCTGAATCTTATCCATTGTATCATTGCTAAAATTATGCATCAGGCTGAAATGACGTGTTTTGCAAGATATTTTGTAGTACAGTACGTTAGACATAAAATTAATAATATATCACCTGCCGTTCATATTCGACAATCTGAATTTACCAAAGGTTGACAAGAATTGGAATACTTAAACCACATCGTAATATGTAAATAACCCTAATATAAATACAAACATAAAAAAACATGAACGCTAAAGACCAACACTAGAACGATTTATTTTGAAATAAATGTTTGACTATGATTACATTTGGTAATAGTATATTGTCAATCATTGTTATGGGCCATTTACCAACATTTCAATACATATTACTGCATCATATGAATTCAGTAGGGTCATTATAACAAGCAATTTACATTGTTATGTTAGAAAAGAAATACAAGGCATGAAAAAAACATTATAGTTCAAGATCCGACCTTCCCCGTCCGTTTCCTTTTTTAGCTCACCAGAGCACTTAGAGTGCTCAGGGTGAGCTTTTGTGATCGCCTGATGTCTGTCGTCCGTCGGCGTTTGTTGTGCGTCGTGCGTCGTCAACAATTTGAACCTTTAAAATATTCTCCTTTTGAATTTACAAGGTTCTTAGTTTCATTTTCGGCACATAGCATCACCTATAGGTCTTCTACAAAAGTTACATAAATAATGTCACTGGAGTCAAAATTGGCCCCACCCTGGGGGTGTCAAGTTTCCAATAGAAACATATAGTGAAAACTTTGAAAATCTTCTCCTCTGAAACTGAAAGGTTCTCAACTTTAATATTTAGCACATAGCATCATATTCAAATTCTCTACAAAAATTATATAAATTACACCCCTGGGGTCAAAATTGGCCCCGCCACAGGGGTGGTCAGTTTTATTAAGCAGACTGCTGTTTAAGTTTTCTTTAGCACTAGCAGAGAGTTGAGTTCACTTAGTAAATATAGGCATAGGGAAAGCTTTACAAATCTACTTGTGAAAAACTACAAGTCCCAGAGCTTAGATATCTGGTGTATAAATTTACTTATATCGTTATAAATTTTGTAAATATCATAGTTCAGAGATTAAATTTGGCCCTGCCCTGCCCTGCGGGTTATACTTCTAATAGACTTCTACAGTCTAAGGGTTTCCCTCTATCTCGGACTGCAGAAAGCTTGGGTTAACCTTATGCACTTACTGGAGAGGTCAACTTCCTGTTTACTGTTAGGTTGTCTGCTTCAGAATTATTGTCTGTTCACACAGTTTTTAACCCATTCCTTCATATGTTATTTTTAGAATGAAAATTTCAGAATTGTGTAAATATGAAACCATATGAAACAAATTATGCCAATGAGTTCAAAAGAAGCCCTGCCCCAGGGTTGGTAAGTTTTTAAAAGAAAATATTCTCTTCGGATTGTCTGGTGAGCGATATCAGGGCCATCATGGCCTTTCCTGTCGGAGTACAGGGACAGAAGGCAATATGCAACGGAAAGAGGTTGACTACCAGAATAACAGAATGTTGTAGTTCTATAGGATCATCTATTTTAATTAATGATTTTTCAATGTAGTTGACGAACAAAATAAGAACATTATGTGACATCTCATTATGTTCCTGTTATTATTGTGTGATGTGTCATTATGTATCCGCTGATATTTTTTGTATTTCTTGTACTTAACTCTTTCATGGGCAAATAATGTCGTCCGCAAATCTTTTCGTCTGCTTTATCTGCCGTCTGTTGCAAATTTCGACTGTTTGATATTTTCGCCTTTTCTTAAAAAGTTTAGTTCCTGATAAGACGCCGAGCTACTAGGTGTCTCATCGGGATTAAATGGTTGGCATAGGTAATCACAGATGCATAAAGAGCAGTTAAAAGATGATCGTACTATATTCCAGTTACTTTCTGGGTAGATAACATTTTTTGCTTTAACATGCCATATACATCTGATGTGTGGCCATTGTTTTTGCAAACAGTATGACACTATTTTTGTATATATAACATGTCATAAACTGCATAATATATCATTAATGACACAACTAATGCACCCATATAAGTAGTTGTATTTAACGTTTACATATCCGAGTCAATTCTATTCACTTTCAGACTGTCCTGAGCACCAATGCGGAGAAGACTGTCTACTAGTTTGCCACTGTAAAGAATACAATTACAATGATAAACTGTCCGGTAATTGTTCCACCGGGTGTGCAGGAAGATGGACGGGTGAAGGGAATATGTGTAATAAAGGTATGGACAGTCTGTATTCATTTTGGCATTTTTCAGCTACTTGTAGAGATTAAGTTAACACCATGGATAAAAACCTATTGTCCGTGAGTGTACGCTTTCTACCACTTCCGACTGCTTCACACGCCGGCTACTATCCAGATTGTTGCTTTTTGTATCTGTGAAAATTGTGATGTAGTAAAGATACATTTTGGAACACCTTTATATGTTTAAAGAAAACCGTGCAGATCATACGTATGAACAAATCCATTTTTCATATGGCACAGCAAACAAAATATTTATTGATAAACTACAATTTATGTAATTTGTATCAATATAAAAATAACTGGTGCGGTAAAGGTCTGTTTCAGTGCGGATTGTGCACAGTTTATCATGGCGGTGACATCAACATAGTGACCTTCTCATAATATAACCATGGTTATGGAATCCTGGAGACAGCTAGTGACCTGCGTCATCAGGTGGATTTCAACCGCCACATGACCTTACGACCATTTTCCCAATACATTCTCTGGTTAAGGGGGGTCAGCAGTTATAACTTAAACTCGTCCAGACAAGAAGTTATTAAGCTCGCCATATCGCTAATGAAAACTCGTGACATATCTTATATCAGGCATATAACCGGGTCTCCTAGAACCTCGTGGGCATGACATCGTTATCTACATCTGATGGAATGTGTACCATAATGGCCTCCCATTAAGCCACAGGAAGGAAGGATCCTATACCAGCATCAAAGTGTTAAGGTGTGCTGGCAAGGTACATGTACCATACACTGCCCAGAGCAGGACAAAGCTTCGGGAAAGATTTAGTTTCCACAGCTCTGATTAGGACTCTTGATGTTCTGATAGGTTCAAACTTATTCAAGCTGCCAGCCTCTCTAGCGCAACGGCCTTGTTGTTCCTCATCTGAATGTTTCTCGTTATAAGTTATTTTAGGATTATGTATCTCTTCTCTTTGCCGTGAACTTATCGCCACCCATTGATGAATGTGGCTTGTCCTGATCCCTTAACGGAAGATGCAAGTGATATTGACTAATTATTCCCAATGTATAAGTCAATTTATAACAACAAACAAGTAGTCCGCAGTTCATCAATCACGTAAGCATGTTCTGACTTGTTTAAACAGAATGTGACGATCAATCATGGGGGAGTGATTGCACAAACCGATGCGGTAAATGCTACGATATTCAGCCTTGCGACGTTAAACGCGGGGTATGTCTGAACAACTGTTTGAACGACTGTGCAGACGGATACATAGGGCCTGCGTGTCTTACTAGTAAGTTAACCATTTTAATCGTGAATTACAGAAGAGCAGAATATCATTGATTAGTAATAGGGTGCGCTCATAGATAAAGAGTGTACTTTAAAGATTAACCATTTCAAGGAAAGGTTTTCTGAGGAGTCGAAGAGCCATAAGTGTTGATTGAAAATTAACGGCTTAATAGTGTTAGATTGTCTAGAATAACAGATATTGCTGATCCTGAGCAGAGGGTCTTAGAGTCATCTGATTTGCATCAACACTGTTTAAACCGGTTTAAACCCCGGTGGTGTTTTTCCTACTGACCGTGTCAAGGCGGTACTCTCTTTGTCACCCTTTTTTTGTTTGCCTTGCGTCTGTGTGCTTGTGGTTTTGTTCATGTTTGGAACGTTTGTCTCTGGTTCTTGTGTGTTTTCTGTGTTCATCTCGTATGTGAGTGTGCGTTTGGGTGTGTGGTTGTGTGTGTGTGTGTGTGTGTGTGTGTGTGTGTGTGTGTGTGTCATGTTGTCTATCGGTGGTTTGGTGGTGGCTGCGTCTTGTATGTGACTTTGCCTGCTTGACCTTTCTACTTTTCCAATTAGAAATGACGGTCATTCTCGTATCATACTGAAAGGTTCACGCATCTGCTGTTTACATCTTCTTACCTCTCTACTGCCTGAGTAATTAATAAAATTATATCATAATATACAGTTCCATTCGCAGAAGAACGCCTAGGGTCTTTTTCCACCTGTAATTAGCTGTTCGTTGTGATATGACTGCAACACCTTTAGAACGACGTAAAATTCGATAAAACCCGAACGAAATCATACAATACGGCCTCGATACGATTGTTGTACATATAGAAGACATCTTTAAAGTAACTACAATCTTGATCAAAGATCAAATAAGCTATCGAAACGCTCAGTCATATTAAGTTTGATAGGCTGATACATGTGTATTAAACTCGTAACCGTCTCTACAGCTTGGACCTTATGAGACGACGAATTACAAATCGATCTTTAAACTGGAATAATCGACCTTAGAATGTTCATTGACAATCAAGAGAGTATATTAAAATCATGTTTTACAATGTGCATTTAGTGTTTTTAATAAACCTAGTCGACTTTTAATAGTAGACCAATGTGTTGGAACTTTGTATTTGATGTATTATGTACATATTCGTTTTTCGGACGGACTATTATTGAAATTACAGCAGATCTGTGTCTACACTACAAACACTAGTCTTGTTTGATTCTTTAATATATTCTAATAGGCTCCAGTTATTCCAACTGAAATACGCTTATATTAGGAAAAATAGTATAAAATTTCGTAAACGGAATATCAAGACGGTTACTATGGATATGAATGCGCAAGGAAGTGTAGGCGTAACTGTTGGTGGCTATGGCAATTGTAACAATGTAATAAATGTATAAAAATGTTTTTGTAACCAGTATTCTTTTCACTCTCGTGTATTATTCCAAGATTTACCGTTTTATCCTTCTTGAAACTAATAGTAAATGCTAAGGATACGAAACCATACTTGATGACTACACCCCTACACAAGTAACCTCACCCACATGCCTGTAGATTGTAAATTCAAACTTTATGCCTCGTAATGTGGTTTATTCTTTCCGGTGTAGTCATTTGACTGAATGTTTGATTACAGTTTGTTTCTGTTATGTATTCTAACATTTATATACTATCCCGCTGACAGATCTAACACGGTTATTTTATGATGTATTATTTCATAAACAGAATGTAAAGACGGCCGTTTTGGGAGAAAATGCGCAATGCAGTGTAGCGATAATTGTGTTGGTGGCTTCGCCAATTGTAACCATACAAACGGCATTTGTGACAATGGCTGCAATATCGGCTTCCAAGGAGACAGATGCACTGAAAGTAAACAGAGATAATAACGTTGGAACAGTATTAACTTCTTTCGTATGCTATACCTCCAGTTGTTTAATCCGCCTTTAAATTAACAGAAAATACATAGCTTGAATTGAAAAAAGTAATGCAGATATATCTAATGCTGTACGACATGAGTATTGCTTACATTCCTACTAATGTTTTGGAAACTCTAATTAGAAACGGATACATTCTTCCAATTCAAATACTAAATATATAGTTATAACCATAAGTATGTGCACATGTCAGATAAAAATACATAAAAAGGCAATGAGTGGATGCATGCAACATGCGCTGCTTGACTTGGTGCCCTCGATCTTCGCGGGTGACTTTGTCAGAGAAACGATAAAATAATGATGGTATATATTTCATTGTTATATAAAGTGTATGAATAGTTTAAACATATTTTTATTTTTTCAGTGATATACAATTCAGCGTTCTGATTTGATTAGCTGAGTAAGGTTTTGCAAACTTAATAACTAAAACCTTCTCTTTTTTATAATGAAGCTTAAAACTATGTTCATTGTCTTCAAAGATAAGATATTTGTCCCTCATGAGTGACAACGCTGTAGGGGCATTGCAGATTGGTTAACCTTAGATTTTGGGATCATGTATGTTTTAATGATATATTTGGCATCTCGCCAGTCACACAAGGGGACTGACAGTATCACACCAGGGTATTTTGTAAAACAGTAGTTTTCGAGGAATCGTTTGGTATGAATGCCATGACTTTCAAACGGTTAACATTGTTTTATCCTAACGACCGTTTACAATATCAAAGCAAATGACAAACGTTGAAAAGTATAAAACACATATAAAAATATCGGATGGGGAAATTAATACCTTACCCGTAGTCCTTATAACATTGTGACAAATGTTACACTTCACATGTCACAATATTCTTAAAGTGGGTGATCTTTTGAATGTCAAAAGAGAAAATTGCAGACTCGGTTGATCATAAGTTTTCATGTTATTACTATTGAAATTTGAATACTGCTTAAGCCGGTGCTAGGGTGCGTGAGTAGTGTTGAACTTTTAATTACTACTCATGAACAAACTCAATAAATCCGAGTCTGCAATTTTCTCATTTTGCATTTCTACTTTTGCTTTCAAAGGATCATCCATTTTCAGAATATATTTATTGAGTCTGTTCATGATTAGAAATTATACGTTCAACACTACTCACGCCCCCTAACAACGATTTAAGCAGTATTTAGTTTTTATAAGTTATGCCATCAAAACTAATGATCCCGACGGACCAGACAATATAACAACACTGAGAATGAAGTACGGGGCGAATATTTACGGCTGCCACACAAGCACTTAAGTCATAAACATATCCATCCTACAGCTACAAAAAAGTTCCTTCCAATGTACTATGAAACACTATATATTCAAATTTTATTACGGAGCAGAATTTCTTTAGTCAAAGCCAGTAGCCGGAACCGGAACATAAGTTTAAGAATAGAAAAATGCATTAGATTATACAGTGTCTTGACATTTAATAGGTCATGTAGCGATGATAATATTACCACACGTCGATTACTAGAAAAAAATAGTTCAATAGGATGTACCTGGTTTCATTTTTTACAAATCAGTGCACCGTTTCAGACTTTTGCTGTATTTATCTGAATAGGTGAAACTATATGTTCGTGTTTCATTATTTTAATCATGTTAGTAGACCTAGCCCAGTTGCAATTGTAGGGACCATCTGATAAGGTCTCATTTGATTACGTTTGAAATTAAAATCGATCTGACTATGCCATTTCTACCGATAATTACGTGAATATGAACACGTGGACACAATGCAGCCAATAAATATACACGGTGTCATTCTTTAAGACATGAATATTTATAAGTAAAAATGATTAAACATATCATCTGCTTTGCTATAGGTTATTATCAAATATAGTTCTGTATAGCATTGGACTGTTCGTGTTAGGAAGCATTTCATCTGGTTTGCGATAGGTAGGTGATTCTACCCTTATGTTCCTCTTAGCACAACAGAGTGCAATATGTTGTGTGCGCTTAGTCTCGATTTGCTACTTATTAACTGATTTTTTATTCAAACGTTTGAAAAACTATTTATTTGTCGTCTACATAATTTGTCTCTGTTACAATTTTGATTTGTTGACTTTTCTCCCATTTTCTTTCAAGCACATTACCACAATTAGAAAGAATAGATACTTACAGATGCAACATTGGTAGCGACAGAGTTAAGGAAACAGCGATTTAGCCTATTACGGGATTTCAAGACCCTGTCAATGATGTGCATAGGTATCATTATGTTCCCGCACAAATGTCCTTCTTTCTTTTTAAGGTGTATGGAACTATATTATCGGTGTGACAGTGGTGTCAGTTGGTTTCACATTGGTTATACTCTTCAACATAGTTGTCAAATGTATAAGAAGATGGATGCCTTGGTAAGGAATATATGCAAACCCGGATATTTAGATAAAAGCATTATATTTTGATACATGCATAGTTTATGTCGAATTGGTAATAACTGGATTGAAACATTAAGACCTTTGGTGAGAGAATGTATTTTCCGTCCAAACCAAGTCAAGATCATGGCTCGTGGACACTCGGTCGTTAGTTTCTCAACACTTCGGGTCACGTTAAACACTTATTGTATTAAACTTCATTGGCTACGTTTGTTTCTAATATCAGTAGAATGTTTAATATTTCGCTGTCAATGTCCCGTCTGTGATTATCTATGGATCCAAATGAGAAGCCGAGTAATTTGACATCTCGTACTATGACTGCCTTTTAAGCAAACACTAAAGAAAAGTAAAAGATAGTGTAACAGAAGACATCTTTTGCAGATGATAAATGTTGTCAACAAAAAGAGATGTGCATTGTTTTAAATACGTGTGCTTTCTTAAATGTATATTCGTGTATTGTATATCCTCTATCGATTTTTATTTGTCTCTGATTTTATTTATGTCAATGTACAACGCCATTGAATGCATTATTTGCAAAAATAGGCGTTTAACCAAGTGATTCAGTTTCAGTTTCAGTTTCAGTATGTTATCATGCCTAGTAAAATTTATGAAACACCGTTTGCGAGAGTGATTATGACGCATGTGTTTATCGTATACTACATACGTAACGGTATTTCGCGACGGGTAAACGATAGACACAAAAATGATGCGAAATCGTTAAAAAAGTTAATCGTGGTTTAAACTCATCGGCCCGACTCAAGACTTGGCACGAACTTCCGGAATCAGGCATATCTGTAATAAAACAGACTCAAACAAATACAGAAAAAGAAACGCAGGAAGAAAGATCTTTCTCGGATAAAGATGTTCAGTCCGGTGTAGCTTTTAACGGGCCGATAAATGTTGGGGCTGAAGAGGAGGTAGGTGATGCACATTCTGTGATATCTGGACGGCGGATAGTGGAGCTGGATCACATCATGAATCAACTTCATCATTGCATGCAGTGTAATAACGAACTGAATATCATAAACACGAAAAGAGAAAACAGATACGGATTTGGGTCCGTATTGACAGTAGTCTGTGTTACATGTGGATGTGAAAATAAAATTGACACTTATAAGAGGCATCGCCATGAAGAATCCCAAAAAGGACCCAAAGGATTTACCATCAATACCAACGCTGCACTTGGTGAGTAGAGAAATAGAAAACTATTGTTTCTAGTTAAATGTAAATCAAACCTTACAGTAAATGTGAAAAGGCCCTCTACATGTGATTTCAATAGCATAACATTTGTTTGTAATAATTGATAGAAATTGTAGAAAATGAGAAAATGAGACAATACATTTTAATTTTGCTAGTAAGAATTTGGGTCCTGATCCTGTTTGCATAGATAAATTACAGATGCGACATTGGTAGCGACAGAGTTAAGGAAACACTTAAGCCCACAATAAAAAATGAAAATGCCAAAAAATGAATGTTTATGGGCTTACCAGTTGAAACAAGCTTTGTTTAATATAAGCCCATAATAAATGGACACGGCGGACGGACGACTTTGAAATTTGCCACTTGTGGGCTTAATTACTGATCCAGGAGATGATTATGGGTTTAGTTTATTCTTAAGGTTTGGACAGAAAATAAGCTCACAAGTGAATAAACCCACAAGTGGTGATTGTTGGTTCATATATCCGCTTGTCTGTCCGTCCGTGGACACAAATTTGTCTGGCTTTCTTCTTCTACATGTTGCTTCAATTCTGTTGAAAGTTTATGTATAGCCATATGACCATGTACACCTGTGCACAGCATATTTCTATTATGATCGGACCACTACATCAGGAGTTATCTCCCCCTTTTAGTCCCCTATCATTTTTCCGGTTTTCTGGACTTTTTTATGGAAGTGACTGGAGATATCAACTCTATATTTAGTACAAAGCTAAATCTAGATAAGTTACAGCTTATGTTCTAATCTCAGTCCGGTTGAATAATTATTTTCAGAGTTATTGCCCTTGAACTTTATTTTTTTTAATTTTCCGGTCTTTCTTTGGAAGTGGTTGGAAATATTAACATATATGATAAAACTAGATGAATTACAGCTTAAGTTCGAATATCGGTCTGGTTAAATAATTTTTGTCAGGGTTATGGTCCTTGAACTTAATGTTTTTTTCTGAAAAGGTACCTAGGTTTAGTAATTTGGAGTTGACACTTCACAAAAATAAAGAAAGCTGCTTGAACTTATTAGATGACATTGTCTGGCAGCAGCCATAACATTTCTATAGATTTTAACAGACTTATCTCCCTTTTTGGACTTGACAATATTTGGTAAAAATTGCTTTATTTATGTTTGTGATTGATCTTGGATTGAATATTACATGTTAGAAGTGATATATTTGAATCAATAAGTATGCTATACAGGTTCTTGTATGAATGTGCAGCACATAAGTCCTTTTTGTTAAATTGTGAAAGAGTTCAACTGGTTAGGGACCATGGCATTGCTTTCAATCCTGCCATAAATTATTACACACGTACTTAGAATATGAGAAAAATATGTTGTGCGAATAAAACCTCATGAAAGGGTCTTATTTCTCTGAATTCTGAATTATTCTTCATTTTTCTTTATTGCTGAACATCTTCTCATTTTATTAGCCCACCTGAGGTGAGCTATTGTGATCGTCTGATGTTCGTCGGCGTTCGGCGTCAGTCGTTCGTCGTCCGTCGTCAACAATTTGAACCTTTAAAAATGTTCTCCTCTGAATCTACAAGGTTCTCAGCTTTCATCTTTGGCATATAACATCATATTCAGGTCTTCTACAAAAGTAGTATAAATTATGTCCCTGAGGTCAAAATTTGTCCCGCCCCAGAGGTGTCAAGTTTTCAATAGAAACATATAGTAAAACTTTGAAAATATTCTCCTCTGAATCTACAGGGTTCTCAGCTTTCATATTTGGCACATAGGATCATGTTCAGGTCCTCTACAAAAGTTATATAAATTATGCCCCTTGGGTCAAAATTGGCCCCGCCCCAGGGATGGCTAGTTTTTTAAGCAGACTGTTGTTGCAGTTTTCTGTTACAGAGTGCTTGGTTCATTAGTTAGGCATAGGACAAACTTTAAAAATCTTCATGCCAAAAACTGCATGTCCAAGAGCTTAGATATTTGGTGTATAAATTTACTTGCTATACCTTTATGAAGTTTGTTAATATCATAGGTTGATATTGCCTCTGAGGTTTAAATTGGCCCTGCCCTGTGGGTTATACTTTAAAATAGACTTTTATAGTATAAAGGTTAGCTAGCCAGCTAGTGTACTGGAGAGGTCAAGCTGAAGTTCACTAGTTCTATACCCTAGTTGATGTCTGCTTCAGAATTATTGTCTGTTTGTTCACACTGTTTTTAATACATACCAATCGTTCAATTAACCCTCTTGTACAAACCACATAATTATGAAGTTACATATGTATCAGATCAGAATCAAAACTGTGCTAATTTCAATCAAGTCATGCTTAGCACTGATAGGGTTATAACATCGAGTTCCTGTGATCTGTTAGAAATGTGTGCTAAATAATTAACACTGTCAATGGGCCTCTAGTTTTATATAGAAACATACTGTGAAACCTAAATAGTAATCTTCTTCTGAAACTGGAAGTTTCTCTGCTTTCATATTTGGCACATAGCATCCTCTTGAAGTCCTCTACAAAATATATTTGAATTATGCCCCTGGGTTCAAATGAAGCCCTGCCCCAGGGGTGGCAAGATTTCTATAGAAACATAGTGAAAACCTTGTAAATCTTCTCCTCTGGTTGTCTGGTGAACGATGTTAGGGCCATCATGGCCCTCTTGTTACATAAATTTGGTTGGGGCATGTATTGTTTTTTAAATACCTTCATGTGTCTGTATGTACATATGTTTAGATTGATGATAGGTGTTCTGACAAACAGCCAGGTGGGGTATTCGTTAACCTGTGGCTTACAGCTTTAGTTTAGCTAATCTGTTTCGAAGAAATCAGGAGCTATTGTTATAACTCTGGCGTCCGTGTCGTTGTTGTTGTCATTGTTGTCGTCGTTGTCGTCCGAAATCTTAACATTGACCATAACCTCTTCATTGTTTCATTTACAACCTTCATTTTTAACTCGTCTGTTTCGGAAAATTCACGAGCTATTGTTGTAACTCGGGTGTCCGCGTCATTGTTGTCCTCCGAAATCTTAACATTGACCATAACTGGAAAAGTATAAGAGGTGTCAACATGAAACATAGGTTAGATCTCATTAAGGGGAAGCCCCCTACATAAGAACCATAACTCTTGATTTAATTTTTTTAAGTTCTTGCCCTTTATATTTTTTGACAATGACGACAGACGAGTGTTTGAACCCGCATGCGGTGCTCTTGTTGGTATGCATTTTCATCTTGACAGGGCCTATCCACACATACCAAAACAGACGAGCATTCGCACTTTGAGATCTGAAGTACAATTCAGAAAATGTCAACACTTATAAGGCATATTGAATCAGAGAAAGTTTGAAAATGGGTGTATCATATGTACCGTACGTGGTACGTTTTTTGCTTTGACAAAAAGTTATCTATCTATATCTAAACTATATCATGCCACAAGCATGGAGAACAGACGATGATCAGTCAACTCCGATAGGAACCTTCTGGGTCTACTGTATTTGTAATTGTGTGAAAAAATGTGCTCCTATGGAAAAAATGCTCAATTTATCGCAATTTTTCAAAGAATTGACCTTTGCAGAGGCTTAGAAAGGCATATTCATGGATGAAAGGGTTAATAAATGTTGATTAACTAAATAGTCAAAAGTAATTATAGAATTTTTGATATAAATGGACTGGGCTATATGCTTGAATTATAAATATTTTTCAGTATTGGTTTGGGAATGTGTGCCAAATGATAGATGATGCATAACCATCTGACAGCAATGCAGTTATATGCATTTTAGGGTGTTTGACAGCATGACAAATTTATAGAAAGTTGATAAAATTGTTTACCATCATGATGATGCAAGCTACATAGTGGAGAAGAAAGGTAAATAATTATACACATTTACCATAGCATTTCTCTCATTTGCATTTGCATTTCTTAAATAATCTGGATCTGTGTAGAACTGGTTGTAATGGCACTGAAGGAAAATTCTTTATTCAGAATTGAATGATATTTGACAGAAATGCTCATCCTCTGGCGCTTTCCAAAACAGTTTGTCAAATTGGAATGGTATTTTGAAGGAGTATGCCCCATGACCCTTTATCAAAATTGCTGTGAAATTATGCTGACACATTTATCTCAAAAACATGACCACCATGGACCGGGCTAAACTTCCTTATATAACTATATAGAGAACTAAAACTATTATTCTCAAAAGCTGGTGGTCCAAATGATATTTTGTAGGAATAGTGCTTTATAAGCTCTCTACCAAAATTGCTAAAATCAAGTACCACAAAAGGTATGTTTTGTCCTTCAAATCTATACATTGGTCTACTTAAGCTTTATGTCGCACTTTGAGTATATACATTGGTATGGGCATTTGGATTTTTCATGTGAGGAAGCATTTAAGCTGGCTTGAGATAGGTCGGTGGTTCTTCCCAGAAGTTCTTCTGTGCACGAAACAATGCAGTCTGTTCTGTACGCAGAGAACCCCTGGGGTATTCCTCCACCTGTTATTAGCTGAACATCATAATATGACTGAAATACCGTTAAAGCGGTGTAGTATGGAGCTGTATTTTGGTCAAAAGTATAGTTATGATTTTACTAAGCGGATACTGTTATCTACGTGCTAGTTGTTAATTTAGATACTCATTTCGATGTTGTTAAATACAATGTATCTATTTAAACTCTATTTTAATTGTCTTTTCCGTTTTTCAAAAATCTTATATTTCATTCGCAATCTCAGAAGATAGCCGCCTTATTCTACATGCCTCATTCTATATTCTACATTCTATATTCTTCATTCTATATTCTTAATTCTTATCGCTAAACGGTAAATGTTTCAACTCAATTTTTTAAGAAACTAACTCACCAAATACTAGCTCTAGCTACACTACGCAATGGCAACGTTAAACGGTATTAGTAAGATTGTACAAAACCATTGTTAATCATTGAAAATCATTGTAATGTACAGCATATAAAGCGTTTATTTTGTTAATAGGGTGTCAACCTCGATTCGACATGTCTAAATTTAGATTTATATATAACTAAAATTCCCCCAATGCGGCCGTGGCGGAGTGGGTAAAGCTGCTGGCAGTTAACAGTTTTTGTATTGATGGTTGGTGGTTCAAATCACGGCAGCGACACCATTTTATCTTTTGGAATGTTAGTTGTTAACGCTTAATGCTTCATGACTATATTTCTAAACTCTTACTTGCAAATCGGTAAACGGTAAATGCTTCAAGTCAAATTATTAATATTGAAGTTTAGTCCTTCCCTGTTGAATATTCATGTAAAAAATAATGGTACCATGATTATGTTTTAGCTGATTTGTAACAATGATATATTGACACGGGACCCAACGGTGGGCATATAGTAATCGGATTGTCCGTCCTTCCATCTGTCCTTCCATCCGTCTGTCTGTCCGTCCGTCCATTCGTCCGTCCCAAAGTTTCGTGTCCCTTCTGTAACTTTTTTTCTGTGAATTTATTTCAAAATAACCTCACACAAATGTTCAACACAAACAGACGTTGTGTCTCCAAGACTGATATTTATACTGAATTTAACATTCGGTTTAGACGGGTAGATCCTGATTAGAACGCTGCTGTTTATAATTTTCGTCCTGCATTAGTTTTAAACTCAGAATTATAATTATTTGTAGAGATATGCTACTATGCACAAACTGGCAAGCAAACATGTACCTATTCATATAGCAAAAATGACGTCATGAAAATCAGTTAGAATAGTGTTTAAAATGGCTGAAGTGAACATATGGACTTTTAGCCACGGCAGAAACTGTAGAATCAGATCTAACCATTTCATAAGCAAACAGAGCAGACCCCGATCAGACATTTTAAATTCTTCACTATACACACTCGGGGTGTCAAGCAGCTTGAATACTGATGCCGCACTGAACGCCCAGGTGTCTGATCTAGATCCAAAATCCATGCAAAATCAATCTTCGATTCACTCATAGTATGGTATTTAAAGGTTGACACTTTCCCCCATCTATTCATGTAAAAGTGATGAATGTTAGAATATGATTTAGATCTAGATTCTAGATGTTTTTTATCATGGAATCACGAACAAGTGGTAGAAACATTAGAATCAGATCTACATTGTTTCATAATCAAACAGTAGACCCAGGTCAAACGGCTCCTATAGGAGCCGATTCATATGGGTCTGCTCTGTTTGCAGGAGTCAAAAGTCGGTCATATGAGGGAAAGGGTTACAGATACCATTCGTTATCACCAATTCATTCATACAAAAGCATAGATTCGTTTGCTTTCTCGAAACGCCCAATTATCTCTGTTTATATGTAGAGTAAATGGCCCTTATTTCGACACCTTAAGACACCTATTCGTCGTAACGATAAGAGTGTGTTGTACTTTGACATGGCAACAAAGAAAGAAGTACATTTACCACCGTTTTTGAATTACTATTGCTTATGAACGTGTATGAGTTTGCAGTGCAATACGTTACTAACTTGATCTGCTTTAGGTTCCTTATTTCGACAGTGGGGGCCCCATAATCGACACCTAAACAGAATTTTTAAAACAAAAAAAAACACGAAACACATACACTGTTTATCAAAATCATGAACCGAATTTAGAATGATAAAAAGAAAAGAAATCCCCAAAATATTATTATTATTATTATTATTATTATTATTATTATTATACCACATTTATATAGCGCTCTTTTCATACAGGATATGTGCGTTCAAAAGCGCTTCACAAAGATATATTTACTGTACAATAATGCGTAAATTACAGAACATTTAAAATAAAATATATTTAATAATTATACATAGATAAGATATAATAATAAAATAAAATTTATTTAGGACTTTGGTAAATAAACTTTCCAGAAGAAAACAATATATATAATTTGTGTCACTGTCATGATTTGAACCGTCAATACCCAAAATGTAAATTACGGGCATCTTTACCCACTCGGCCACGGCCGCAATTGTTATTTATCAGTGAATTTTAGTTGTATATAAATCTAAATTTAGACATGTCACATTAAGGAGCATTCGAATATTTTGGCACTCGACATCACTAATTTCAAGGCCAGCAGTTCAACTTCAGCAAATATGAGATTTAAACAAAATAAACGCTTTATATTATGTACATAATTATGATTTTCAATGATTAACAATGATCTAATAACGTTTAACGTTATCATCAAGTACTTGTAGCTAGAGCTAGTATTTGGTGAGTTAGTTTCGTAAAAAAATGAGTTGAAACATTTAGCCTTTAGCGAGAAGAATTAAGAATATAGAATGAAGAATATAGAATGAGGAATGTAGAATAAGTAGTAGTAGTAGTTGTTGTTTATTCGGTATCCTCCATATAAGAAGAGCAAAACTAATATACATGTACACAAACATTGGTATATACAAACTATTATAAAATATCATTTATATACGATGCTTTACAAGCAACGGTACCAAACACTTTAACGATTCTCCTGATCGTTAAATCCCTTTACTCAATGGGTATTCATTATCTAACATTATCAAGTAAAGTTTCCGTATAACTAAATATAATGTTACACTATAACTGGTAACTGGCAAGAGTAAATACACCATTTTTTGTCCGGACGATAATTTCAATACGCCTGATGCCATTTGATTGAAACTTCATATATAGAAAGAGCATAATGATAGGAAGTACGATGCACAAGGTCCATAACTCTGGCTTCACTAATATAGGAGTTATTGCCTCTTGTAAAAAAAATCACTTTTTTTGTCCGGACGATAACTCCTATATGGCTCATGCCATTGAATTGAAACTTCATATATGGAAAGATCACGACAAGAGAAAGTGTAATGCATTAGATCCTTAACTCAGGCTTCAATAAATGCCCCTTGTACATTTGTTTAACTCTTTCTTGTCCGGACGATAACTCCTACATGGCTCTTGCCATCGTATTGAAACTTCATACATGGAAAGAGCATGATGTGGGAAAGTGTAATGAACAAGGGTCATAACTCTGACTTCAATACTTTTTGAGTTATTGCCCTTTGTTTCATTTGTGGCTGATCAATAACTCCTGTTCTACTGATGCTATTTGAATGGCATTTTATTTATGGAAAGAGCATGATCAAAGTAAGTGTCATGCACAAGGGCCATAATTCTGGTATAAATATTTTGAAACTATTAGCTGTTATCATATTATTCTTGAAAAATGTGTGGAAAGCGCATAATGAGGGGAAATATCTTTCATCAAGTCCATAACATTTTTTTGTGATTTCCTTTTACATATTTTTTTTTATTAGAGGGGAAACATCAGTTTTTGTGACAAAGACCTCTAGTTTAGATATGATTCTACAGTTTCAACCATATCCAATACTTCATGTGTCCATGTGCTATAATAATAAATTGATATAATTAATATTCATGATGTCATTATTTCTTACAAGGATATTCATGGAGAAAAGGGTTAAAGGCTTATCTAAGAAGTGAATGATTAAGGACTGCACACTGAAATATAATGTTTTGGTGACCCTAAAAAACAGTTTGGATCTGGATAGGTTTTGTCCTTCAAATGTATACATCGGTCTACCTAAGCATTATTTCACACTTTCGGTATATAATCAGATATATTTTATTCCATAAGCAAACTGATCAGACCAAAATCAGATTAAATAAGACAGTAACAGGTGCCCAGATTAGATAAGTGAATTAAAGTAGTTTCAATAATATATTCTTTATTTCTCACCCAAAACCTTTGTTGAGATCACCATTTAAGTGTCAGCTCTTACAGACAATTCTAAACATAGAGTTTGGTGTAGAAATATATATTAGTACTTTTTTTCATTTCCAAATAAATATGCCTTTGCTATAAATTTGCAAACAGAGTAGATCCAGACCTTTAGGAACAGTCTGATCAGGGTCTGCTCCGTTTGCTTGTGACATGATATTGGTATGATTATACAGATTATGCCTTGGCCGAAAAAATCAGCCTCCTTGTGCTATTATAACAAATTAATAAAATTAACCCATTCCCTGAAAGGCTACTTTTAGACCCAATCTCTTTGAATAAATCTACCAGAAAAGGTAAATTTTAGAATTACTTTGGAACAAATGCCGTATTTATCACAATTGTTTCAATAAGTGGCTTTTACAGAGGCATCCAAAGGTGTCAACATAAATGGGTTAATATTCGTAACATCATTATTTCTTACATGAATATTCATGGAGTAAAGGGTTGAATATACAAATCTATCTAAAACTTTGCATGTAAAGATGCTGTCTATCTAACTATGATAGGTTAAACATGTTTAGCTAGACAGATAAACTCTTTGCATCCGAAGTAATTGCACTCTGCTTCAATTTTATAGTTAAATTTTCTTCCAATTCTTCTAAAGTTTTTGTTCGGAACAAAATGTTATTTTGCTTTAAAATGTGGTGTTTGCCTTTTACTCATGTAAGAAATAATGATATCATCCATATTAATTATATTAACCCATTACCTCATAAGCTATTTTTAGACACAACCTATTTGAAAAAAATCTACCGAAAAGAAGCATTAAATAGAGCAAAGGAAAATTTTAGAATTTCATAGTTTGAAACCATTGTGATAAATAGAACATTTGCTCCTATAGGAGCAAATCCTCTATTTATTACAATGGTTTCACAAAGTGACTATTACAGAGTTGTCAAAAGTCGTCAATATAAGGGAATGGGTTAATTGTTACAATAGGACATGGACATAGTAAATTGTGGTCATGGCAGAAACTGTAGAATCATATATGTTTTATGAATAAGCACCTATAGGAGCCATCTGATCTGGATATACTCTATTTGCAAAGGCTTAGAAAGGCATATTTATGGAAGAAAGAGTGAAATATTCTCTTTTCTGTCATACAAAATTACATAAATTGTCATACGGTTATAATGAAATGCACCTGTTTTTCAGATGTTGATGAGAACTCTCCTGAAAGGTCCATCAACCATAAAAATAGGTGACAAACCATAGAACATGCTGTATGAATGGATAAAGTATAATCCAGACAAGGAAAACTCCATTTCTGTTCAAAGTCTTACCAGATAACAATGCTTTGTCTCTACTGGCTATCTCATCCAAGGTAAGAATTCAGAATACAGTAAAATCTATTTTAACACTTTACTGATTTAATATTGATATGAGAAATAGTAACATAAAAATGTCATGAGTATTTATTAGCTAACTTTTAATAATGATCTCTGTACATTGGATTGTTTGGTTATGGCAGTCTAATCTATTATAATTTTATAAGCTCACAGAGTATACCCTGATTAGTCAGCTCATGTGGGACTCCTGTGGCTACTCTGTTTGCAAAGGCATGAAAAAGTGTTTATATGATGGAAATGTTTAAGTGACTAATTGAAGTACCATTGCAGAATGATCTCCCCTTGAACTTTTAGGTTTTGTTTTGTAATTTTTGCATGAAAGATGGGGAGTTGATGTCACAAACTCCTCCTTCGGTTGAAAATTATTCAGTGTATATGAGGTATACATAATAACAATGAATAGTAGATGTGCAAGACACATCTACCATGTGTATAGCGATCGGTATTGCAGAATTAACTCTCCTTAAACTTTTGAGTATCTTTTGTCATTTTGGCATGAAACATTGGAATAATTGATATCTCAAAAATATGGCAGCTATCGCTAGATTTCCTTATATAACTGTATAGAAAACATTTAAAAATCTCCTTCTCCAAAACAGGTGTTCCAAATTGAAAGGTATATGGTATAACAAGTCACCTGATGACACTCATTAAACAAAATTATTCTTCATATATAAAGAATGGTTGAATTTTTATGGTGTTTAGTAATAGTACCATAAACTCTTTATAAAAAGTGCTTAAACCATGCTGCCATCTAAAAATACATGACCACTATGGGGTGGCTTGATTTCCTTATATTATGCTAGGGAAAACTGCTTCTCCAGTACCGGTGTAACAGGAAATATACGCTCCCTGACCCCACCCTACCCCTAGGAATTCTTCCCCACCCTGGGAATATTGCCTCCACTTACATAATTTTTACTAGCAAATCCCACTGTCTTTCTGCCTTACAAAATAGTTGCCTTACAAAACATAGCCCTCCTTTAATTGTTTCTGTAAACACACTAGAAATATGGACCCGTATTATGTTTTTAGCTCACCAGGGCACAAAGTGCTCAGGGTGATTTTTTTGTGATCGCAATAATGTCCGTCAGCGTGCGTCGTCCGACGTCAACAATTTGAACCGTTAAAAATCGTCTCCTCTGAATCTACAGGTTTCCAGCTTTAACCTTTGGTACATAGCATCTGTAGGTCCTCTATAAAATTGATATTAATTATGCCCCCGGGGTAGAAATTGACCCCGCCCCAAGATGCCTTGTTTTCTATAAAAAACATATAGTAACACTTTGAAAATCTTCTCCCTTGAAACTGGAATGTTCTCAGCTTTCATATTTGGCACATCGCATCATGTTCAGGTCCACTACAAAAGTTTTATGAAATTATGCCCCTGGGGTCAAAATTGGCCCACCCCAGGGATGGCTACTTTTCAGTAAAAAACATATAGTGAACAATTTGAAAATCTTCTCCTCTGAAATTTGTTTTAACCATTTTAATTTGTTAAAATCTGTCAGAAATAAGACTTAATTTTTCTTATGTGACTAATAAATGAATTTAAAATTATCTTCTGCTGTGAAAACAAAACAGGACAGAGTTCACCATGCTTTTAATAAAAATAATCCTTTCGGTGATCCTGTACTAATATTTTCAAAAACAATTTGTTTCGTCACAAAGCATGGTCTCATAGGCAGGCTTTTTTGCATTTATTTCTATATGTATAATATAAATAATCTTCTACTACAACTACAAAATGTGAAATATACAAAACATTGGTCCCCATATCATTTTTAACCTATAGATGACTTAAGGATTAGGAGTGACTGAGACCAATATATATATATTCTAAGGACGACATGTGGATTAGGTGGACCGATGTACGGGCTGTATATTCAAAGCAGAACATAGGGATTAGGTAGACCATCCTATATAGTTAAAGTACTACATAAGGCTTACCTCCCTTCAGAATTAACCGTATTATGTAGACCAATGCATACATTTATGCACACTTTAAATACTGCTTCATTTGGTATAAATTGAGTGTTTAGAGTAAGTTGCTTATGTGCACCAGCCATTGGTGTCAAAGTTTTGGTGGAAACGTGTACCCTGGTACCCTTAGGCAGAGTAGAATACTCGGGTACAAAAGCATTGTCTATAAAGCATAGTCAGCCTTCTTTCATCAGTTGTCAATAACATTGATAACATGAAAATATTCAATTGTCTTGTAAAACTATTGTAAGTCTATGAAATCTACGCGCTCTATGTTAAAATGCTCTCAGTTCTGCCATTTTTATGCCCCCGTTACACATGTCCGTCTGTCCGTCTGTCACGCTTTTAGGTGCAGTTGGTTGTCACAGTTTTCCAAATGTTATAACTCAGTAATTTCTACCATTATACACATGACACTTCACATACACATCAATCACCATATGTGCTATCATTTGGCAATCCACGCATGCTGCCCGCAAGCCCAAAGTCGAGGTCAAATGACTTGGACATTTTACGTTCAGTTGGTTGTCACATTTACGTGCAGTTTTTTGTCACAGTTTTTACATTGTCTTATATCTCCCTAACCACTGTAGCTATTGCTATGGTATTGCATATGCACATTAAACACCATCCGTACTTTTACTGCACACCCAGCCAATGCTGCTCTCAAGCCCAAGGTCAAGGTCAAATGACTTGGACATTTTACATGCAGCTAGGCAAGCAACTACATGGGGGCATCACTGTGTCTTACAGACAAAATTTTCTAGTTGTTTTGTTAATAGTTAAAACATTAAGACTTTACCCACCACTACATTTTCCTTTTTAAACCATTGAGCAGATTTCAGTGTAATATGGCAAAACTGTTACTTAGATGGCTTCCTTCAAAAAGTGTCAAAGTTTGGATTTATATAAAACATGTAGCAGTCAGTGGTGGGACTAATTTTCCTTATACAGCTATTTGTTTACTGAAAATTTAAAACATATTTTCCTTGAAAACCATTGGCAGATTTCAGTATAATAGTTCAGGTATTTTGCTTTATATTGGTAAAATGTTATCAAATTATACAAATGATTGTGTTTCGTTTAAAAATATTAGCCTCGACGACCAGGCCAATTCAATATGGCTAGGATATTTTTTTTAAAAATCACCATTTGAAACCACTAGTTAGATTGCATGAACAATTTAACAAAAAGTTCATAATTGTTGATAAAAAACGTCAACTTTGGTCAACTTTGATGTTTAATAAGCTTAATGTTAAATGGTTTTCGTCTTGATATTCGTGGCGTCCTGTTATGTTTTGTCTTGTGGCTATACCGTTTCTTGTTTGATGGTGTTTGGTGCTGTGTCATTTCGTATATGGCTCTCCCTGTTTGACTATTTTTTTCCATATTTAACGTGTCGAAGTATAATAAGCAGCCAGATGACTCACAATTGGCATATGTTGTGTAAGCATTCTTGTTGCTATAGCGGAGTCATTTTGTATGTTGCTGTCCCTGTTTGACTATTCTTTTCCATATTTAACGTGTCTGCCAAGTATGATAAGCAGCTAGATGACTCTAGATTGGTATATGTTCTGTAAGCATTCGTGTTGCTATATTTTGAATATCAGGACCAATACTCTTATAACACAATAGAACTTGACTTGATGCTCTATCAGAAAGAGAACATGTGCATCCAATAATATTTTTTTACTTTCTCCCAGAGTTATGCCCCTATGAATTTTGGTCTGTTGGTCGGTCTGTTGACGTTTTTCCATGCAGTTTCTCAGCAACTGGTGATTGGAATCCAAAGAAACTTCACATTATGCTTCAACATTTAGGATGACATGCACATCCAATTATAGTTTTCCAGCTGATTGATGTTATTACAAAGTTATGCCCCTTTAATTAAAAGTTTTGTGTTGGTCTGTCTACGAATTTTATTTTGCACGGTTTCTCAGCAACTGCTGACTGGAGTAAGAAATTTGATATTCTTTATCATGAAGAGGAGATGAACATCAAATAATAAAATAGTTTTTAAAGTTTATCTGTTTTCTTACAGAGCTATGTTAGTCCCGTCGACAAAGTTTTTACTTGTGACAGTCACGTTTGTGGGGATATTAATCGCATTCGATGATAGTTCTAGTTTGTAGATGTACTTAATATGTCAACTGGCCTATTAGCCAAGTGAACAATATAGGACAATGAATACCATCTTGTTTATAAACCCTGTAAAAAAATTCTTTTTTTCAGGTAACAAAAAGTTAATACAGTTTCTTGAAAAGAGGAGCCTACTCTTATGGAACCAGTTTGCGTTCCAACAACAGTACTTGAAGACATGCGCCAAAACGTTCATTCAAATGAAAACTATTCGACATCAAACTGTTGTAGGCCTTCATGCAATGTGTCTCCAACAATCTCAATTCTTAGATTAGGTTGGGTGTATCGTATATGTACTTTATGTGAGAAAAAATATAAATCTGTAGAGACAGGTTATTGTTTAATTGTTACAGAATTGCAGCTTAAGCTCTTGTACACATGCACCTTTGTTCCATGCACCAAAGTGGCATATTACATGAGAGTTTCCTTTGATGAGACTCTGCTGTATTTTGACAACTTGATTTAGTGTGAAAAAGTAGAACTCTTCTGCATTAGCTACCATCTACCATAACAATCCAAATACATCGTGACTACTTCAACAACTAGTTCCTTCATGTCAAACCTAGCACTGTAAATTTATATTAAAATTTGCTCGACTCATTTATGTCTATCTGTGTCTATATTTGTTTTCCCAGGCTAGTGATATCCAAATATACCCCACACAACGAGGTTGCTCAGGGTATATAGTTTTTGACCCATCCGTCCGTCCATCTTTGTATCATAATACACCTATCACTTTCATTTCTTGACATATATTTCTCAAATTTGCTTTAAGAATTGTCATGAATAAGGGCTTTGTTTCATTTGAATTTCAGAGGAACCTGTCATGGGTAACCACTTTGTTTTCTCTGACTATGTGGGGGCATGGGGTATATCAACTTGCCGACTAAATTTCATTAATTTATTATACACCCGTAAACGAAGTTTGAAATGAGGTATATCGGAGTCAGTGTGTTGGTCAGTGTGTTGGTCTGTCTGTCAACAGCACAGCCTGGCACAAATATTGTTTAATTTGCAACCAAGGCAGCTGAGCGGGCGGAATTTCGCCAGGTCTAGTTTTTGATTGATCTATCTACAATAGGCTAAGATATGTACAGGAGAACCAGTCTTAAGTGACCATTAATGGAGTGCAGAAATCTTCAAAGGCAGATGGTTGCTTAATGCAGGGCAAAGTAATGTAGAAAGCTACAGGAGCTTTCTGCATTACTTTGACCTGAATTAAGCTACCATTCATTTATTCATTCATTTTCATTCATTTCCTGCCCTAGAGACCCATGTCTATACCTCTTTTTGATGGTCACCACGGTATTAACGTAGTGAATCATGACATCTCATCAGTATTGTATGGCATAACTAGATTTTTATGTGAAATGCATAAGTCACTGCTGCTCAAAGTACAGTGTCACAATAACATTAATCTACTCGCAAAGGAGTACTTTTTTCTCGTTTTAGTGGATATATGTTATAGAAACTATACTTGAGCCACGTTTACAATACATTAACACTTTACTGCAGGTATAAATGGAATTATGACAAAACATTATTTAGATTCATTTTTTATAATGGCATATAAACACATGCTATTTAGTTTAGCAATGTCAGAAAGTGTAGAATTGTATTATAAGCGAACAGAGCAGACTCTAATCAGACTGCTTCTACAAGAGCCGTTTGATCTAGGTCTACCCTGTTTGCAAATGAGTAAAAAGGCATATGTATGGAGTAAAGGGTTAAAACACGCCTTCATATAATTTCATATGAAAAAGAATCGGCAGTGTAAAAAACATGTTTTAATGTATTATGCACCTTTATAATGACATTTTGACTATTCCGTAAAACTCTTAAGCGGCCATTTATAAACACATAATTCTGTAATTACAAATTGCTGCTAAATGTAAAAAAAACCAGCCCTTCAGAAATTTGTTGGAGACCATCCAATGCTGGCATCCTGCAATAACTTCTCTTCTCTTGTGTAAGGAAAGTACACATATGCGTCGTGCAGTAAACAATTCAACGTCAGCCGCGAGAACTACAAGCCAATTTCTAAGGACAGGGAGGTAACTAGCGACACGCATTTACGCACGTGTGTAACATCAGAAATGGAACCAAACTCGAAAACCAAGTAGGGATAGACCTTGATAATCGGTCTGTCTTGTCATGTAAGATTCAACCCACTCCTCCTATTGACGCCTCTGTAAGAGTCACTTTTTGAAACCACTCAATTCTAAATTTCCCGGGGGGGGGGGGGGCAAGCCACGGTGATTAAACTATATTTGGATTCAGCTACGCTCCTTAAAGATGTGTAAGTGAATTTCTAGGTTAGTTTTGATTACTGTTGCATGCATCGGAACGTTCACAAAATTCGGATACCACAAGATATATGTATGAATGAAGAATTAGTTTATTAATCACTTTGTATTTGAAAAGACTGGTGTTTTGTCTGAACAAGAAATTCTGCTATATTACATGTAATTGCAATGAGAGAATCCCCTGCGTAAACAATGATTTGAGAAAAAAAGCAGTATTTTACCCCCCCCCCCCACACACACACGCACACAATCGCACACACACTCACGCACACACCAATTAAGAACCTTGGCGACTTGAGAGTGCTACCTCTTTGGCATAAACTGACCACATCACATCTGCCTTAAATAGTCAGGGAATGGTAGGGCAGAAAAAGGACATCCCTGCTTAACTCCTTCAATACAAAGCTCTCGATTTATCAATCAGCCCTCGTATGCCACAGGTTGTAGCTGACCTGTATCAACACTTGTACAGCATTGCTATGCAATCCGGCTTTTATCGTGCCGAAGTATCGAGGACTGGGGTTCGCTCCCCATTCCCGATGAGTATAATTTCTATAGAGAAACCCTGGTTACAGAAATCTTCATTAAATCAAAAATGCTTTTCTTCATATAATCTCATTTTTACGCATTTGCAAACTGAGTAGATCCAAACCAGATTGAACAGGTAAAGGGTTAAATAATTCGTATTAAATTTCATTAGTAGAGAGGGGTTAATACGATGAAAAGTAACTGTATATATATATACATATATCGAACACATGAGTCTTAAAAGCAGGAGGTTACTTAATACAAGGCAAAAGTAGTGCAGAAAGCTCAAAGGAACTTTCTGTATTAATTGTAGCATGTATTACTCCACCACCTGCCTTACAGACCCATAATTGGACCTTTTTGACGGTCGGTTAAGACAGGTTATACTATATTTTTTGCCAGAAACAAATCTCAAACCTTTTCTGTATAGAAACACACATCTAAGCCTTTGCAAACATAGTAGGACCGGATTAGTTTCTCTGCTCTATTTGCTTTCGGATGGATGTCATAAAGCAGGAAACGTACTCATGAAAATCCACAAGTATTACACTTAAGAGTAGAACTTCAACTTGAACGAGCACATTGACCAACTCTAAAGCAATATTCATAAATTGTTAAGTAGCCTATTAATGTAATTTAACTCACGGGTCCTTGTTCGACACTGTCGATTAAGATATCACCCTTATTTAAAGCATTTTCTTTCGAAAACTGTTAAAGCTATTCGCCGTACACTAAAAATCACCAGAAACGCCGTTCACCGTAACAACTATTCGCCGTACACATACCTACATATGAATTGTGTGATATCTTCTCACATAATGTATGGAAAGATACAATTTTGGTACATAAAACAAAACAATCATATGCTTCGATTCGGCAGTTAATTCATGAATACAAGTTTCCTTAAATAAGACCCAAATATCAAGTAACGTAGAGTTTTCCTCGCTACTAGGGAAGCATTTTACAGGTTAAATATTCTAATATTGCCAACTTATGCAAGAGTTTAAACTCTGAGTGAAGTAATCAAAGATTCATGGACCCGGTAGTGCTTTATCTATGATGGTTAAGATAATGAGAGTTAAGATAAAAAGGGATTGTCTTACATGGTGTTGGTCAGTTATATCACTTTCTTCGCTTCGCTTAGTAGTTTTACCTAGCTATTTTCGGAGTTGTTGACATACAGTGTTAATGAAGGTTTTATGAATTGGTCTACCTAAGCCAGAAATTATGCTTATGTCTACTTAAAGTACCCAAAATAGTTAACAAATATTAAGTAGACCAAACGTTTTATACATTTTTATCGTGAGTTATTTCAGGAATATTTTGAAATATGTTATTGGATTGATGATTCTATTTTAAAAAAATGCTTTTATATTTGTATTTTTATGACTGAGTAAAAATATACAAATGGTCTACCTTATACAGATTTTTATATGATGGTCTACTGAAAATATACAAATGGTCTACCTAATGCAGATTTTTATATAATCGTCTACTTAATGCAGAAATCAGAATTATATATATATGATAAAAAGGCTGGGCATTCTTGAAAAACAGTTACGATTTTATTGACAGTTGTAATACATGTAACGTAAATCTTGTAAAATTTATTATAGCCAGAGCAGGACTCAATGCCACGCTCTCTGACTTAACCCTTTCCCTCATGTACACGCATTTTCATGCATCTGCAAACAGAGTAGACCAAGATCAGACGGCTTCTATAGGAGCCGTCTGATAAGGGTCTGATCTGTTTGCTAATGGAATTTGGTAGATCTGTTTCTTTAATCTCTAAAATGGCTACAATGTACCACCTTTCATATTTCGTTATAACTATTTTTTCCATGAACATTCATTCGGTATTGAAATTTGGACTACGTATAGAACAGGGAAAGCGTTAAAGTTCAGTGCGAGACACACAAAGATGCATTTTTGCAAACCGTGTAAATCTAAATCAGATGTCTGCTGAAGGAGTTTTCTGATCAAGCTCTTGACTGTTTTTACTTCAGAATCAGTTTGGAAAACAAATTTTCACTTATTTGGGTAATTAGTATGCATGGTTGATAATATTCAGCAATGAAAGGGTTAAACCACTGCACTTGGAATGAACTATTTTGCAGTAGCTATCCGTGCCTGACCCAACTCAGCCCCAATACAATGCATTAACCCTTTCCCTGTTCTATGTTTATTACCAATTTCAATACCTACTGAATATTTAAGGACAAAATAGATGTAATGAAATATGAAAGGTGGAACAATGTAGACATTTTAGAAAGTAAACAAACAGGTATATCAATTTATATTAGCAAACAGATCAGACCCTGATAAGACAGTTCTTCTAGAGGCCGTCTGATCTGGGTATGGGCCTACAGCAGAAGAGCCTTTGGTTTTAAGCAGTAGTGCTGATGAACAAGAGCGTTGTGTGTCAGAAAACTCACTTATAACAAGGTCTAATGATTTTGATCAGTCCTATATCACGAAAATATTTTTGAATTAATATCAACAAAATCCAGCCGAAAAAAATATATGCAGATAAACATCTGCGGGGAAAGTGTGCAATTGCTTGTTGACACAGGACGTTCCATCGATATAGTTTCCGAACAACTAAATTATAACTTGAAGTACAAACCGAAACACTCGCCTTATAAAATAAAGCATATGCATTCGTCCAATAAACACCTCTCAAGGTATGTCGTAAATGCACTTCAATCGAATATCAAAACAAGTTTTTACTAGCCACGATCCACATTATCAGTAAGAATAACGAATTCATCATGAGCTACAATACTGTTTTAGAATTGGGAAGTATTCCAAATATCAATACAGTGACCGAAAACACAAAAAGTGACAAATATTCAGATGTTTCCAACGATCTTCCAAAATTAAAGGATCGAAAAGTAAAACTGTGTGTTTCGTTTACGGTGTTTCTTGCATACTCATAGTTGTATGTGAGACATGCTATCTGTCGATGTTTTGGTGGTGGTTGCGTCTTGTATGTTGTTTTGCCTGCTTGACCTTACTACTTTTATACTTATGTGGACGAAAGTGTCACACAGACAGCGCAGCAACATTGACGTAATCCCGTTCATATAAGGGAGAACGTTGATATATAAAGAAAGCGTCCGTATTGAAACACTTGACTTCAAAGGCGGTACTTCCATCTTCCTCCTATTGTATGTTTGTTTTGTCTTTGTGCGTCTCTTGTTGTTTTTTCTACTTATGTACATTTGCTGTTTCCTTGTGTTGCTGTTCGGGCGAGTGTTTGTTCTGTATGTGGTGTTTCCTGCATGACTCATTTTTGTACTTTTACCGAGATAGTTGAAGGCCGCCCACACTGGGGTATTTCCGATCGTAACGGCGCCAAACCAAACTTCCAAAGTCAGGTTCAGTTGTGTCGACAGGAAAGGGAAATGAAGCAATTCAAAGTGTACGACATGTGGCACTTACCATAGTGACATCATTTTCAAAATGATTGGAGCAACCGTGTTCTCAAAAGCAGACCAAACTGAACTAGATGAAATAACCCAAAACATAACATTTGCAACACATGTTGGATTACGTCTTTACAAAATACTAAATTTTGGAGTAAGTGCCGTTCCAAAAAAATCGAACTTGAACTGGTCTGGCAGGAGTGAAAGGAAATGCAGATTGAAGGACTGCATCTGTCATTTACGGTCAGCCGGGCAACCGAAAAATGTCCGAAGTTGTCTTCATCTATCGCTTTATACCAAATGGTTCAACAATCACAGAGCCTCTGCGAATGTTGATAGGAAAGGATGCAAACTACGAAAAGACAGAATCCCACAAACATACTTTCGACACGCTGAAAAACGCACTAACAAGCGCCCGTGTAATGATATACTTCGACCCAGCAAAATGCTAAAAGTCCTGTGGGTGTGGCCACACTTTTTTCAGAATATGAGAATTATGTCCTACGCCAGTAGATCACTGACCCCTGTCCAAGTAAACGTGAAGCGATAGCAGATAATGCAGGGTCGTGAACATTACCACCTATATGTATTCGGATCCGAGTTTAAATTATACAATGATTACAAAGCCATGCAGTTAATCTTTTACAAATAAAAGACGATACAATCAGGTAACCTAGAACGTTGGTGTCTCGGAATGGTGACGTAAAACTTCAAGTGAAATATGTACAAGGAAATACAAACGCTGCCGAATGCAAAATCAAACCGAATGTCGCCGAGGATTACTTAACATTGCTTGCAAACTGCGCGGCACCAAGTACATTATGCATCCCACACATCGCTTTCGCGTTGAAAATAGATACAACTTTCAGCTCCGTCAAAAAAACAGAAGGAGGTCGAACTATTAAATACATCAAACGATGCGTATCAGTGCTATTGTAAATTAGCAGACGAACTGACCGTGTTAGAAAATGAACAGGATAATATCAAATAGTAGTTTAGTTAGATGTTTAGTAAAAACCTGTCAAACATGATTTATATGATAAGGATACTACTAGCAGTTTTAAATCAAAAGCTAGATTTATATCTGAATTAAATGGGATTAAGAATTTGAAAACACCGTTTCCTTTAGGCGTAAGTGATTATATTTACCAGCCTGGATATATTTTAAAAGATCCTGATATAGACTTTTTTCAATTGTGTCTATAATGAAACTCGAATCTCGGTCATATGGAATTCGTAAAAATAATAATATTAAACGAATATCTCGTATGACGATGACTATTCTTGGTCTACATACTTTGATAAATTGTAACCATAGTCGGGTCAGATTGCTGAGACATTGCACAAGTTTAGTATCGAATGGTGCCAAACGGTGCCGTAGTAAACATGTTGAGTCTAATTCTCTTTCAAATTGAAAAATAAATAGTTTTTCATATATTTGACAAACGCATTTCATTTTATCGCTCAAATAAACATCTTCTTCCTAATTACATGAACCTAGAATTTATTTTAAACATCTTAAACATGGTCTAAATGATTTCTATTGCAAAGTCATTGTTCCTGTTGATAGGGCATCGAAGTATGTCATTATTATTTGACAATTACGTTGTATCGATACTGTTATTGGTTGTTATGTACATATGTTGTTTTCTTGTTGTAGTGCTGTTCCGGCGGCTGTGTGTTTTGTATGTGGTGTTTCCTGCATGACTCATATTTGTACTTTTGTCTGGTGTATTTGTGCTTGTGTTCATGTGTGTGTATGTTCATCCACAACGACCACATGCTTTTTACATCAACGATATGGTTCGATGTGGTATAAAGGTCATCAGGTTTGATTTGTCATACGCCACATGGTCAACTTGATCCACAATAATAGCAACCTCGAATGAAAATAAAGGGGGCTAATTAAGTGCACTATAACATATTCAATAAACCACAAACAAACACGCAAATGAATCCACTACAGTTTTAAACTATCGGGACAGGGTCTACTTACAGTATATGACTCCATCCAGACCTAAAATATGTGCTCGCGTCGGCTATCCGTTCCTGACTGACATACTGACCAAGAAGCGGCTAAAACTAATATACACCTGTATACAGCTGTGCTAAAAACCACTCCTACATATGTTACTGGTCAAGCCAGTTACCGGTCCAGAGCACTGAATGTACCTACCATATTTGTGAAGTACTTATCGACGATTATAGCCGATTTCCGATAGTAAAAAACATCAACACAATATCACCCACATCCATGATTACAAGACTTGAAACTCTTTGGGCAACGTTTGGAATATCATCCGTGTTGAACAACGACACTGACTCTCCGTACAATGGCGCAGAATTCGGAAAATTCGCAAGATAATTCGACATTCTTACACTGGAAAACCACACCACATCCGGAAATGGCTGTGTAGATCGCTTTATGCAACCACTGAAGAAAACATCAGCGGTTGTTAAATGTTCAAATTACCGGCATCAGGAAACACCTCTCAAAAACTGAAATTCTATTCTCGAAAAAATAATAATACATTTTTCCCTGCTTTCAAACTCCAAGCGAAAAATAAATGTGTAGTGTATAAGAAAAAGTAGTAGAGTTAAGCAGGCAAAGCGACATACAAGACGCAACCACCACCAAATCATCGATACACAGCATGTCACACACACGCACACTCACGTACAAAAACCACACAACCAAATACACGCGCACACGAGATGAACACAGAAAACACCAACATTGCAAACATAAACAAAAGCACAAAAACAAAACAAAAGTAAGGGTTACAAAGAGAGTACCGCCTTGGCACGGTCAGTAGCAAAACCACCACTGGGGCATAAATTCCAAGCGATATGCAGATCGATGCTGACATGCCAAAAACCCAAAACTTGCAACCACGGGAGTCTCTCCTTGTTCAAACATGAGGTATTTCGCGTTATCCTCTAAACCAGCGATAGTTATCAGTACGATCGGTTCAATGGTTCGAACTAAACTGCACACATGTATGGTGAACAACCTATAACAATCGGGTGTGTTATAGTGTGTTATATACAATGTCAACATAATGACTTCTAAACAGAATTAATTAAGCAATATAATGTAGTCAAAAAGATACAAGATACAAGATAGAATAAACTTTAATTATAGTTGGGTGTTGCAGAATAGCATTTAACATTAGCTAGAAGCTATTTAACGACTCAAACAAATTTGTTTCTTAACAAAAATGCATTAAACCAACTAAATACCCGTGAATAATAACATGTTAAAACAGGAATAGCTATAGATAGAATTTAATACATCACAGTTTTGTTGTTTGTTGTAGATGGCTTAGAATGTATAAATGTTTGTCTATGTTATATATATATATTTGACATTACGATTCTAACATGTGTTTAGTTCTAACTTTTCCCGGAGATTATGGAAAATTCGGAAGCTTTGTTAGTGGAAGTAATTAGAAGTCAAAATTTACAATTTAAAGCAATTAGAAGTCAAAATTGCTTCATCGTTCACATTAACATCATGTTTGAGCACCTCTATACCAGAGCGATCATGTTTACAGATTTTGAAATGTGCAATAGCGACTGTTTGTTCTGTATGTGGTGTTTCCTGAATGGATCATTTTTGTACTTTTATTACCACAACAGTGTTGCTTGTGCCGTGTGGTGGCCGTAAAAAGTCTTCCCGTACACGTAATCGATGCAGTTATCATTCTCTTGCAGGATGTGCAAGTAACATAAACCACTTTCATCTGGCGACTGTTTGTTCTGTATTCTGGGGTTTCCTGCATTACTCATTTTTGTACTTTTACATTTAACAATTCTAAATAATTGTATTCATAAATTTCGCGTATGGTGAAAGGAAATAGCCGATGAAAATGCGCGCGTGCAGTTCATTATCACAGATTAAAGCACGTGTTTCGGTATTATTTTTTATAAGCCATCAGTCGTGTAAGAATAATAGTTTGTATATAAATATGCTTTGCATATCTGCAACAATGTACTCGTGTGCAGTGCTATCTGGTTGACAATCGTCTTACTCTGACAAGGGTCATATATAGTTCATGAGAGAAAGAAAAAACTGCGGGCTAATCAGATTTATGAACAAACTCAGTTCTAGACCAGACGGATACACGACAATAACCTCTGTTTTCCGCATCGCCATGCTAGATCCCCTAAATTCTTGAATTAATCAATAAGCACTGCAACTTCATATCTGTCATGAATTTAGATTCATGTTGTTAATCATTAATTATGATCATTGTAGATAGTGAAGCAACAAATGATACTCGGTTTAGGGGGATGTGGTTGACACTATTTTTGTGAACAATAGCATTAAAACTGGCCGGAGAAAGCCTAAAAACGTGACAGTTTAGTTAGCTACATGTTTCGGCCGAAACGTGTTTATCGTTATTTAATTTAGTCATTTAATTGGAACGTGAAAGCCAATTCGAATCAAGGAGAGGATGTAGTGTACTACTGTTGCATTGGTCAGATCATGCGCAGTTAGCCTGGACTATCACACCAGCAGGCCGTTGTCGTTTGCCCAGTTGATGTATGCACGTTCGGTTACTTGTACGTTAGTAAATGTTCAGACATGAATCCCGGGAAAGTGCTATGTCGGAAAGGTTCAATGATAGCTGTTAAACACAAGGATCGCACGATAACACGCGACGCATCTCATTTTAAATTTGTCCCGTCGTATGAACAATGTCAGCAGGCAGTGTGGAACCCAGCCATGGAGCCAACTCTGTCTGCATTACGACGATCGCATAGACAACGACATCTGCCTAAATGATATTTGGATTAAAAGTGCATACAGGTCATAGTAAAATCTGTTACACGTGTGTCGTTTAAAATTTATATTCAGTGATTTTTTCTACATTTTTCTGTGATTGGATTACAGGTATATTCAGTGGAGCTAGTTAGATGTTAAAATATGTTATACTTAAGGCTATTATAATGCATTACTTTCATTTACTTGTGTTATGTGAACCAAATGTACCTAAAGCGTTTTACCTCTAGAGCAAAAATCACAATATCGGAAATTAACTTCACACGATTAAATTTAGTTCAGTTATATATAATCTCAGACTAGGCATCCTTTGGTCTAAAATATTGATTCACAAGCCATGGTCAAACGAGTGTTCGCACATTTGTGAGATTTGTCGTATTTTCTCTATTTTTCTTGGAACTTTATAACCTCACCGGATATCTATATCACGGATATATATATATATCACGGCAGTCCCGTGTAAAACGCTGTGAACTACTTTCGTTTAGTTTTGCGGCCATGACTCAAATACACGGCTTTATTGACTCTGTCAGTTACAAATTTGCAACTATGGTATGATTAGATTACAATCCCTAGACATAGCGAGTCTTCTTTTCTCAGATTTTGAAACATTATGGCTGATCGCAGGTTAACATCCAATTGCCTGGGAAGGAACATAGAACAGACTATCAAGTGACTTCGTTTCATTGTAACTGCTATACTCCTATTTATGCTAACTCATCATTCAGAAAAATGGAGGGATGTAGTGGTCAGTTAATAAAAAGGCTACGACCATAGCAGGGTCCAGCGTATCACGATACAGTGAATGGTTCCATCCCTATCATGTATGACTGTAGAACGCTGTAAGCCGGTACATGTTAGTTGCTAGTAGTAGGCAAGAGTAAATAAACGTTGTAAACTTATCCCATTAGTGTCTGTTATAAATACCATCCCTTCAAGGGTCTGATACTCAGCATATGTAACAATACGAACATTACAATACCGGTTTAAAGCTGTTCTTTGTTTATATGGGCGCGATGCTGCATCATAAAATGACTTTGAATATATGTCACTGACGCTTGAAACTACCTTAATGCCAAACCAAATGAAAATGAAGTTTGTATCAAAAAATAGGAACACATCTTTGTTACGGAAAGCAGCAGAAACACGTCTGCCGATAGCCACTATCTGTCGAAAGGCTTCTATGTTGTTAACCGGCGTTCTTTGTGGTGGGAAATCTGGCGGAAATACCTTATTTGTAAACACTGTTAAGCTAGGGACACGTTGAGATAAGTGTAGTTTTTGGCCGTCCTTGATCCGGTGTAAACTGGTGGCTTTGCCACTGATCGTTCCTCGTTTGTTTTGTCTTTGTGTGTCTCTTGATGTTTTTTATAGTTATGTACATTTGCTGTTTCCTTGTGTTGTTGTTCGGGCGACTGATTGTTCTGTATGTGGTCTTTCCTGCATGACTCATTTGTGTTCTTTAATATGGAATTAGAATAAAAATGGAGGAATATTCCTCCAAACTAAAATAGTTTGTGTTTGTCAAGAGTACATATATTCCTCCATTTAGACCCTCCACATTAGACAATTTCAAAACCCAATGGAGGAATATTCCTCCAAATTTAAGTATTTCGTGTGTGCTAAGAATAAAGATGGAGGAATATTCCTCCAAATTTAAATATTTATTTTTGTCCAGAGTACATATGAAGGAATTTTCCTCCAATTTAGACCCTCCTCATCAAACAATTGCAAAAGCCAATGGAGGAATATTTCTCCAAATTGAAAACTTTAATGTGAACTAAACGTTCTGTCCAGAGTACATATGGGGGAATGTTCCTCCATTTTATACCCTCCACGTGAAACAGTTGCAAAAGCCAGCGGAGAAAAAAATCATCGAAATTGAAAACTTTCGCGTCGGCTACGAATAAAAACGGAGGAATATTCGTCCAAACTAAAATATTATTTTTTGTCAAGAGTACATATGGGGGGATGCTCCTCCATTTTAAACCCTCCACATCAGACGATTGCAAAAGCCAATGGAGGAATATTCCTCCAAATTGAAAACTTTATTGTAGACTAAGAATTAAGAGGGAAGACTATTTGTGTTTGTCAACAGTACATATTAGGGAATGTTCCTCCATTTAAGACCCTCCACATCAGACAACTTGGTTGAGTCAATGGAGGAATATTCCTCCTGATTGATAACTTCAGTGTAGGGGAAGAATAAAATTGGAGGAATATTCCTCCAAACTAAAATATTAAGTGTTCGTCAAAAGCACGTATGGGGGAATGTTCCTCCATTTAAGACATTCAACATCAGGCAATTGCATAAGCCAATGGAGGAATATTTCTCCAAATTGATGGGGGAATGTTCTTCCATTTAGACCCTCCACATCAGGCAATTGCTTAAGTCACTGGAGTAATATTCCTCCAAATTAAAAACTGTTGTTTTGGTTCAGAATAAAGATGGGGGGAATATTCCCCAAACCAAAATATTTAGTTTTTGTAGAGAGTAAAGATGGGGAATGTTCCTCTATTTAAGACCATCCAAGTCAATAAATGGCTTAATTGAGTACACTAGCGATAGGTGGATACAGTTTGTTCACTTAAATACGTTCGTTAAACATGCACTTTACCACTGTATTTGCCGTCGCGGTTGTTGTAGATTAGCCGGAGAGGGGATACGTTTATTTACACTGTTGTTTATTTACACTGTTTGTCTTTTAGGTTGGGATGGAATAAGTGTGAGGTTGGGCGCCCATAAACCGGTTTAACCCCCAGTGACTTTTATCACTGACCTTTCCAAGGCGGTGCTTCCATCTTCCCCCTATTGTGTGTTTGTTTTGTCTTTGTACGTCTCTTGTTTTTTATAGTTATGTACATTTGCTGTTTCCTTGTGTTGCTGTTTGGGCGATTGTTTGTTCTTTATGTGGTGTTTCCTGCATGACTCATGTTTGTACTTTTACGTCAGGGGAGAATGTTCCTCCAAATTGAACCATAAAATTTGATGAATGTTCCCCATATTGAAATATTAAGCACATGTCAAGAAAACAAATGAGATAATATTCTTCTACGAGTCTCCACATCAGACATACGCTAAAGCCAAAATCAAATATTTATAGTTTATCAAGAGTAAAAATGGGGAAGTCTATATATAAGCATACATCGTAGACCCTCATCAGATGGTTCCTATGGGAGCCATTTGATCTGGGTCTACTCTATTTGCAATGATGTAGAAAGCCATACACGAACAGCAAAAAGTTAAGGCTCTCTAGATCAGGCAGCTGTGAAATATTCCTCCATACTAAATTACATAACATTCATTAACCCTTTCTATGTTTATTTCAAATTTCAAAACCTACTAAATACTCATGGACAAAACAGTAATTTGTAATAAATATGCTAGATTGACCATTGTAGCCATTTAAGAAAGTATAGAAACAGAATCTTTCAAATCGATTGGCAAACACGGCATACCCTGATTAGATAGCTCCTATCAGAGCCATCTGCTCTGGTTTTACTCTGTTTTGAAATGCGTGAAAATGAGTTAATATGAAGGAAAGGCTTAAGAGAATAAAATCCTTCTATATAAGACCCACTTAACCATAAATGTTTTTTAAGAAAAAAATAGGGGAGAATATTCTTCGAGATTGAAAAAAATAGCATTCGTCATAAAAACGAGGAATATTCCCCATTAAAGACTACAGTATTCCTCAAAAGCCAATATATTGTAGGAACATTCCTCAGAATCACTCAGATTATACTCAGAGTCATACGACATGCTGTTGCATTTAACTGTCTTTGTTTCATTCCATTTGTTTGATGTTTTCTGTTTTAGTTTCTGTATTCTTCCATCGTTTGTATCCTGGACAAAGTAACTGAAACAGAAATATATATTGTATGCGCATATCATTCTCGTAATGTCAACGTGTTTGTGCGATATCATAGTACTGTAATGAAATAGAAATTGCGAATACATGTACAGATGTACCATGTATTGAATGGGTCCACAAAAGCCTAAAATATGACTCATTGTGTGACAATATAATAAGTAATAGATATAGTTAATTCTATGAATTCTATCATATTTTTTTTGGATTTGAGGTCACACCAACAATATTGCAATCAGTATAAATGTATAAAGACAGATGTAGTGTTGCCTCAGTGTATAAACGAACACCGCTTTAAACTAACTTCACAAAAACCAGGTTTAGGTCCCCCAGTAGCCCTTTTTTTGGTTACTGACCGTTCCAAGGCGGTACTCCTGCGTTCAGCCTATGGTCAATTTTATTGTTTAATATGCTTAATGTTTAATGTTGTTCGTCTTGATATGCGTCCTGTCAAGTTTTGTCATGTGGCTATACCGTCTCTTGTTTGATGGTGTTTGGAACAGTGTCAATTCGGGTGTGGCTCTCCCTGTTTGACTATTTCTCCATATTTACATTTTTGTCAATAGTAACCTCATGATTTCAGTTTATTACTGCAATTTAATCATAATCCTTTACTCAATAAATATACATTTCTACGTCTTTGCAAAATGAGTAGACACAGACGGGACAGCTCATATTGCAGCCATCTGATTAAAATCTACTCTGTTTGCTTTATGATATAATATAGATATGATTCTACAATTTCTGCCATGGCCAAAAGTTCCTAGGTCCATGTATTACAGCATATATACTGATCAGAAGCAGTTTATAAATATTGGTACAAGTTTACAAGAAATATTGTATTTTGTCACCAGTGTTATTCATGTTGAATGTCTGAGCCTGGCCTAATCTTTCTAATATTGTCGCTGAAACTTGCGAGATAAATTTCTTTTGTTCCATTTTATACTGGCGTCTATGTTCTACCGGGAATAATTCAAGTTGAATGTCGGGATATTTGCATCAAAATATTGTTAAAAAGACAAACAATGCAGACCCTGGTGAGAGGTCTCAACTACAACCATTTCCTTGTTGAATATCCATGAATGTAAGAAATAATGACATCGAGAAAATGTATTAGCTTAATATTTATAATGGGATGTGCACACCTTATTCACAATATAAATATTGGCATCATGAATATTTATTACCTGAATCTTTATAACATTAAATTTGGGATGATTTTATTTAATTTGGCACTAACTGTTGAATCAGATCTATACAATGTCAAAAGCAAACAGAACAGACCCTTATCAGGCGGTTCCTATAAGAACTGCCTTGTCTGATCCTTGTCTTTTTTCAAAGGTTTCTATATGAGGGAAAATGGTAAGAAATATTAAAGACTATTCTGCGCGTGACGTCACGGCAATCCGCCCTATACCTTATGCTATAGGCTTAAGATGGCGCGATAGTTTAGCCCCAGATATCGAAAAATCATATTTAAAACTACAAAAAGCCTAGTTGGTTAGTTATATTGATTTATTTGAGTATGTATCAGAAGCGTCGATAATCCCATCAAATATGGAACAATAGTCAAACAGGGAGGGCCACACACGAAATAACATCGCACCAAACACCATCTAACAAGAAACGGAAGCCACAAGACAAAACAAAACAGGACACATATCAAGATGAAACACATTAAACATTAAGCATATTAAACAACAAAATTGACCGTAGGCTGAAAGCAGGAGTGCCGCCTTGGAACGGCCAGCAGCCAAAAAAGGGCTACTGGGGGACTAAAACCTGGTTTACGGGTACCCAACCTCGTCCTTATCCCACTAATGTAAATAAAATTCCCCCTCCAGACAACTCCACAACATGCATAACGATGTCTGCCAAAATGAAAATGATTTGAAAATAAACGTTAGAGGTAAACAAGCGACGTCATCATGTAAATGACGTCATAATTTAAAAGTACGGGAAAACTATTTGAAACACTTCTACACCGACATTTAATAAAAGATAAATCGCAAGAAAATACAATTACTAGTAGATATAAAGTATGCACAACTGTTTTGTTTGAAAAAGAATAAACTTGACATCGTAGACATGTACTCGATGGCCATTCAGATCAGAGCAGCTGTGGAGAAGTCATTTTGGGTACGACAGAACTGGCAACATACAATTATCTAATTCCCCCCCCCCCTCCGTAAACGGGTTTAAGAGGGAATCTTCATAGAGTATTAAGCCTTTTCCGTCGTCGCACAAGCAAAGAGGAAAGCATAATGACCAACTGTTAAGGGGTCGATCACCAAGCATGCTGTGTGCTGCAATATAGAGGGGTCATATCCCTTTTTAATGAATTGTTTTATACGTTTGACAAACAAAGTATCAATATATGTGTGTCCAATAATTTTTCGAAGTTTGTAAATGACATCACCGTAAAACTCCAGATGTGAAATACCTAACTTTAGAAGGTACGTAAATTACAATTGTATTTGCTGATGAGTAGAACATTACGGTGGTAAACTTTTGAAAAAGTTTTCCGAAATGTTTCATATCTGTAGCCCTGTTTTAGTAGTTTTTCAGTGATAATAAGGTTACGATTGTTAAAAGCATCAACAGAGAAACAAGCTCTAGCAAAACGAATAAGCTGAGAAATGTATACACCGTAACATGTAGCTCGGGGAACATCCCCATCCATATGAGGATAGCTAACTATTTTAAAATTAAAGTCATCCCTTCTGTCATAAATTCCAGAAGAAATTGTACCATTGTTTATAGATAAATTTAAATCTAGAAAGGCTGCAGAACTATTTGCTATATTAAGCTTGAGCTCCCTAGGGTAAATTGAGGTTATCATAGAATCAAAGTATGGGTTATCAATATTAAAAATGTCGTCTAAATAACGTGCTGTATTGTTAACGGCATTGATGACATCCGCCACTTGAAATCTATTTAAATATGCCAGTTTTTTTTCAAACAGCGATTACAAGTTTATCTTTTGAACTAAACTTATTTTAATTGGCCAATATTTGAATCATTAGCATGTCCCTGGGAACCATGTCACAGATTTTTCATAAATCTCTCCGTATGGGAGTTCTGCAATATTTTAGTTTTAAGACCCCTAAAAGTCTGTCTCTCGCTACGTTTCGTTCGATTTTAGACGATCGAAGCAACATATCAAGAAACTGTGACACTGATCCCTGACTAAGACAATGTTCTTTGATATGCCGCAAACCGCGTATAATTCGGACACAATTACAGAAGTTATGATTGTTTGAAAAAGCCAAATCCTTTAAATTTGCATCTGTCAAAAACATGAAAAAGGAAAAGAAAGACCCCGGTTGTGTTGGGTAATCTTATAATTATCTATAGCTTTCAATCAAATTTATATCCAATGGAGAGCTTATAATAAATATATTTTCCACTAAGCTCCTCCCCCTTTCTTTCATCCGATCAATTAAAAAAGCTGATTTAATTGCCGGTTTCCAATAAATCACCCATCAGAAAGCTTATCTAGTTATTTGGCCTACATAGTTTGAGGCTACCAAGAGGGAATTGCGGATAAATAGCCGCCTATTGTGGTGCTTTATCACGTATTTGCCCTAATTATCAGCACTCCCCTAGGTGCCCCTGATAAGCATTCCTCGTAAATGGCTGACTGGCTAGGTCAGAGAAAAGATCGATGGTAATAAAGTAAAAGTGGTGTATACGGTTGTTGTGGTATATGTTATGGTATTTCGTTAATGTAATGGATAAACGAGACTAGTGTCTATCTATTAATGCAAAAATATGAAAAAAAATATTTTTGTGTTTCTAACATACTGTAGCACCTTAAAGGTCAATACTCATCCATATGCTTGTGTTTTGACACATAAGTATAACAACTTGAGTGGACATTTTGAATATAAGTACTAGTTTTTATATTGGCATGTAGATTACCGACATAGAAGTTTTGACCCTGGTCACATTTCTGGGTCTTCGCTGTTTCCAAATGTGTTAAAAAGCATCTCTATGAAGTAAGAGATTAAATTTTACATTTTAACTTATTTAACCCTGTCCTTAATCAAAAATGTATTAATACTTTTTCACACATTTGCATCATGAGACTAGACCAAGCTCGGCCAGTTTCTGCTCTGTTTGCTAATGATATGATATCAATCAGATTCTAAAGTCTTTGAAAACTTTATATTCTGCGAAATCAACTAATAAATATTCATGATCGATGTAATAATTTCTTCATTAATATTGAACAATTGATCAGGTAAGGGGTATATATCACCTCAAACTTAATTTACAGAAGGTATAGATTTCAATAGAATTGATGGTTTAGACAAAAACTGTAGGATGAGATCTAAATAATTCCATTGATCAGCAAACAGTAACCCGAATGAGACAGCTCCAACAGCAACTATCTCTTCTCGGTCTTTTCTGTTTGCAAAGGTATGAAAATGCATTAATATGAAGGGTTAGCAAACATTTGTTTATCGAACTTCTTAACAGGTTGTGTCCTAAACTTGAGTCTTGACTAAAAGGGCGGCGTCATATAGCTCTTTGTATAATATACATGTAGTGGCTAATCCCATAATTATATACCCCTATAACGCATAAAATTTACAAATAGAGTAGATTCCATACAGATGGCGTATGTAGAAGTGGTCTGATCAGGGTCTGTTCTATCTTTGTTATATGAATAATCATGGGAGTAAATGTCAGGGATAACCCTCAAGTTCAGCACTGTGCTGGCAAATTTGATTACTTTTGTAGCTTAGCATCACATCAGGATCCAAACTGTCTGACACTTTTGTTTAAAGAAATGGAAGACAAAATATACATTAAGAACGAAACAGGTGAAACTAATTCCAGATGATCATTGCTTAGAAGGTGTAACCATTTCCACCATGAATAATGTAAGAAAACCTGACACGATGAATGCCAATTAGATGTACATTGGAATAGATGTACATGTATTCTTCAAATGAACACGGAAAGTTTGGATTATGGCAGAATCTGAAAACTCATATTTATATTATGTCGTCAGCAAACAGTACAGACCCTGATCAAATAGTTTCATGTTCTTTAGGAGCTGTGTGATTTTGGTCTACTCTGTTTCAAAAGTGTTACAGAAAGGCGTAATTGTGGAATAAAATGTTAAACGATTTTTTGATGAAAACAATGATAACATACTTACCTAAAAAGTAAGAAGTGGTTGCTGTAGTCTCACATTTGGTATACATTTGTCCAAGGTTATGTCAGTTCATCCACACCATTGAAGAAAGGTCTTTGGGATGTGTATATGATGATCACCCAAAACTAGATTGCACTTTCTTGAAAGCAAAAGAATTTCTGAAATTTGTAAGTATAAAAGAACTAAGTATTCATATGATAGGAAAGAGACAGAAGGTGAAACAAACAGTTGAATTTAGCCAGAACTTCAAATAATATTTTGAATATTCATAATCATCATATGACTAATCGCAGAGCTGATTGCATATTCTTATCTTATCATACTCAGCACAACAAATTTAAAAGCATGGCATTACAGCTACACCGCAGCATATAAGTTAAAGGACAAAAATTCAGAATTATGAAAGAAATACAATGACCTCATGAATATAACCCTTTCCCCGATCTATGGTTATTCTAAATTTCAATGCAATACAAACTTTATTTAAATTATGTGCATATGTAACATTAGCTATGTATAGCTATCGATACATATTGGATATTCATAGACAAAATAGTAATAATGAAATATGGAAGGTGGAGCATTTAAGAAAATAAAGAAACGGATTTTTAAAATTCCAATTAGCAAACCGAGCAGACCCTGATCTGGGTCTACTCGGTTTTCATATCGTGAAAACATGTTTAAATGAAGGAAAAGGTTATTTAGTTATATTAACAGGCCGTTGAATACCCATAAATTTTGGGACATTAACTTTAATAATGCATTTCAGGACTTTTATATATAAAGTTATAATTTGTTTGGTTTATATAACCATTTTCAGATTATATGTACATCACAGCAGCAGGTGTTAAGTGCTTGTGTGGCGGCCGTAAAACGTCGCCCCATACTTTATTCTCAGTGTTGTTATATTTCTGGTCCTTCGGGATCATACGTTTTGATGTTTTTAGTTTTGAAAATTGAATACTGCTTAAGCCGGTGCTAGGGGCGAGAGTAGTGTTGCACTTTTAATTACTACTCATGAACAGACTCAATAAAACCGAGTCTGCAAGTTTCTCTTCTTGCATTTCTACTTTTGCTTTCGAAGGATCACCCATTTTCAGATTATATCAATTTGTATATGTATTTTGCGCAAATTAGATATTTTCTTTTTTAACTTTTTTTTTTCTTTTTTAACGAAAAAAAGAAACTAAAAAAAACAAGAAACCACTTCAGCCAATCAGGGAAAATGATCATCATCTGAACTTTTGATCTGGGTCCAAACCCAACTGATATAAGTCATGGTAATGCTAATGAAAACTGTGAAAATATGATTATGCAATCATCTCCTAACAGTGATAGGTATGTTGTAGCAGATGACAATATTTGCAGATCAAAGTGTGATAACCCTTTACTCAACGAATATTCATATAAGAAATAATGAAACGTGAACTTTAATTAGATTTGTTTTAAATGGCATATTAATTCATGGATTTTTTTGCCAAAGTAGAAGCTGTAGAATCAGATCTAGACCTGTATTATTCCATAGTCAAAAGATAGCAGACGGCTCCTACTGTTTTTGCAAAGACTAGAAAAGCAGATCATAGAGTTAAGCATTAAAACTGTCATCCTTATCCTTTGCACGCCAGGAGTGAATTTGTAATTATCAATTAAATCAGTTGGTATCCAGATAAGATGATGGGTAACCATGCGTCTAGATCAGGTTCTAAACTGGTTAATACTATAAATATTTTCTGAAGATAAAAGTAGAGCAATTTGACTCCAATATAATTTTGTAACAGACAGATATTTATTCTTGTTACACAACAAAGTGTTAATGACAAAACCGTTCATTTGATACAGCCCACTGTATGGTTGATTTGTTATTTTTTCCCTGCTGTTCTGATTCTAAAGCTTCTATTATTGGTAATTTTAAAGTTTGTTGTTCACTGTACACTATCATAAAGCTTTCATTATTTCGCACAAAGAATTTACTTAATTTGTTAATGACAAAACCGTTCATTTGATACAGCCCACTGTATGGTTGATTTGTTATTTGTTCCCTGCTGTGAATGGGGACATTGTATTTCTCTCAACAAGTGCCTCCACCAGCTTTTCTAGATTATAAGCATGTGCTATACCAAAGAGTCCAGTTGTGATCCTAAATAATTTACCAGTAAAGTTTAAAAATGTTTTTTTTTGTAAGAGCTGCAATTGACCAAATTGAATTTTAGATATATGTTTCAAAACCAAAATGCATATACACTCTAGTGAATTAGTTTTAATGTCTTAGATTTATGCAGTTTGAAGGTGATGCTTCATCTTGATTTCTCCAATTATCCAAAATAACGATAAAATTAAAATTCATGTGTAGACCTATATAGAAAACATAACAATATTGCCGATAAAAAAACACTATATTGTTTCTCATAGAAACACCATTAAACATCTATGCAAATTTGATTCATTAGATCCGGATCAGGTTGCCTACATGTCTGATCAGGATTTGACCCGTTTGCTAATAACTGAAATAATATAGTTCTGATTCTAAAGCTTCTATTATTAGTAATTTTAAAGTTTGTTGTTCACTGTACATTATCATAAAGCTTTCATTATTTCGCACAAATAATTTACTTTGATTCTGATGTCAATCTCATCTGGATTCAAACTGTTTGAGTTCATTTATCACCACGTATCCAACATGCACAGGGTTAAATATAGCCCTTTACTCCATATATAATGATATACATGTATATGCATCTTTGCACCTGTGCAAACACTGGAAACCAAAATCAAATGACTCCTGTGGGGGATGTGCAAGCAGGATCTGCTGTCTGCGTAAGAAATAACATATATAAATCAAGATCTCTTTCTACAGCTTTTGCTCAGGTGAAAATTATCATACAAGTACATTATCATAAACGGTCACCTATAATTTTTGGTTTTCATAAGCGTGAACTAAAAAATCATTAAAACATTGATAGTATCGCAACATCATAAAATACTTCACTTACCTTCTATCTTTGTGCATCTAGACCGATATACAAGTAATCTGGTATTATTAATGCCTGACACATGCGTGTATCGTTCCGGTTTGATGTTGCCGCAAACGCCAGCTGTCAACCGCTTGTGCCTCCATTTTCGTCTTTAGGGATGTCACCCGCTAAGAATTGTCGCTTTGTTATATTCTTTTTGTTTCCATGTCTTCACTTATTTGGTATTATTAAAATGAAAACATGGATCCTATGTTCATCGAATAAAAACGACAAATTCATCATCGACTATTATGCCAACTATAATATTCTCTTAATTACCCTTCTCCCTACAATTGGATCAGTTCATTATTAGAACCTCGTTTCGAGAACCGGAAGCTGGTCGAATTTGGCACGCGCAGTTTTCAACACCGCAAAAGTGCTTGATGGATATAGGTTATATACGTGTACTTTAGTATGTTTATTAGAAGATAATGCGTGAATGTTGAGGACAATGGACATATCGAACAGACCGAGATTCTAACCGAAGCAACTGGAAATAAATCAAGGTAAGGATACTTTTCTATTTCTGGAGCCCGGAGTTTCAAATAATGAATATATAGATAGTATTGATAAATCGCACAATAATAATAATTCTATAATGACATTAACCCTTTCCTTCATATAAACTAATACTATTAATTCCATAATGACATTAACCCTTTCCTTCATAAACGCCTTTTCACCCATTTGCAACAAGTAGACCCAGATCAGATGGCTCTTTTGGACCCATATGATCAGGGCCTGCTCTGTTTGCTTATGGAATTTGGTCAGACCTGTTTCTTTACTTTCTAAAATGGCTACAATGTTCTACCTTTCATACATCGTTATAGCTATTTTGTCCATGTATATTCAGTAGGTATCGAAATTTGGAATAAACAAAGAACAGGGAAAGGGTTAAAATCGGTTCGTTTAAATCAAGTACCTACATGTATTCAAGGACCAGACCTCATATTAATTGCCACTGTATTGTTTATTTGTTGATATTTCCTCAAATCTATGTAGCTGCTGAGTGATGTACGCAGTACTTAACCTATGTAGAGAAATATTCTAGGACATTTGTCCCGGACACTTGCCCCCTCCCCCTTAATCCTTGTTTAAATTTCTCTGAATGGTTCTCAGTTTGCTCGGTGTTCTTTAACTGCCCAGTCTGTTCTGTAATAATGGGTTGCTTCAAAAACAAAGATTAACAGTAATCATATTTTTATAATAATTAGCAATTTACAGGGTGACATTTTTGTCTATTAAATGGTTAGAAGAAACTTTATACTGCACAGTTACATGTTAATGATATGTAATCCTTTACTCCATAACTATGCTTTTCTACGCATTTGCAAACAGTGTAGACCCAGAACAGATTTAGGAGCCATATGACGAGGGTCTGCTCTGTTTGCTTATGATATAAAAAGTAAAGTACCTAGTTATAGTCTACTTTCAGTCCAAATGACCGCTCAGCCGACTGTACATTTACTCCCCTGGTCATTATATGATTTCAGTACTTCCTGTTCTGAAAATTGAATACCGCTTAAGCCGGTGCTAGGGGACGTGAGCAGTGTTGCACTTTCAATTACTGTTCATGAACAGACTCAATAAAACCGAGTCTGCATTTTTCTCTTTTTGTGTTGCAATTTTTGCTCTTGAGGATCACCTCCCTTTAGAATTTATAATCTTCACAACAGCAGGTGTTAAGTGCGTGTGTGGCGGCCGTGGAACGTCGCCCCGTACTTCGTTCTCAGTGTTGTTATACCTTCTGATCCTTCGAGATCATGAATTTCAGTACTTCCTGTTCTGAAAATTGAATACCGCTTAAGCCGGTGCTAGGGGACGCGAGCAGTGTTGCTCTTTCAATTACTGTTCATGAACAGACTCAATAAAACCGGGTCTGCAATTTTCTCTTTTTGTGTTGCAATTTTTGCTCTCGAGGATCACCTCCCTTTAGAATTCATAGTATTCGATTCTACAGTTTCTGTTGTGGCCAAATATTCCCATGTCCATGTGCTATTATAACATATAGTAATGTAATTAATGGTCATGGCGTGTTTATTTCTTACTTGAATACTCATGGAGGAATGGGTTAACTACCAAATAATGTGACCAAACAAACATTTTTCGGACAATTTGGGAGAAAACACATTTTGATAACGGGGTCTTTTTTCGCAAAGTGATTTGTGCAGCATTTCTGGTCCTATTCATTTTTAACATTTTAGTCAAAATTTGGTCTGAACTGGATTTTTCACCCAAATTGGGTTTTCTTTACATTTTAACAGACCCATGCAAATGCCACAAAAAGTTCTACTGAATTTGACAAAATTCAGCAATCCTTAGATAGTCATCGATCAGTGTGAAATATAGGGATCTGAACACTTTTGATAATACATCACTTAGATAATAGATCACTTTGCATATCAACCTTTTCCCTTTTGAAATAATAACATCATCAATATTTATGAACCAAACATTTATAAGCATTATCAACGTTTTCCTTCACATTTTAAACAGTTACACGTTTTCACGCCTTTGCAAACAGAATAGACCGAGAACAGGAGCCGTCTGATCAGTATTTGCTCCGTTTGCTGATGGAATGCGAAATAGCTGTTTCTTTTTTTTCTTAAATGACTATAATCTTCCGACTTACATATTTCTTACTGTTTTAACCACGACTATTCAGTAGGTATTGGAATTTGGAATAAATGTACAACAAGGAAAGGGTTTACAAAAGTATTTTTCTCTGTGACAGAAAGTGCAGAATCGGATCCATATAATTTCATAAGGAAACAGAACAAACCTTGATCAGAGAGCTCCTACACAGACCCTGATCAAAGAGCTCTACCAGGAGCTGATTGAACTGGGTCTACTCAGTTTGGAAACATATGCAAAGGGCATTTATATGAAGGAATGGGAAAACCAGATCAACACTAGGATCATAATGATTATTTTGTTTGATTATAACAATTTTCCCACAAAATGGAATGTGTTTGTAGTAGAAACTGGCATGACACCCTATGACACCCTAGCCCTTTACTCCATAAATACACCTTTGCACACATAATAGACCCAAGTAAGTTGGCTCATATATCAGTGCAATATCAATGCTAATTCATATTCGTGATGTCATCATTTTTAACCAGAATATAAGTGGAGTAAAGGGTTAGTTAAGTTAAGGTATGTCTACAAATTTTGTCTTAATTATATCTTCTGAACCATTTGGGGTACTGTTTCCATATTTCTTGTATAGATGCAGCTTAGGAAGGCAGAGGGTCAAATACTGCTATGATGTCTCTTTGACCATGACCCACGCACCCAACAGGGAAATATTGTGTTGAAACATACGCCCACTCATATTATCACCAATTTTAAAAATTAACGAACTGATATGACTACAGAGCTTTACTTGGGTTCAAAACGTAGGGAGAAGTGGTTTCTCCCTGAAGTTCTGGGTAGAGAGAAGTGAAGAGAAAGAGGGAGAAGAGAACCGTTTTGCTTACACACCAGAGACTAATATAAAATGGTGCCTATTAATGCAGATATAACCAATGTCACTAGATCAAATGTAAGAATGATATACTGACTTCTTAATAAACTATTTAATTTGGTTTGAATAGGGACTGAAATCAATAATGAAACTATTAGTCATAAAGAATATTTATAAGCTGGCTATTGTGTCACATAGTGGTCACTTTCCGATGTTTCCGTCGTCTGTCTGTCTGTCTGTCCTTCTAATTGTCCATCCAGCTGTTAGTCATACTTTTTGTTCGAATGCTTCTCCCAGATGCAAACTCTTTATAATGGCATTTGTATACATGAATGTTTGGTACTGGAAAAAAACTGTCCAGTTGAAGCCACTATATTTTTATAAGTAAACAGAGCTGACCCTGGCCAGGAGTTGTCTGATCTGGGTAAACTCTGTTACTTTGTTTGCAATGTGGTTACAAACGTATTTGCGGAGTAACGGGTCATTTAAATATAAAAAAGCAAAATTTATTTGTGAAACACTTTTCCCCTAACAGATGTAATCTAACCTATAGTTTTGACGTTTGACCTGCATTGTAGGTATTTGATCAGGGAATTATTTTTTCGATTTCAGGTTACACAGCCAAGTACACGGATGATGGTATATTTCAGAGACTGCAAGCAGAATACCTTAGGAAGATGTATTGAATAGCAGTCTTTGCAAGCATAGTAGACCCATATTGTAACTGTCTGATGATCATCGTCTGCTGTTTGCTTTTAAAACAGTATTATAGAGAACTCGTTATACAGTTAATGAATATAAACATTATGTGTATGAATGATGGTATTTCTTGCATGGATAGTCCTAGAGTGAATGGTTAATTAGATACAAGTCATGTACAGAAACAGTAACATGATCTTAAAATACTAGTTACCTTAACATTCATAATGTCTGGTACAGAATAGGTCTTTATTTAATTTGGATGATTGGCATTCATTTTGCTTCACTCATTACGCCATAAATGTGCTATTTTACATTTTCCTCCATTGGTTTTTGCAAATGTCTGATGTGAAGGGACTTAAATGGAGGAACATTCCCTATATGTACTCTTGACAAACACTAGCTTTTTTAGTTTGGGGGAATATTCCTCCATTTTTATTCTTAGTCCACAATATTGTTTTCAATTTGGAGGAATATTCCTCAATTGGCTTTTGCAATTGTCTGATGATGAGTGTCTTAAGTGGAGGAACGTGTCCCCACATTAACTCTTGAAAAACACAAAATATTTTATTTAGGAGAATATTCCTTTTTTTTTATTCTTAGTCCACATTAAAGTTTTCAATTTGGAGGAATATTACTCTATTGGCTTTTGCAATTGTTTCATATGGAGGGTCTAAAATGGAGGAACATTCCCCCATATGTACTCTGGACCAAAATAAATATATTAGTTTGGAGGAATATTCCCCCATTTTTATTCTTAGCCCACATGAGAGATTTAAATTTTGAGGAATATTCCTCCATTGGCTTTTGCAATTGTCTGATTGGCTTTTGCAATTGTCTGATGGAGGGTCTAAAATGGAGAAACATTTCCCCATATCTACTCTTGATAAACACAAACTATTTCAGTTTGGAGGAATATTCCTCCATTTTTTTCTTACTTCACAATAAAGTTTTCAATTTGAAAGAATATTCCTCCATTGGCTTTTGCAATTTTCTGATGGGAAGGGTCTAAAATGGCGGAACATTCGCCATATGTACTCTTGACAAACAAAACATTTTTTTGTTTGGAGGAATATTCCTCCATTTTCATTATTAGCCCACAGGAACGTTTTTGAGAAATATTCCTCCATTAACTTTTGCAATTGTCTGAGAGAGGGTCTAAAATGGAGGAACACTCCTCCATATGTACTCTGGACAAAAATAAATATTTTAGTTTGGAGGACTATTCCTCCATTGGCTTTTGCAATTATTTGATATTGAGGGTCTAAAATGGAGGAACATTTCCCCAATTGTACACTGGACAAAAAATAATATTTTATCTCCATTTTTAATCTTAGCCCACACGAGAGATTTAAATTTGGAGGAATATTCCTCCATTGACTTTTGCAATTGTCTGATGTGGATGGTGTACAATGGAGGAACATTCCCCCATATATATTCTTGAGAAACACACAATAGTTTATTTTTGAGGAATATTCCTCCATTTTATTCTTACTCCACAATAAAGTTTTCAATTTGGAGGAATATTCCTGCATTGGCTTTTGGCAATAATTTATTTGTGGAGGGTCTAAAATATGTACTCTTGCCAAACACTAAATATGTCATTTTGGAGGATTAGTCCTCCATTTTTATTCTTATTCCACAATAAGTTATCAAATTTGAGGAACATTCCTCCAAAGGCTTTTGCAATTGTCTATTTTAGTTGTGAAATAAAGGATTGATATGTAAATTTTATTTCTACCTTTTCTTTTTCCCACAATGATGGAGGAATATTCCTCCAAATATTTCAGCTAAACAGAATATGCCCCCAATCGCCCCTCTAAAAAGAAGATAGAAGTGTCAAATCCTCTTTGAAAAAACTCCAGTTCTTTGTACTTGCACGTTTGTTCATGTTAACATTTTTCTCTCGTATGTGTTTGTTTGTGTGCGTGTTTTGTAGGGTCAAAATGTTTAAATATGAAGGAATTTGATAAAATGTGCCAATATGATGAAACGCGTTAAGAATGTATTACACACTTGACATACATATTGATGAGAAGTTGTATTACGAGTCTGGCATTGATAAGTTCTTGGTACTGGCTGCGTCTTGTGTGTGACTTTTCCAATTTGACTTTACTACTGTTGCATTTTACTTTAATATTGTATCCCACCTCGAATATTAATTTCAGGGCTCAGGTGATACATCAGGAAAGCCTGGATCAACACCAGGAAAAAATGAAAAACTATTTTGACAAAGTCAAGAATCGCAGATACTTCCATCATCCACTGTTCTTTGTTTATTTGTTCTGTATTTGTGCTGCACTTGTTTCTTTTGATAGGCATATACATATGTATCCGCCTTTAGGTTTCACCTTGCCCGTCCGTATGTCCGTACTCCAGTCCTGTATTTCTTTCCTTACATATTTTGTGGCTTGTATTTGGTGGAATTAGTTGATGTTTAGTATGAAGCATAACCAGAGTTGTACCATGTCTCCTCTTTTCATGTCTATCGTTCATCTACATTGGACATATTTCCTTTTATTTTTATAGATTGTGTACAGTTTGAACAGGTAAATTAGACAAAAGACAAACAGTGCCGATCTGGTTCTACACTGTTTGCAAAGGACGATGCAAATGCCATTAAAATTTAATACTACATGCATACGTATCGTAATCGGTCGTTAACCCTGTTTGCCATGGACATTCAGGTAAAAAGAATGATGACTTCCTTAACTTTAATTAAAATATTTTTTTATTATAAATATTAATTAGATTCATTGTTATAATAACACATGGAAACATGAATGTATGGTCATGGCAGAACAAGAAGAATGATAGCTATATTATATCATAAGCAAAGAGATATATGATCAGACGGCTCCTACAGGGTCTATTTTGTTTGCAAATGCATATAGATACGTCTTCTTGGAATACATAGTCTAACCCTTTTCTTTCCTAGACTATTTTAGACACAATATCTTTGAATAAATTTACCGAAATGGGGCATTTATTAGAGAGAATAGACAAAGTAGTATTGTGTTGTGTTGTTTAGAAATCCTTATCACAATGGTTTCAGAACGTGGCTTTTGCAGACGCGTCAAAAGATGTCAGTAGTAGGGAAAGGATTAAGCAGCCATCTGCTTACTAGGTTTTTTTTTTCTTCTTAACAAATCGTTCGACTTATTAACCTTTTATTGTATGTATCAAAATACCGCAATGCATAGATGCTTGCTACATTGCCTTACACCAAACTAATGGTGGTAATAATAAACCTAATCTGATTGTAGTAATAATAAGCTTGAAACATACACAAATACATGGTGTCTATGTACAAAATAATTTTTACTCCATGAAAACATCATTGATTACGGCATACATTACGTCACATCTTTACGCCATAAATATCTGATAAACTCTGTTTGCAAAGATGTTTAGAAGCGAATCTATGGAGTAAATGTATGAGGTAAGTAGTGATATCATCTGTGTTGTATTTATGGAGTACAGGGTTAATGTACATGCCACACCTTTACGCCATAAATATCTGGTACTCTCTGTTTGCAAAAATGTATAGAAGCGTAGCTTGTGAGATAATCAATGACATCATCTGCCATATTTTGGGAGTACAGGGTTAATGTACCGTCACACTTCTACGCCATAAATACCTGGTACACTCTGTTCGTAAAGATGTATAGATGCGTATCTATGAAGTAAAGGTGTTATAATCAATGATGGCATCACCTATGTCGTATTTATGGAGTGCAAGGTTAATGTATTCCAGACTGAATTTACTACCGTAGATATTATTCGTGAAACCTGTCGAACTGCAGTTCTAACCTGGTATATCGCAATTGGAAAATTGCCTACATGTATTCATCTGATCTGATTTGTCAGCGATTCCAACCTCTTACAAACATATATTTCGTATGTAAGAAAACGATTGTAAATTTTCCCGTCAGGAGAGTATTTTTCCCTCAATGATGCCAGTTTAAATTGTAACGTAATATTTCAAGCAAATATTTTGTACGGATGGACCTTCTTAGAAAACGATGATTTCAAATGTTCAGATGAGATGCAACACATTAAACATTTTCAAGAATAGGTCCTATATTTATCCACTGAACCCTTTAATGTAACCATTGTTTAGAATCGTATCTTCGATACGACTATAAACAGTGGTAACTGTATAAGGTCTAGTGGTGTCATGAATAATTTAGTATTTTGGTACACATCTTTTATCTGTAGCTCTGTATGATCTGAATCATTTCCAGTCAACCCAACCAGCAGGATGAGACGAGACCCTTAACAAGTGATACACAGGTGACTATTCCGTTGCAAGGTAATTAATACTGAATATTTCTTATTATTACACATTATAAAACCACACCCGTTATATTTGTGCGATGCTCCATCATGAAATGACTTTGAAACTTGGTCAATGTCACTTGCAACTACCTTTATGCCACTGGAAATGAGGAGGAAAATTGTGTTTGTATCGAAAGAACATTTTTGTTACGGAAAGCAACAGAAACATGTCCGCCGAACACCATCATCTGCCAAAAAGCTTCTATGCTGTTAACCGCATTCTATGTTGTTTGGAATTCTTGCGGGGATACTTATTTTACACCGTTGAGATAAGTGAGAGGTTAGGACGTCCTTTGACCGGTTAAACCCCCAGTGGTGTATTTGCCATTGACCGTTCCGAGGCGTACGATACTCTCTTTGTCACCCTTGATTTTATGTTTGTTTTGGTGATTTGTACTTTTGAGTTTCTTCATGTTTAAACTTGTCGTCGGGCGTGTGTTTGTTTAATTGCGTGTTTGTTTGTATGTGTGTGTATGTGTGTATATGTTCGTCTGTGTGTATGAGTGTGTGTTTAATATTTAATTATTGGTGCAATTTCCATTCTCAGTGTTGTCATATGCTCTGGTCCTTCGGGATAATTTGTTTCGATGTTATAAGTTTTGAAAATTGATTACTGCTTAAACAAGTGTCAGACGGAATGAGTAGTGTTGCATGTTTAATTACTACTCTTGAACATACTAAAACGAGTCTGCAATGTTCTCTTTTTCCATCGCAACTGTTGCTGTCAAAGAATTTCCCACTTTCAGAATGTAAATTCGGCCTAAATAAGCACATGTGACATGTCATTAATGAACTTTAACAACAGCATATATCATTGCATATAATATGTAAATAATGATCTTTAAACGCAGCATGCATAATTACAAGTGAAATGTAAATAATGATCTTTAAATGAAACATACATAATAACGTATGAAATGTAAATAATGAACTTTAAACACAGCATACGTAATTACGTATGAAATATGAATTATGAACTTTAAACACAGCAGATATAATTACATCTGAAATGTGAATAATCAGCTTTAAAAGCAGCATGCATACTTACCATACATACTGAATAAGGAACTTTAAACACAGCATGTGTAATTACATATGAAATGAGAATATTAAAATTGAAACGCCGTATACATAATAGCTTGTGTAGAGTGAAAAAGGAACTTTAAACACAACATGTATAATACCATATGGATTGGGAATGATGGACTTTAAACTCGACATTCTTAATAACATGTGACATGTCAATAATGAACAAAGCATACATAGTTGCTTGCAAAACGCATCATACATAGTTAAGTACGAAATGTAGATAATGAATGTTAAACACAGCTTATATATATATTACCTATGTAATGCCATTATTAACTTTAAACTCAATAAACATAGTTACGTGTGAAATGTTTATACGATTTTTTTCTCTCCTTTGTAGGTGGTGGACCGAATATCCAGCAGAATCCTGAAAACGCGACAACCGTTTAAACATACAGATACATTTTAGATATTCGAATGTGCTTATGATAGAACAGTCTATACTACCGAGTACAGTTAAAACTCTCTGAACTGGAATTCTAGTAGATAACAAGTTCAACACTTTTAGGCAGGCCGCTCCTTAATGAAGGGTAAAAGTCATAAAGAAAACTCCCAGAGCAGCTTTTTGCATGCCTTTCAACGTCATGTTTAGAGAGATTTTACTGTATACACTATACCGTGTATATATTATGCCCTGTGTGTAAGATACCGTTTATATGTGATATTAAGCACATATCACCATACATAATATTCAGTGCATGTATTATTCCTGTGCTATCTTAAACATGTATTTTTATATCGTTTATATATCACACCCACAGGTGCCCTTCACATGCTTTGTCTTAACAACAACTCCATCACAAATACATTATTTTCAATCCCATGTCATAAGTATCTGAAACATACCAAAATATAGTTTTCTGACACCCCCACCCCCCCCCCCCCCACCAAAATAAATAGATAATAAAAAAAACACTAATTTTTCGCGAAAAACCCTGCTCTATATAATATGTAAAATGTATTCAACTCCGGTGGAAATCTGCTAAAAATCGATTGGTTTATTCACTGCAACACCGTCCTTGAAATCTTATTTAACCAATGAATTCCATAAACTGTGTCTCATTTATCAAAACAAATCATAACCCTTGATGATCAATTAGCTATTTTTTATAAGAATATTAGCACGCTTTTACAACGAATCTCCAATATGACAACCAACCCCTCTAGGATACATGTTTACTCTGCGGTTCGAAATAGAAATACGCTATAATTCAAGTTGAAACACCATAAAACTGGTCTGATGGCAGGAATGGATATCATGTATTCACAATTTCTTCAAATAAAACTGCTACAAATATCTACAAGCTTGATATTGATATCGTCGAAAGTAATGACTTACAAACGTAAAGGTTTGGTCAGAAAACTACATTTTAGTATGTTTTAGATACGAGTTAAAAAGTAATGCATGTGTGATGGTGTTGTAATTGTTGTTGATGTTGGGACATAACATGCGAAAGGCACCTGTGATCACACCATGCATATATTCAGCGCTGTTCTTTTTACTGTGTTATTTTATGGAGACAATACAGGATTACATTTCAAGCAGACACAATAAACTCGGTTTGTACCAGTCAAATAACAGCCGGCGTCAGTACAATAAACGTTGTTTTAACTCGTCGGCGAAACATTTTGCTGAAACTGCTGATTTATATTTCAATATAGTGACCCAGTTGGAACAACAAAAATGAGTCATGCAGGAGACATACAGAACAAACAGCCGCCCGAATAGCACAAGGAAACAGCAAATGTACATAACTATAAAAACATCAAGAAACGCACACAGACAACACAAACATACAATAGGGGGAAGATGGAAGTATCGCCTTGGAATGGTCAGTGACAAAATTCACTAGGTGAATGAAAATGTCCACATAAATGCCTATACATCGTATGCAATTACCACATTGTAAGATATGCAGGCAACATATGAATCCAATTTCACGATAACACCGTCGTCAGTTGTCGACGATATTCCTCCAGAATAATCATGTTTGTGTGTGTCGGTAAGAAAAGTGGTGACACTATATCAAATCTGCAGATGAAGGTTGGAACCCAAATAATAAACTCGTCATTCTGCAACTAAACCCTATGCTGTGATCACTCTTTAAAGTCGATTCTAAAGGTTACATTATAGCGTTGGTGTAGTAATGATTGTGATCTTTTGAAAATAAAGATGGGACGATTATAACGAGGCGTAACAGCATGTAGTGTGTAGAGAAATGACGATTTCAATGGACAAGCATCTTATCTGAACCTGTGTTATTACATTCTTCATAATATGTAGAGAATGTAAATTATGTTTGAAATATTTGTCGAAAGATTCATTTCGTGACTTTCGATTGATGAAATGGCAGAGGTCTAGATAATATGCGTAAATTAAAACAGTTTCAAAAATAACTTTTTCACCAAACCTTAGGCTGAGAACACTGTTTAGTATCGTCTCGAAGAGGCGACTCTAACGACTGGTCACAACATAGTCTTTGGAGAGAAGTGACTATTTTGGTATTTGAATACGCACATTTATGTGCTGCTCGCAGCTATGATTCATTTTGCAAATTAAAACAGACAATATAATGACTGAAAAATGTAAGGCATATCTTAACCTGATTGATTACCGAGTTAAAATCATATGCCACCCCTTTAGCCTTCGATGTTTATTCCATTTGGACCAACATAACATTTTCACCTCTCAGATTGATGTTACGTATCGCTACCTACGCCTGTAACAGCCTATGTGTTTTATTATGTGCTCAAGTGTGTTATTGTTACTGTTACTAGTTACCAATATTTTGATCGATTCTTACCCCTGATGGCATCGTGTGTTTACTGTGTTTATCCACCTTATTTGTATTAAGTAAAAGTATCTTTAGAATTATAGTGGGTTGCAATGTTGTAAAGCACGAATTCAGGACAAAAATAAGGTCAAAGTTCAAGGAGTGAAGGTGTTGGTACATCAACACTTTGATTCATCTTTAAGTAAAATAAAATAAACATTTTGGTTGGGAATCAATTAAGAAATGTTTGCAACTGCTTATTATGATCAAACAAAGGACACTTTGTAACCAATAACCCTTTTCAAGGGCAGTAACTATTTACATAGACAATATATTGTTATTTTGTTTGTACGTTTTGCAAATAAAGATATCAAATATTAATATTATACATTAACACCATTTATTTACAGCGTCCATTCAATTTCATTACCGAAATATATCGCTGATGTATATATAGTCACAAAACCCCATATGTCGAACGATTAGTGAAAACTCTTGACGGCAACTAGAATTTGCTAATTCGTTGCATTAGGAAAGTACCACGTATTTGTTTATGTTCTCTTAAACTTAGGATAAATATCAATATGTCGCATTGATGTATGTGGTGGCTAGAAAACGTCAGTGTTTGCAATAAACATGTATCTATATTGAAGTTCAAGGGCGGTTACTCTGTATATGACATAATTGTTATGATTAATTGATATACAAGTATTTCTATGCAGTAATGGAAAATTGACGTTTGCCATATATAAACTAGAGCTATCACTGACGATGATGTGTTTAGCCCCGCTTGGAGATTGTCACAAGAATCAGGGGCAATGACTCTTCAGCCCTAGGTCCGATTAAACCGACAATTGTGGCATGCAGACTTGCTAGACTTGATAGAAACTCTATACCTAGTTTTGACGTTTACTTCAATTTAAATTGTGTATATGGTTTGCAGAATAGAAAATACATGAAAACGAAATGTGGGACATTTAATGAATGCCGATTTCTAAAATTCAGTTTTTTAATTAGGTGTTAAGGTTGTTTTCCCCATTAAATGCATATATTGCCATGTGTTCGGGCTTTTGTTTCTTAGTATATTAGTATAAATGGAAAAGTAGTAAAGTCAAACTGTTAACAACCCATATACATTTTCTGTGCGAAAAATCAATGTATCATCTATGCAATATAAAAATCTGCAGTTTGAGCGATAGTTTTCTCATGGTCACCCAACAATCACACTTATAGGCATTTTCTGACTGTACATTATATCAGGCTTTCAAGGTGAACCCCTCAGCTAATTATATTAGTAAGCCTATACCAGAAAAAATGACTTGATATATTAACCAGTGCAAGCTGTACGGTCGCGAATGTTTAGACTTTTCCAAGATGGCGGACGAACAAGAGGCTGAAAGGTAAGCATCACATTTTTACACTTTTAGAATTGTAGAATTTTCTTTCAGTCTTTTAGTTGGTGTCATAACACAGAATAATGACGCCCGTCAACAGCGGTTTACCCCCTAATGGTTAATGTCTGTGTGCAAGGCTCAAAATCTTCGGTAAACAATGCAGAAACCGAAATTCAGAAATCGAATCGAGAATGAGGTCATATTTTGCCTCATTGTAAGCTTGCCAACAACGCTAAGCCTTTTCTAAACCATGGACATATGCATTTGAGTCCGATATTAACGTTGAGTTAATTAGTTTGAAGCACAAATCTACATTTTGTCTTTTGGAGACGTTTGAAAATAATGTCGAGTGTACGGTTTAGCCCGTAGTGGTAAAAGTGCACTGTACGGTTTAGACCCGATTTATTTTGTACGGTTTAGACAGGATTTTCTTACAAAAAAACTGTACGGTTTAGACACATACTCGTACAAATACTAACGTTTGAATATGCGCAGTAGGTCTAGATAGTATAATACCATTTAATTATTATACATATTTCTTCACGCAATGCCTATTTGCGATTTTGACAGTATATTACAAACAATTTGGATCAAGATCAGAAGCATAGCATATAATCTGGATCTATACTGGTTAACATTTGAAATAGTTGAAAAAGCTTAACTGACAGGGTAGCTGGGTAAAAAATATACCCGTTTCAATCCTAATGCAAATACAGAGCGTCTGAAATTAAGTCAAGCACTCTGTACGTTTACTTTACATTACTGTACATTTCTTTTCAGATTATTTACCAGTTACTATTGCGAGACAAAGGATTCTTTCGAAGAAACCACCAGCCACTGTGTAGATGCTCATCCGAGAAATCCAATGAAAATGAAGGAACGAGCTGAGTCAAATATATCGGGAAAGTCGGGGCAACGTACATTAACTTTTAATGTAATACCAGACGTTTTGAAATAAACAAGCTAAGCAAAATAATTATTGCAAATGGTGAAATGCAAACCAATGAAATTCACGAGTTTGACGAAGATTTTAGATTTGGCGATTTATTTGGTCTAATAAGTATGTTTTTTCTTCGCATTAACTTTTTATCCTTTTCTGTTATATAATTATTTCACGTTTATTTTTTATGTCGCCTTTAAAATGCATGTAGGCCCTATGAAACATCATTTAGGTATTCCATACAGACTCAACCCAGATCCGTAATCGCGAACCTGACGAGATATCGACTAAGTGCTACTAAATGCCTGTAAAACATAATTCGAGAGTAGGTTTTTCTTCGGACAGATTATACAGATCAACCATTATGTTCGCTAATTGAAATGCCGACTTGTCAAAACCATTTAAGTAAAACTTAAAAATCAATTTACTTGACTTTTAAAGTAAAAAATGTCCTTGAATGTTTAATAACCAGTACAGATCCAGGTCATGTTCTATCCATAATTCTATTCTGGTTCCCAGCTATCCTACTGAAAGAAAGCAACGTGTAATTTTACCTGGTACCTTCTCTGACTGGAAATACAGCGAAGCTTGTGTTCCATAAGGATCAATACTAGGCCCATTGTTATTTCTGACTTTTATAAATGATATTGTTAGCGACAAATACAAAAATTATACAAATACATTTTTTTATTTAAAGTCGGTATGTCATATAACAACATTGAATGTAACATTCGTTTGTTTGCTGACGACACTAGCTTGTTTAGTGTAGGTATTTATCCTGTACATATGGCAACACATATCAATAACGATATACTAAAAAGCAGATAATATGGCACTGTCATATCGAATATATTGCTACTAAGGCATGGACAAGAAGAAATGTCATGCGAAAACTCAAATTCACTTTGGACAGATATTCCCTTGAAACAATCTATATATTATATTCATGATACCTATTTTAGAATACTATATTTGATAACTGTAATGTGAGAATCTAACAGTTTGGAAAAAATCAATATGAAGCTACCCGTATAGTAACTGGGACAACTAAATTGGTTTCTATTGATTTATTATTGCATGAAGTTGGATGCTAACGCCTTGAAACCGCCTTGATACCAGGCGTTAAAACATAGACTTATTCTCTTTTATTAAATGGTGTTTCATTTAACGCAAGTATATCTCACAGAACAGGTACCTGAAGTGGTTGGAAGTGTTCCTCAATGCAATTTAAGACACGCTGGTGATATTCAATATCTGGCCTGTCGCACAACCCATTATAACAACTCTTTCCTCCCTGCAACAATACAGGAATGGAACAGCCTCCCAGAAATGGCAAAACTATCTTTTACTCTATACGCATTCAAGAAGTCTTTGAATATCAAACTGCCAACTGTTCCAACACATTTTGTTACGGTGTCAGAAAACAGCAGCTCCTGCACACGAGGCTTCTTACAAAATGCAGTTCCTTGAACCATGACATATTCTCAAAGAACATCTCTGACACTGCCTTGTGTACATGTGGCCTCGTTGAGAACGCATCGCACTTCTTCTTAAGCTGTTGCAAATATACCAACGAAAGAAAACAACTCTTTGATGATGTTTCCAGATTCACTATTCCGTCCCTTTCTGTCTTTCTGTTTGGTGATCCTCTTTTAAATTATAATACAAACATCATTATAGACGAACCTATATATCGGTTTATCCATACCTCAATACGATTCTTATAAATTCGGTAACGCTCACCTTCTTTCGAATGTGTTTGTATTGCTCAGAATCCTAGACCTCTCTACATATATGTGCCATTTATTTATTTTATTTATTTAATTATCTTTTCTTTTAATCTAAATTGTCTTTCTAAAAAATGTTTATGTATAAACTGATATATCCTGCTAAATTAATTTAATTAGTTTTTCAGTACAATTAATATAGTTCAATAACGCGCAGTCATTTCTGCATAAAGCGAGTGTAGTTGTTACGGTAATGGGAGAGAAACACAATAAGCAGTCTTGTTTTCGTTTCCATCCTTTTCTTTTCCTTTGTTTTATCATTACAAAATCCATGCAAATATTTAAAAACAAATTACGTTTAAACCAATTCTAAACTGTGCTTCTGAACTCGATCCTAATTGTTTGTGATGTGCTGTCATAATCGTAAACATGCATTTCATGAAGGAAGATCCATAAATAGTTGTCATTTTACTATCTACAGCGAAGATTTTGAGCCTTACACACAGACATGAACCAAAAAGGGGTAAGCCGCTGTTGGCGGGCCTTATAATTCTGTGTTATGGCACCGATTAAATGACTGAAAGAAAAATCTACATAGTTTAAAAAAAAATTGTGATGCTTACCTTTCAATCTCAGTTTTGTCCTCCATCTTGGAAAAGTCTAAACATTTGCGGCCGTACAGCTTGCACCACAGTGCAATTGGTCCTCTTGCATTTTCACCTTTCAAAATATAACTCAGTGTGTTTTAGTTAGTTGAAACTTGTAACTATTAGTTATTGTACCATGTGTATAAGTGTATGATATATTAGAGAATATTGATCCTTCTGTTTATATTTTGTTATGTACAGAGGTCCAGAATAACGTCTTTATTTCGTTTTGTTGTAACCACTCTTTAGAGCAGCATAGGATTTGGTGGAACAATGACTATATACAGTAAACTCCTCTTATTTCGACTAAAAGTGCCGTTTTTAAAGTTCTTACGTGTGTCATATAGATATATCTGTGATGATTATTAGCTCACATACACGGCAGACATTTCGATAAGATACCGTGTACTGTTTCGTGTCTGGAGATATTGAAGTAGTTTCGTAAATACATGCGTATAAGCTAGGTAAATGTCAACCATTCAAACATCAGGCAAGTTTATACCTAGGCTCAATCCGGTTCATCCATAGCCCGCCAGTCACAACTCTAGGTGCATTTGCAAACAGTGTATACCCAGATGACCGAGTTCTCACATCTGGGTCTGCAATGTTTACCATGGATAATTCATGCCTGCATGCTCTATGTTTAGGCCTAGGCAAACCATTCCACATTGCCTGTATAGTTGTGTAAATATTTGCCTAGTTTATATTCCAAGAGGACAGAGTGATAAAAATATGGGCGGGTTACGGGTTAATTATCATTACTAAATTGGCCAGTCAACTCATGGTACGAGACCAGAATAGTATATAATACACAGGTCCAGAAAAGATGCGTAAACATATTGCAGAATTTGTTTTCCACCAGACCCTATGTTGTGATCACTCTTTAAAATCTCTCTTCGAAAATGCTCACAACATAGGTAAGAAAGAAAGAAGAAATGACGATTTTGCGAAGAAACGAAGACTTTGTTCGTACCTTTAACTGTTGTGTTGCATCAAGGGACATCATTCTGCAAGCAATACCCTTTGGTTTATCCCCTTTGTTCACCTTTTATTTTGTTTTGCTGTCGTTTATTAACTAATTGTTATAGAGCTCAAATTTCAAACGTGTCTTTCTCTCAGTCATGACCTCTATAAATTTATATCTCCAATCATATATCTCCTCATAGATCTTGCATACGGTTGAATGACATTTAAATATTCTGTTTTGTTCTCGTGTGTATTGCTTTTTTGTATAAATAAGGATGTAATTTATACCATAACAGCAACAGCATACTGCACGTACTGGAATATAACAGTATTATAGGAAATTTAGATGTACAATCACAACTAATGTGATTAGAACTGTTAGTAAGCAAAGAGATATCATGACAGTCGTCTACTTTTTATTATTATATATTTTTTTAATGGAAATTATATGTGCATACATATCTACATATCCTCGTAAAGTTACGGAGTGCACCTGTTTCATGGGCACGATAAGCATGCTAATTTGTTCACAGACGAATATGTTTCAGACATAATGGTCTACAAGCAAAGCAGCAGCATTAAGAATATTGGATGGGGAAATACTTGTATTATAATCTTTGAATAATTTTCCAAATGTCTTTTTTAATGTGCGATTTCTGCCATTGAATTTCTTTGGTGGAATGTTTGTGTGTGTTTATTTTGTACCTGTATTTCTATGTTTTCGCATTTTTCGTTTATCATGCTGCCCAGGTCAATGTAACAACTATTATTCTGCATATAAAAGTATGGTTCCCCTTTCAACAAAACCAAAATGGAAAGTCTAAAGATTTTGTCGCTTAATTGTAGAGGACAGAAAAGGTTGAATGTTTTTAATCATCTCAAATCCCTAAAATATGATATATTTTGTCTTCAAGATACCCATTTTACCCAAGATTTATATAAAACAGTTTATACAGAATGGGGATCTGAAGTTTACCTAAGCTGTAATTCTTCAAATAGCCGTGGTGTAGCAGTGCTTTTCAGAAAGTGTGATTTTAAGATTCATAATGAAATAATTGACCCGTATGGAAATTATGTTTTACTTGATTTGAGTGTACAAGATGTTAGATTTACTCTAGCGTCAATATATGGCCCAAATAGTGATTCACCTTCTTTTTATAATAACATTTTTGATATCATAGACACAATCGGAAATACGTCGTATATAATCTGCGGAGATTATAACTTAGTGTTAGATCCAGATCTAGATTATTATAATTATAAACATGTAAACAACAAAAACTCACGCGAATTTCTTTTAAATATCTCGAATAGAGGGTTAATAGATCCATTTCGGGAAATGAATCCAGATAGGAGACTTTATACATGGAGAAAACAAAAAACCAATACAACAAGCTCGTCTAGATTTTTTCCTCATCTCGCAACCCTTGTCTGTTTATTCTAATAACTCCTCTATACAACATAGTTTTCGATCAGACCACTCCATAATTACAGCAACATTTCAATTTAACAATTTTGAACACCGATCAGGACTTTGGAAACACAATAATTCTTAAAGACTTACAATACATTCAAACAATAAACCAGAAAATAGATGATGTAATAGAACAATATGCGTTGCCAGTTTATAATAAAGAATCAATTAAAGATATGCCGAAACAGGAGATACAATTTGTCATTAGTGATCAATTATTTTTGGACACTATGTTAATGGAGATAAGGGGTAAGTCAATATCATATGGTTCGTATAAAAAGAAGCAAACAAGATCAAGAGAAATGGAATTAATGAATAAAATTCGTGAATTAGAACAAAATTTAACTGAAGAAAAATTAGAAGAACATTCATTTTTAACCAATGAATTAAAAACAATTAACGATGAAAAAACGATAGGATCAGTCATAAGGTCGAGAGTTAAATGGAGTGTAGAAGGAGAAAAACCAACGAAATATTTTTGTGGATTAGAGAAATCCAATAACATATCAAAGACAATTCAAAAAATTATAAGAGAGGATGGATCGGAAATTATTAATCAACCAGATATTTTAGCTGAAACAAAACAATTTTACGAAACTTTATACAAAGCGAAAGATGAAACAGTAACAAATGACCAATTAAATGTCTTTTTTGAAAATGAAAATATACCTAGATTAAATGATAAAGATTCAAAAAGTGTGGAAGGTGAAATCACTCTGGACGAAGCAACTAATACTTTGAAAAATATGAAAAAATAATCGTAGTCCGGGAACTTCCGGATTCAGTGCAGATTTTATAAGGTATTTTGGACTAAGATAGGTTGTTTTGTTGTCAGAGCTCTTAATGAAGCATTTAGTATGAACGCTTTAGCAACCACTCAGACTCAAGGTTTAATTACATGTATTCCAAAAGGAAATAAATCAAAATGTTTTCTTAAAAACTGGCGTCCCATCACATTACTTAATACTGTTTATAAAATTGGAACTGGGTGTATTGCAAACAGACTCAAGTCGTTGTTACCAAACATAATACATACTGACCAAACTGGTTTCCTTAAAGGACGATTCATTGGCGAAAATACTAGACTTATATATGATATACTTCATTATACCGAAGAAAACAACATACCTGGGATTTTACTTTTAATAGATTTTTAAAAAGCTTTTGATTCCCTTTCGTGGTCATTTGTAAATAAAAGACTGAAACATTTTAACTTCGGCCATGATATACAAAGATGGTTTAATATTTTCTATAAAGACGCAACCTCTACTGTAACTCAGTGTGGATTCCTCTCTGACTTTTTCAACGTCCATAGGGGCTGTAGACAAGGTGATCCTTTGAGTTGTTATATCTTCATTTTATGTGCAGAGATCTTATCTATTCATTTAAGATCAAATCCTAAAATTCGAGGCATTACCATTAATGATACAGAATATAAATTGTCACAATTTGCAGACGACACCAGCGTGATCTTAGACGGATCTAGTGTATCGTTAAATGAAACTTTGAACGCACTTTCAAATTTCTCTTCAATATCCGGCTTAAAAGTTAATTTTGATAAAACAAAGGTGGTCTGGATAGGCAAGAAGAAATATAGCTCAGATACAATAAAAACTAAATGGAAACTAACATGGAATCATCAACAGTTTGGTATGCTAGGCATAGACTTTCATGTCGACCTGACTAAAACGATTGACTTGAATTATAAATCTAAAATTGCAGAGATAGAAGATACAATTAAAAAGTGGAGCAGACGTATTCTTTCTCCCATAGGAAAAATTACAGTTGTTAAAACTTTAATAATTGCAAAGCTAAATCATTTATTTCTTTCATTACCCAACCCGTCTGATGAAATTTTGAAGAAACTAGAAAATACCTAATTCCATTTTATCTGGAATGGCCCTCACAAGATTAAGAAAGAAATAGTTATCAAAGACTATATAGAAGGCGGTCTTAGAATGCTCAATATCAAAGCTTTTATAGATTCTTTAAAGATCATCTGAATAAGAAGATTAGTAAATTGTGAAAGCAGATGGTCAACAATTGCCAAGAAATATGTAGATATAGAAAGACTAATGAATTGTGGTAAACATTATCCTGAACTATTATCATTTACATGCAGTAATAAATTCTGGGCACATGTTTTTGAAGCATTTGCAAAGTTAATGTGTACCCAGTGTATGGGAAAAGAAAGTATAGTCAACTACCCAATTTTCTACAACCACATGCTTTTGATTAGGTCACAGAGTGTTTTCCTAAAATCGTGGTTTAGTGCTGGTATATACTGTATTGGTGATTTGCTTAACGAGAACAACTCAATTATAGGGTTGGAACAGTTGAGAGTAAACTACAATCTTAAAACTGACTTTTTGACTTATTCTGGTGTTATATGTGCATTAAAAGCAACCGCACGAAAATTGGATATAAATTTAAAAGAAGCCGAACTTTTCCGGAAACCATATAAACCGCCTTATATTGATATCATTATTAAAGACAGTAAAGGTGCCAAACGAATTTATGAAGCTTTGAATAGAAACAAAATTGAGCCAAAATGTATAAACACGTAGAATAAAAAATTAACAGCACATATATCGGATAAAAAATGGAAAAGCATATTTTTGCTCCCATTCAAAATTACTACCGATACAAAAATACAATGGTTTCAAGTACGAGTCATTCATAGACTTTTAGGAGTAAATTCATACCTCATTAAAATGAATTACACGTACGATCCACTCTGTACCTTTTGTAAAAGTAATCAAGAAACGATTGAACATCTGTTTTGGTACTGCCCAATTACCCTAAAGCTGATACAAAATATGTTCGATATATCCCATTTCAGGGATTTAAGTTTGGAAATTATGCTATTTGGATACTCAAATATTTTACATATAGCTAATGATCTGGTTCTCATATTCTTTAAAATGTATATTTTCCAATGTAGAAACTTGAAATTTCTTCCTTCTGAGCAGGGTGCAAAGAAATACATATCTTTTAAATATAATCTACTTAGACAGACCGCCATACAAAATAACAAGGAATATATATAAGGAAAAAAACATGGCAAACTACCATGCACATTTTTCAAAAATCTTAAAAATACAGTACGTATTCTACCAAGATCTTAAAAGATCACTACAGTGTTACATGTAGAATGTAGACAATAAGAACACAATAAATAAATAACCGGCCTGGCAGCTATGTTTCTTGTTTATGTTTTTTCTTTTTTTACTTTGTTTAATTTGCTAAATTTAATTGGTCCTTGCAGCGACTGTACATATGTGATTATTGTTCTAGCTATAACGCTTCAATGTCTAGGAAAAGAGATTTTAGCCAAAAGACTTGTGCGATTGCTAGTTATGCCTTTGGAATAACCCCAGCTTTACATTTATAACATTTCATTCAAGAATGTCGTTATTGTTATATTTTGTTATATGTATGAGATCCACTGTTTGTGAATTCGTATGTACTATATGTCAGTTTGTAAGGTGTGGAGGGGGATGGTTCTCCGACCCTCACACATCAAATGGACGGGGACCTGAATGGAAAAAAAACAACTGTTGTGTTGCCCTTGTACATAGTCTATGTTGTTTAAAGTGATATATTCATATTTTCATACTCGTATATTACGCCTGATTGTTATATTATGCCTCATAGTATGTAATTTTTCGATATTTGTTTTCTATTTAGGCAGGTGACTGCTAAATGTAGGGTGAACAATCCTTAATCCACTCCCTCCTACTGGCGCCTCTTGACACGTCTATAACGAATTTGATAAATAACGAATTTGTTTCAAAACAATAACATTCTGAACAAATCCTTTTTTCTGATAAAAGCTCCTTTTCGGCAGGTCTTTTCAAAGCGGATGGGTCTTAAAAATAGTCTAAGGGGGATTGGTTAAGAGTTTTCTGCATGTATTTCGTCTGTATTAGACTATCACCTATATAAGACTGCCACCTGTATTAGATTGTCACCTGTATCAGACTGACACCTGTATATACTGCACCTGTATTAGATTGTCACCTGCATTAGACTGTCACCTGTATTAGACTGTCACCTTCATTAGACTGTCACCTGTATTATACTGTCACCTATTTTAGACTGTCACTTGCATTAGACTGTCATCTGTATGAGACTGTCACCTGTATCAGACTGACACCTGTATAGACTTCACCTGTATTAGACTGTCACCTGCATTAGACTGTCACCTGTATTAGACTGTCACCTGCATTAGACTGTCACCTGTAATAGACTGTCACATGTATTAGTCTAACACCTATACAGATAGTCACCTGTTTTAGACTGTCATCTGTATTAGACTGTCACCTGTATTAGACTGTCACCTGCATGAAACTGTCACCTGTATTAGACTGTCACATGCATTATACTGCCACGTGTATTAGACTCGCCTGCATTAGACTGTCACCTGCATTAGACTGTTAGACTGTCGCCTACATTAGACTGTCACATGTATTAGACTGTTACCTGTATTAGACTGTCACCTGCATTAGACTGTCGCCTGTATTAGAGTGTCACCTGTATTAGACAGTCACCTGTATTAGACTGTCACCTGTATTAGACAGTCACCTGTATTAGACTGACATGTGTATGAGACTCGCCTGTATTAGACTGTCACCTGCATTAGACTGTCACATGTATTAGACTGCCACCTGTATTAGACAGTCACCTGCATTAGACTGACACCTATATAGACTGTCACCTGTATTTGACTGTCACCTGAATCAGACTGTCAGCTGTATTAGACTGACACCTGTATAGACTATCACCTGTATTAGACTGTCACCTGTATTAGACTGTTACCTGCATTAGATTGCCGCCTGTATTCAAATATCACATGCATTAGACTGTCACGTGAATGAGACTCACCTGCATTAGATTGTCACCTGCATTAAACTGTTAGACTGTCACCTGCATTAGACTATCACCTGTATTAGACTGTCACCTGTATTAGACTGTCACCTGCATTAGACTGTCTCGTTTATTAGATTGCCCTCTGTATTAGACTGCCACCTGTATGAGACTCACCTGCATTAGACGGTCACATGCATTAAACTGTCACCTGTATTAGACCGTCACCTGCATTAGATTGCTACCTGTATTAGACTGCCAACTATATTACACTGCCACCTGTATGAGACTCACCTGCATTAGACTGTCACCTGCATTAGACTGACTGTCACCTGCACTAGATTGTCACATGTATTAGACTGTCTCGTGCATTAGACTGCCGACTGTATGAAAGACCAGCAGTGATACTACTTTTATAATCCTGTTTTGAGATATTGTTACTGTAAGCTGATATACATTGATTTAATCATCATGCCGTACATGAACAGCCTAGACGTAAAGGGTGAATCCTTTCCTACGCATTTTCACACACAGTAGACGCAGTTAGTATGGTTTCTATACGGGTCTGCTCTGTTTGCTTATGGAATAATATAGGTATAAATGCATGGTGTATACTGGTTTTGACATGGCCAAAACGTCTCGTGCTCATGTGCCATTATAAAGTTAATTTGATGATTTAATGTCCATGATGACAATATTTCTTACATGAATATTCATAGAGTAAGATAGAGTAAGGTAGTCACCAATTGCTGCCAAATTCCAATTACATGACATACGCGTGTGTACTACTGAATCATTTGCTGAAGTTATGACTTTCTTCAACACAAACATAACCGTTATAACAATAATAGAATGTGATAACAGTACAATTTCGCCAAACCTAAGATTCAGATAAGTATCATTTCCAGTCTTGAACTTTGCAAACAAAGTAGAACCATATCAGATGGCTCCTACAGGAGCCTTCTAATCAGGGTATGCTTTTTTTGTAGTGGATTTTAAATTATATATTTCTATACTTTTTCAAACGGCTACAGGTTTCTGTTCTTCCATATATTGTAAAACTGGAGTTGAGTCGTTATTCTTGTACAGATATGTCAATATGTCTTACTATTATTTGACGATAGGTTTTACCATTATGTAAATAATGAGTTGATCGGTACGATACGTATATGTTTGACGTGAATGATACGTTGTACATTTGGCAAAATTAGTTGGGGTTAAGCTGTGAATATAGATTTTGCTCTTGTGTCGTTTAGATCTAAATAACTGATATAGACCGATATGAACTTGAGTGGAAATGTCACACTGAAGTAGAAATTTTCTAAGATCTATAAATTATTTTGGTATGTTTTGAGATTAGTTTGGACTGTATTGGTTAACAATGCAGATCTTTGTTTTTAAATGATTATGACATATTACTTTAACAGAATCATGTTATAGAGAGTCATAATTTGTATTTATAGGACTTTTAGGCAGCAGTTGTTTAGGGTAATGTCCGCTATTAGCTTGCATAACCTGAGAGTGATTTGTAGTTGCCATGTTACTGTAAGTCCTGGACATATATTCTTAAGGGTTTTGAATATACTATAATTAGGAACGCTATTTTTCTAGACTAGATTAGTCGGAGAGGGAATACGTTTATTTACACTGTTTGCCTTTTAGGGTGGGGATGGAATAAGAGTGAGGTTGGGCGCCCATAAACCGGTTTAAACCCCAGTGTCTTTAAAAACATTGTCACTGACCGTTCCAAGGCGGTACTTCCATCTTCCTCCTATTGTATGTTTGTTTTGTCTTTGTGTGTCTCTTGTTGTTTTTTCTAGTTATGTACATTTGCTGTTTCCTTGTGTTGCTGTTCGGGCGAGTGTTTGTTCTGTATGTGGTGTTTCCTGCATGACTCATTTTTGTACTTTTATTAAACGTAATTGGTGATTTTCCTGAGTGAATGTGTCTGGAGCCTAGGGGCTACATATTTGGACTAAAAGGGTTTATCTTAATTGATGTTTTATTGCAATTTGGCACTCGTGCTTGGTAATATTGTAAACCTATTTTTGTATAATTAGTTAATTCTATTGCAGAAGTCTTAGGAAAATCAATTAAGTGTGAGATTTGGTCAGAACTTGCGGCCTGAAAATCATATAGTTTGATATAGGTCTTGTGACTTGTGTAAGACTGTTGCAATCATTCTTACCAGAACTACGGGCATGAAAGCCACTTATCTTACCTTGTAGCATGTAATTATTGCCATAAGTAATTTTGAGGGTGGCATTAAATAGTTAAATTTCTATATTTATGTTGGAGATTATCATCAATCTCAATTATTCCTATTTGTCTATTCATGTCTATATTTTAGCAAAAGGTTGCTGCATTTTTAGTAAATTATGTGTGCTAGTTTAAATTAGAATTACAGCTAATTTTACTTTCTGACGACTCTGGTGTACATATTGTGTAACAAAAATCATGTTTCTTAGATAACAGTGTTAACTTAGACTACAGTTTGGAGTTTAATTGAACTTTGATCTTCAATTATTCTTTTTCTTTTGCTTTAGTCCTGACTTGAGGGGTTAGTTGTGTCAACCTGATGTTTAACATGCCAGTATTAAAATTTGGAATAAACAGGGAAATAGTTAAGACATTTGACATCTCAATGCGGAATGAGAGACACACACACACATTGGCACCTTGTGTATATGGATTTCATCTTGCATTTAGCACCTACTTAAATATGTTTTCGATTTGTTCTTAGATGACTAAATCAGAGGTCCGTATAAGGTTCGTAAATTTAAAGAACAATCAAGAAAAACTCCTTTATTTCTCCAGCAACCCCCTACACTGTGACTACTTTGTAGAACCGTCTCTTCGAAACGATTCTAAAGTATACGGATTTGTGGAGAAATGACGATATTAGTTTATGGGTATGTACCTTGTGATAGTGTGGCGACCATAGAAAGTCGCCTCGTACGTTTAGAACATTGGTACTGCTTAAGCCGGTGCTGAATATTGTTGCACTTTTAATTACTGCTCATGAACAAACCAAATAAAACCGAGTCAATTTTCACTTTCGCATTGCTACTTTTACTTTCGAAGGATCTCCCACTTTCAGAATATATATCTGTAGCTCTGACTACAACCCATCTGATACGGAACTTGATGTTAAATAGTTTCAATAAAGTTGCTGTGTAACCTGTATGTGCTGTTGTTAAGTCAGGTATTGCCAGGAATAGAAAGTGAAAGTGACTACTTTATTTAGTATGTTTTTAGAGCCGGTTCAATATTTTCTATCATTTCTGTCCATGCTTAGGAGAGGCGACTAAAGGCGTCGATACGAGGGAATGGGTTAAATATAAAATAGTAATGCCTTCAAATATCACTAAAATCCAGTTACTATTGACCCATTTATTATAATTTAGGATTTTATGTATCTTGTAACGTTATTAGCATCTTACATGATGAGTAGTTTTTATTTTACATAAACTAGGGAAAATTAATTATTGCAATGACAAATTAATCAGGTGTGCCAAGGCAAACACAGTTTACAATGATCAGAGAGTTTTTGCAATGGCCGTCTCATCTGGGTGTGCTCTGTTTGCAATTGCATGAATACATATACAGTAAAACCACTCGAACCCGGATTTCTAGTAGATAGGAATGTAGACACTCTCAGAATGTGGCTACTTAATGCAGGGTGACATTCCTCTAGGAAATTTATGCATGACTATCTACCTGCATTATGCTGTCAAATGTCTCAATGACACATGTTTATACTGAATAAACATCCCGTTTAGAGGCAGTTTACTACATCTGTGAAGCAATTATAGTGCAACTTTTATCCATTATCATTTGAAGCATTCACATAAATGTTCAGGAAACCAATACTGATAACAAGAATGTTCATAATATGAACGGTTTATGCGGTGTGCAGTGGTCTAGTGATATAGAGAATAATAGGTTAGTGCCGTAGATGGGACGCCTTTATCCGACGAGGGGAGAAAACGTTGAGGCGAGGCTTGCCGAGCCTCAACTGTTTTCTCTCCGAGTCGGATAAAGGTGTCCTATCTACGGCACTAACCTATTATTCTATTTATCCAGTCAATTTAGTTATATCTTTTTTCATAGACTCATAAAACATACGAATATTGAAATAATTTGCATTGAAAATGCGGTTTTTCGATCAACGGACCTCCCTTTTCATTTCCGTTCTAAAGACGTAAATAATGAGCTACCGCAGAGGAAAATGGTTCGGATACTTACATTACAAGACGGGATGACGTGCTTGAATTTGAAAAATAAGATCGTTTGAATCGAGAGTCGATATGTTAATTCAAACAGACATGGCTATTATTCTATCGGAGGCTTCGAGTTCCATCGCCTCGGTTTCTATTTTTAGATAGGGCTAACGTCACTCGTCAACGGAACTGAACAGGCTATATTTAGGTCTATGACCATCGCCGCCCTTGTAAGAGTTTATCGATTAAATTATCATGAGAGTGATAAATATTTTAATGAAGTTTTATTGTTTTATTGATATAAATGCATTCGTACACCATATTACGCTATATTCACAATTCAAAGCAATTCTGTTAAGGCAGCTATGGCGTTCCATAAGACTCGGTTTTATTGAGTCCGTTCATGAGCAGTTATAAAAAGTGCAACACTACTCGCACCCCCTAGCACCGGTTTAAAGCGGTATTCCATTTTCAAAACTAACTAGAACTGTAAGCCAAAGGCTGACGAATACCCCCCCCCCCACACACACACACACACACACCTGTCTGCTTGTCAGAACACCTATCATCAATCTGAACATATGTACATACAGAAACATGAAGAGATTTAAAAACAATACATGCCCAAACCTAATTTATGTAATAAAAATGAAGAATAATTCAGAGAAACAAGACCCTTTCATGAGATTTTTGTCAATTCCAAAGTTCTAAAGCTAGGTACCCTTGTAGAAAAACATTAAGTTCAAGGACAATAACTCGGACAAAAATTATTCAACCACACCAATATTTGAACTTAAGCTGTACCTCATCTAGATTTAGCTCTATGTCAAATATGAATTTAATATCTGTAACCACTTCCAAAGAAAGACCGGAAAATTGAAAAATTGACAAAAAATTAAAGTTCAAGGGCCATTACTCTGTGACTGATATTGGGAATTAAGCTGTAATTCATCTAGAGTTAGCTTTATGCGAAATATTAAGTTAATATCCGCAACTACTTCCCAAAATGTCTGGAAAATCCCAAATTTAAAGAAAAAAATAAAGTTCAAGGGCAATAACTCTGGAAATAATTATTCAACCTGGCTGAGATTGTAACATAAGCTGTAACTTATCTAGATTTAGCTTTGTACTAAATATAGAGTTGGTATCTCGAGTCACCCCCCAACCTCATTGTGGGGGTACAATAACATCTAAACTAATGATCCCGAACGTCCAGAAAATGTAACAAAACTGAGAATGAAGTACTTGTCCATCTTTGACGACCAAGGTTAGGTCATTGTCACTAGCAACGTATTCGGTTTACTCTGAAATAAACATCAAACGTTCAATTTAAATGTCTTAAAAGTGTTTGTTAACTACAGCACTCAGTCACTTTTACATCATCATCGCTGTACATTCTACTTAAAAGATTAATTTTATTTAAATGTTGTTCTGTAAACTTTATACAGAAGAATCTGTACTAAGCGGAAATTCATTTATTGAACATAGGAGTCTCAAACCAATTCCTCATAGGCTATATTTAGATCCAACCACTTTGAATAAATCTACCGAAAAGGAACATTTAACTAGAGAAAATGAATTTTTAGAAGTTTGTAGTTTGAAACCATTATGATAAATAGAGCATTTGCTCCTATACCACCACAAAACACCGATAGACTGCATCACACACACACACACACACACAACCACACACCCAAACGCACACACACACACGAAATGAGGCGTAGAAGGCGTATTTACGGAGGAAAGGGTTAAAAGGCAGGTTGTTATTCCAATAGGAGCTTTCTGCATTACTTCTGATTTGCATAAAGCTACCACCTGCCTTACAAACCCACAATTAATATGTGTGCTTTATTGATCCCTTTTTTCTGAACAGTTGATGGGTTTTTTGCTAACTTATGGTAAGCTTTTATATGGACAGGCACTTATATTGTTTGTGACATAAGTAAAAGCTATTAGACAAAATAATTGAAACATACGACGTAATGATTACATATAAACACATTCCACCATGAATGTTCGTGTAAGAAATAATGACACCAAGAATATCAAGTATATTATTTTTTTATAATAGCAGGTGGACACGGGAACATTTTTCCATTACAGGATCTGTAGAATCATATATGTAGCGCAGAACACGATCAGACGGCTCCAACTGGTCTGCTCTGTTTGATCTGCTCAGGAAAATGTTTTATGGAGTAAAAGGTTAAGTCAAGTGATTCCATGGATGGAACATGGGACCATGGTCTTGACCTATATCATAGGAGTCCTGGAGAACATGGGACCACAGTCTTGACCTATATCAGAGGAGTCCTGGAGAACATGGGGCCACAGTCTTGACCTATATCAGAGGAGTCCTGGAGAACATTGAACCACATTCTTACCTACATCATAGGAGTCCTGGGGAACATGGGACCAAACTCTTGGCCTATATCGGATGAGTCCTGGAGAACGTGGGACCACAGTCTTAACCTATATCAGAGGGGTCCTAGAGAATATGAGACAATAGTCTTGACCTATATCAGAGGAGTCCTGGAGAACATTAGACCACAGTCTTGACCTATATCATAGGAGTCCTGGAGAACACTGGACCACAGTCTTGACCTATATCAGACCACAGGGGTCTGGACGACCGTTTCATGGGTGTTTATATATATGTACTATATAATAACAAGGGTTCCACGAATACAAATATGACTGTAACTCTTACAATTTAAATGATAATTTCGTAATTCTTTCGGCTATTGAAATCCAATATATTTTTCTATCAAATAAATATAATTTTATAACAAGTATCAATCAAACAATGATTTTCTCAAAAATTCACGTGTTTTTTTCGGTCATTGACAAACGTTCACTAACCCCGGTTTCACAGCTATAACCTGGCAATTTGCAGTTAAAACAATAGCGTGATTCAATAAAACGAATCAAGTCTATCACCCACCTCCATTGTTTTAGTCCCCAGCATTAAAAGAATGATGTGAAACTAGCAAGTTTTGTCATTTGCTTCAAATCGTCGAGGAAGGGTGCCAATGTACGTGACGTCACGGATTTCCCAACTTTTCCTTCGCTTATCCAATGAAATGGATCTATTCAAATTTGTTGCAAAATGGCACCATCCGAAATAGAAACATGACAACAGACGGAAAGGCTGATGTAGCTAGTTTCTTACTTATTTGGAGGACAAATCAAATGGAGATTGGTGATATAATTGGGTTATTTTATTGAACCACGCCATCTTTTGAACTGAAAATTGCCAGGTTAAAGCTGTGATATAGTGAAACCGGGGTGACCGAACGTTTGTCAATGACCTGAAAACGTGATTTTTTTAGAAAATCATTGTCTTTACTGTGTACAAGTATTTCGCTGTGCAATCACTGCTGTGGGATGCACTGGTTGAACAATCAACTTGTAAATATTGCAGACCTTGATGACAGATGACAGATCCTGCAGGAGCTGTCTCATCAGGGTCTGCACTATTTACAAGTTGATTGTGCAACCAGTGCACTCCACAGCAGTGATTGCACAGAGAAATACTTGTACACAGTGAAGATATATAACAGACATATCGTTAAATTCTACAATGAAATGCATGCATATTTTCTGCTAAGAAGTATTCCAATTTATTACGATATAATAATCCAAGAGAAGCATAGTAAATTATAATTCAGAGGTATTCCAATATATTACGATAACCCTAATGAGATTGATTTTTAACCTATTCCTTCATATTGACGTCCTTTGTTCCCTTTGTTAACGTCGACTCGTTTTGAAACATTCGTTATACGTAGAGTATTTTCTATGGAGTAAAATGTCTCTTTATCAAAGTTGTTTCAAAACAACACAACACTAACAGTACAAAAGCAGCCGCCTGGTGGTTAACACTCCTATGTTCACAACATGAAGGGCCGCTTAGGACAAACTATTCTGAGAACGGGTGATCCTTCGAAAGCAAAAGTAGAAATGCAAAACGAGAAAATTGTAGATTCAGTTTTATTGAGTCTGTTCATGAGTAGTAATTAAAAGTGCAGCACTACCCACGCCCCCTAGCACCGGCTTAAGCAGTATTCAATTTTCAAAACTAATAACATCAATGGAAAAGTAGTAAAGTCAAGCAGGCAAAGCCACATGCAAGACGCAACCACCACCAAAACACCGATAGACAGCATGACATACACACACACACACACACACACACACACACACACACACACACACACACACACACACACACACACACACACACACACACACACACACCCAAACGCACGCACACACACACACACGAAATGAACACAGAAAACACCAAAAGAGACACAAGAACCAGGGACAAACGTTCCACAACATGAACAAACCACAAGCACAAAGACGCAAGGCAAACAAAAGGAAGGGTGACAAAGAGAGTACCGCCTTGGCACGGTCAGCAGCAAAAACACCACTGGGGATTTAAACCGGTTTACGGACGTCCTAACCTCGCACTTCTCTCAAAGTCACCCTAGCTTTACAAATATTGTAAATAAAGGTATCCCCACTGGACTTACCCACAACATAGACGACGGTGAACACAGGACAACATGTAAAACATAGCATAATAACTGTGACAATCCGTCAAATATGTACTCAATGACTTTGCTGAAGCCAGAGCACCTGCAGGTAAGCCGTTAAGGGCACGACAGGGAAAAAATAATACATGAGTCTGGTAAGCTCCTCCTGTATCCAAGTTTAAGAGTATACCATCATAGAGTACTACCCTCGGCCTGTCATCGCGCAAGCAAAGAGGGAAGCGTAGCTACCGATTGTAAAAGGGTCGATAACCAAACATGCAGTGTGTTGCAATATAATAGGATCATAACCTTTCTTTTTAAATGTTTTAATGCGTTTTATAAACAAATCATGAAAATGGATATGACCCCGAATTTTCCTGAGTTTGTAGATAATCAAAGCTAATGTGCCCGAAGGACCAGAAAATATAACAACACTGAGAATGAAGTACAAAAGAAACTTACAAAAGCGACCATGGCATTTATAAACGCTGGAAACTGTACAAAAAGAAGCAGGCAGTTGCCTAATGCAGGGAGTTAAAATTCAGAATTGGACTTCTTTTGAGTAACCGTATCAGCTAGACGCTACTATACCAAACCTTCTCGCCCTGTCACACAGCGAGCCACTGCTGTTCAGAACCTTCTCGCCTTGTCAGACAGCGAGACGCTACTGTACATAACTTTCTCGCCTTGTCAGACAGCGAGACGCTACTGTACAGAACCTTCTCACCTTGTCAGACAGTGAGACGCTACTGTACATAACCTTCTCGTCTTGTCAGACAGCGAGACACTACTATACCAAGCATCATCGTCTTGTCAGACAGCGAGACGCTACCATACAAAATATTCTCGCTTTGTCAGACAGCAGGTCCCTTCTATACCAAACCTTCTCGCCTTGTCATAGAGCGAGACGCTACTTTACAAAACCTTCTCGCCTTGTCAGACAGCGAGACGCTATTTAACAAAACCTTCTCGCCTTATCAGGCAATTTAGATCAGGCAATTTAGATCTCACTACTGCACTTGTCGGCCGAAAAACGGTTTTTAGACAGTATAACAGACATGTCGTTAAATTCTACAATGAAATACAAGAATATTTTCTTTTAAGAAAATGTATCATTATTATATTCTTCTAAATATACCTTATCTTGAAAGCAAAGGTACGACGCATTCCTACTAATTTCTGCTTATTAGCTTCTGGAAAAACACTTCTCTGAGGGGTAACGTAGTAAATCATAATTCAGATGTAATCCAATTTATTGCGATATAATACTCCAAATATGATTGACGTTGACCCATTCGCTCATATTGACTTCTTTTTCGCCTCTGCTATAATCGATTCATTGTGAAACCTTTGTGATAATTGGAGCATTTACTTTTATGGAGTAAATGCTCGCTTTGTCACAGTTGTTTGAAAACTACACAATGCCAAAGTTTACCTTTTCTTTAATAAATGCTCCTTTTGACTTGATTTATTCAAAGAGTCTAACAATAACATTTAAACAGGGGATCTAAATGCCTATACGGTAATGTGTAACTATTTTGATACAGATAAAGAAATGGCTGATTGGAGCTTATCTTATCTGCTGGGTCCGTAATCATAAACTGGTTCAGTATTCATGAATTTGAGACTCATACCCTCACATGGAACTAATGCTCTGTTTATCACAATGGTTCTTCAAAATGTAATATTCAGGTATCAATAGATGTATTTTTCATTACCAACATTTGTTGGATACATTACAGAAGAACCTGTCTTAAGCGGTCATCAAAAGAGATCTAATTATGGGTTTGTGAGGCAGGTAGCAGCTAATGCAGGTCAAAAGCTCATTACTGTTACCTAGCCACCTGATTGTTAACACTAATATGTTCAAAACATGAAGGGCCGTTTAGAACAGGTTCTACTGTAAACTCAGAAAAGAAAAAACTTGCAAAAGCGACCATGTCTATCATTAATACAGGAGACTTTACTAGTACAAGAAGGCGGTTGCCTAATGCAGGGCTTCACAATTCAGAATTGGACTTCTTTTGAGCAGTCGTATCAGCGAGACGTTACTTTACAAAAACATCTCGCCTTGTCAGACAATTTACATCTCACTACTGCACTTTATGGCAGAAAATTCATTTTAGACAGTATAACAGGCATATCGTTAAATTCTACAATGAAATGCATGCATATTATATTCCAAGAGAATATATCATTTTATATTCCTATAAATATAACTCATCTTGACAGCAAAAGTATGACGTATTTCTTCTAATTTCTACTTATTGGATTGCTTTCCTCTGGAACAAAATTCTCTGAGGGACAACATAGTAAATCATATATCAGAGGCATTCCAATTTAATGCGATATAATAGTTCGAACGGGATTGGTGTTTAACCCAGTCCCTCATATTGACGCCTTTTTCGCCTCTGCTAAAGTCGATTTGTTTTGAAAAAATTGTGATAAGTAGAATATGTACTCATATATAGCAAGTGCTATCTTTATCACAGTAGTTTCAAAACTACACAATTCTTCATTTTCCTTTTTCTCTACTAAATGCTCCTTTTCGGTTGATTTATTCAAAGAGATTGAGTCTAAAACTAACCTATAAAGTAGTAGGTCTAAAAAGCATATGTGTTAATGGGTAACTCGTCTAATGCAGAGACAGAATATGGCTGATAGGAACGTTTATCTTATATGCACAACCAGTTTCAGTCCAAATTTGAGACTTAGACCCTTCTATGGAGCAAATGGGCTATTTATCGAAATGGTTTCTAAATTTAACTTTTTAACTTTTTAGCCATTCCCTTATATTGTTGCATGTTGACCCCTCTGTAAAGGTCGACTTTTAAGGCAATTGTCATTAAAAGACCATTTATTCCTATAGGAGTAAATGCTCTATTTATCTCAATGGTTTCAAACATACACAATTCTAACTTTCCCGGAGGAGAATGTGCCCGGACCCCTATATCCACGTACATTACATTTGGATTCGTCTGCGCTCCTTGCTTATTCTGCATGCGAGGCATGTTCTGAATGGGTACATTTTATTTAACAGATTCGTCCGGTATGGGACTACTTAGCAATTGTATTAGGGAAAGGGTTAATGACATTTTCCAAGACGACCTTAACATCAGTTTGTACAAATTGACTACTCGCAACCCTATATTATGAAGAAAAAGACTAATACATGGATTTAGATCATAAAGAATGCCATGAAATAAAAAACGTCCAAGCAGCACAAACTGTGTTTGAAGTGCGCCAATCCGATATATTTAGTGAAGATTATTAAAACGGGTAATGGTGTGGATCAAAGAAAGTTATTTAATGACTAAATGTTTTAAATGACATCCATTTTGTCGTTGTGTGCCAATAGTTGGTCAGCTATTGACGCTATATAGAAATATAGAGGATCACCACGTGGCTTCTCTTATCCAATGAAAAGGGCAGAAACTAAGGTAACATAATGTCTCATCTGGGTCCAAGTTAGTTGAACAGTCATCTCGCACTAAGTATTGAAAGCAATTACCTATCCCATCATATTTAACCAATTCCCAGATACATGTATATAATCCAATCCTTCATATCGACGCCGTTTGATGCCTTTGTAATAGTCATTGTTTCATACCACTGAGAAAAGTGGAGCAATCGCTTTATTTGCCGCAATGGTTTTAACACTACACACTTCTAAACTTTCCGTTATCTTTTCAGAGGTATGGTCTAAATATAGCCACGAGGTAATGGATGACGATAAGATGTAAAACAACGTGTTCATATTCGTTTGTATAATTGCCCTGTTTGGAGAAGCAGGATCGTGTTTAAAATGAAATCGGAATTTGTTAGCTTGTTTCGACTACTCTTAGTTTTGACAATCGAAATATGAAATATTATCGTTTATATTATCGTTAAAACATGCAAAGATAGCATGTAGTGGTAATCAAACTAATCGTCATGGGTCAACCAGGCTACGCTGGGTAAGATAGATAGTGCCCTTATCATTACCAGTACTTATTATGATTACATAGCACTTAGAGCAAACACTTCTCGCCTTTTCAGAATATTTGCATCTCACAGCCGTACGTCCTGGCAGACAATTGATGTTTAGGGAGTATAACAAACATAGTAAATTCTACAATGAAATGCATGCATAATAATATATTCTTCCAAGGCAATATATCTTTTTTGTTATTCTCCTACATATAACTCAACTTTATAGCAAAATGTTTTGGTTTGAATTCTATCGGGGTTTACGTCGTTTTAACAGTATATGTATTTCAATACATCACGACGTCCAGCTAATTACAGGTGGAGGAAGATCCGAGAGGGTTTTCTGTGAACAGAACAAATTGCATTGTTTCGTGCACGGAAGAACATCCAGGTAGAACCACCGACCTGCCGCAGGCCAGCAAAATAGTCCTGCTAGTTTCTGAATGGATTTGTTTCTTCTATATCAATTCTCTCCGATGGGGAACTATTTAGGAACACTTTGTTGGAAGACGAGAGGTAAAATACGAGAACATGTGTCAGGCAGAAAATCTACAACAGAAGCCGTTTGATCAGGGTCTGCTCTGTGTGCTTCTTTCATTCATATAAACGTGTTTTCACTCATTTGCAAACAAATTAGACGCTGATCAGACTGCTCCTGAAGGATCAGTGTCTGCTCCGTTTGCTGATGATGTGATATCGATATTGTTCTATAGGTTCTGTAATGGTCAACATTCATGTGCCAATTTGTTAATATAACACTTAATCTGTTTTATATTTATGATGCATTTTATCTTACACGAATATTCATGGAGTACAATTTTAACCCCTTTGGTGCCAAATTTCTAATTGTCGTCTGCAACCCAGTTTTGGTAATTTACCCATTTCGGTAATTTAAGGAAATGCTATAAATAAACTTTAATTTCAAAAGAATAAACCACAGATACAGATGTAGAGACTGAGATAAAAAATGAAGTCCCTGATCAGGGTCCATGCTTATAAAACTTTTAGTTGAGTCTGAGTTCGTTCTCATGTTTTTGATTGGTCAGATTTGAGCCTTTGGCTCAAATCGGACCAATCAAAAGCTTGAGAACTCAGATCTGACCAATCAAAAGCTTGAGAACGAACTCAGATTCAACTAAAAAGCTTTATAAGCAGGGACCCTGACCCCGCATTGAAAAGGCGGTGTCTGATCAGGTACTGCACTATTATTCGTGGTACATATATGCCACATTGGCGGTAAAAGGATAAAAGGGTTAATTACGGTCAACTACATTGCGGCATGTTGATTACATACTATACATTTGTTCATTTTCAATACACGCATCAAGTTTGTATAAATAAGCTATCAGATTAGAATAAATATTCGGTTAGGAAGCTTACTATCTTTCAAATCTAAGCGCTATTTATGCTTAGTTGACAATAGCATGGTGACAGAATCATATACCGTCCTATATTAACCCTTTCCCTAATTCAGACGCCTTTTAACGCTTTCGGAAATAGTACACCCAGATCAGACGGCTCTTCTCTAGGAGCTGGCTGATCAGGACCTCTTCGGTTTGCTTATAAATGACATACTGCATATATGCTTCTACAGTTTTTGTCAAGGCAATAAACACTAACTTTGAAATAGTATTATAATTTATATGTATACTGTAATTATTTCTTAAATTAATATAGATCAGGTAAAGAGTTAAGCATTTACTTCATAATTGCAATGGGAACAAGGTTGAGCCAGACCAGACATATCCTGTTACAGTGTTCTGTTCAGGATTTGTTTCTAATTGCTTAAGGACTAACATAGATGCTACATGGTTATACATGCAGCTTTTTATGACCAAATGTTTCAGTGGTTAAATTGACTTATTAATAATCATGATTTCATTATTTCTCACATGCATATTTTTAGGTCTTTTTCTCGTGTTGATAAGCAAATCAGTGATTCCGTATAAAAGTTGTTTCATATGGCTAGTAATGGTTTCGAATTACTGCGGATCCATTCAGACCACAAATAATAAATAACCATTCGCAGACAGTGCATACATAGATCAAAGTGCTCCTCGAGAAACCCATTGATCAGCCTATGTAATGTTTTTCATTCAAAGGCCTACAGTTATCTTCCAAGACATGTTAGCATTTCGTACTAGGTAGACTTTATAGTTAACCATTTCCCTGCTATTTTAGACCCAACATCTCTGAATACTGAAAAGGAGTATTTACTATAGTTATGTAGCTTTGATTCATTTGTGGTCAATTGAATATTTGCTCCTATGCTCTATAGTAAAACATCTCTAAACCGGACGTTAAATTTGGTATAGACATCGGTCTTGGAGACAGGTGGCAGCTTAATGCAGGGTGAAAGTGCCAAGAGAGTTAGTTTTTTTTCAAAACCTCTTTCATCTAATATTGGTCTCATGGCCCTATTTGTTAAGTTTCCATGACTAAATGACAGTTACCGGTCAATATGTGTGACTATTGACAAGAACATTTCCTGCAGTCATTAAACAATTTCCTTCGTATTAATGTGATGTGACCTTCCGTCTTCTATGTACCACAGAATTGTTGAAACATGTCTTCAGCAATAAAGTAAATCAATATGAACGCTTATTCCTGCTTGAAAGTAGCATGGATAGAGAGGATGGCTGGACGTTTCCGCTTCCCTACGTTGGATATACGTATGGGGTAAAGGATTAAAGTACATAAACAAGTAACAGAACATAATGAAAAGACGTTGTATTTGAACATAAGCAGCTCGTGTTTTCTGCTAATTAGATACATCATATATTACTTCACATATAATTTCTCACATATATCGTATAGACACATATTTTAATCCATTGCAAACAGAGTAGATTCAGAACGAACGGGTTCCTGTAGCAGCCGTCTGATCAGGGTCTGCTCTGTTTGCCTATGGAAATTTAAAGATTAGTTTTTAAACAACCTCCCATAGCTTTAACCTTAATCAACTTACGTTAATATAAATATCGTGAAAGTACATGATGACATTATTTCTTCCATTAATATTCATGCAGTAAAGGCTTGATATATCAGAATATTTATTATTTCTTATATGTGATTAAGATGCCTAACAATGGGGGTCAGTGCAAGGTGGTACCTAACTCCATTTTTTTAAATGGAGTTAGAACCACTGTAGCATGGATTTAACTTTCTTCTCATGATAATGTTCCGAAAATGTGTGATATTTACGTTTAAACAGAAAAATGGTGTTCACAAGAATATTACAAAGGTGCTATCTTCAAGAAGGATTTAGGACCTTTGTTGCATATGCACGTAAATAAATGAAACACATAGTAAATTGGACATACTAAACTAGCTGCCTGAATTTTGAGTGTTTTAGATATTCCGGTTAGTATTTATTACTAAATTTATGGATTTCAGTTACAGAAATTGATATTTTGTTGTAAAATTGAAGAATTAACCTCAATAAATGTATGAAAAGAAAACACAAATTTTGCCTAAATATAATTGGACTTAGGTCCTATTTTGCCTGAACATAATTCATAACAAAACAGTATTTTTACAATTAATCTTTTATTAACACTTCAACATTCCCACAATGTCAGTAGTTTCACATATAAATGGTAAATCATCAATCGTTGAATGTTTTACAATTTTGTCACACTTAACCCAAAACTTCACGATTTCTCCACTTTTCAAAAAATGGACTTGGGTACCATCTTGCACTGACCCCCATTATATGTTAATGTATCTGTTCTCTACATCAAGGGCGATGTCTCAGAGACGTAAATAATGGAGCTTAACTCATTCCCTCCTATTGACACCCTTTGTAACCTCTGTAAAAGTAACAACTTTTATCCATTGTGGTATATAGGGGATTTTGCTCCATAGGATCAGATGCTCGTTTTATCACATAAGTGTCAAAACTATACAATTTTAAATGTTTCTTTTTTATAGTAAGTTCCCATTTTCCGTAGATCTATTCAAAGAGGTTTGGTCTGAAAATGAATGAATGGGTTAATCCAAATATATGGAAGGGTATATGGTCTGGTATTACCGGTGTAGATCCCGAAGGTTTGAGTACCGAAATTTTTACAAGCGTCTCAATGCCCAGGCAAGGCATACCTATCAAATACTCTGTGTAACTTCTGACGCCAATTAATGATGTCATTAATGAACTTTGAAGTGATGTCTGTGTCCAAGGTTATAAAACTTCTGAGTCTGAGATCAATCTAACCTATCTGATTGGCTAGATGTTTGAGAATGATCTCAAACTCAACGACAATTTTGATTTCTGATTTGAAGGTCCATGTCAGGGCCACCATATCGTATACTAAGCTTATAAAAAATTAATTGTTTGTGTCAGAAAATGAAACACACCTTACTGTGACGTGTCGCCAATCTAAATATTAATGGTTGGTGCCTTATTTGAGGGTAAGGGAACTGGAAAACCGGAGTACATGTAATAATATTTGTTGGAACTAATAATAGGCATTTGGCACACAACTATGTAAAATGTAAACTATGTTCTTTTACATGAAATCTTGCCTGACTGACATGTATCTAAAGTTTTCATGGCGCATATGTTATATAGGTTTGCCATGAGGTTCAGAGTAATTACACTAAAACCCTAACGAGTAAGTAGATTTATACCTTGATCATATGTATAAAGGTACACTTGCGCTCACTTCTTCCGAGTTATCCAAATTCAAATTTAAATTCAAATCTTCCGAGTTCGGACATTACGAGGAAAACATGTCAATAGGTTTTAATTGAAACCTACGTGATTGCTTTTGCTCAAGTACGTTGAACTGATTTGTTAATAGGCCTAATTGGTCACCAGTATGCCACACTGTTCCCAGGAATAAGGTGGAATAAATATCTCATTCACATTCATGTCAGTTTAACGATATTGCATTCCTTTAACCCTTTCCTCCATTAATACGCCTTTCCACGCCTCTGTCAAAGTCACTTTTTGAAAACGTTGTGATAAATAGAGCATTTGCTCCATAGGAGCAAATGCTCTTACTATCACAATGGTTTCAATACTACACAATTCTAAATTGTTCATTTTCTCTAGTAAATGCTCCTTTTCGGTAGATTGATTCAAAGAGGTTAGGTCTAAATATAGGCTATGAGGGAGTGGGTTAAATAGCATAAAGAAACAGATGTGATGATACATGTACATGCGTTACCGTTAAACTCGTTTACTCCCATGTGTGGACAACTACATAGTTAATTACGTCATCCCCTGCGATAATGACGTCATAAAAATCATTTTTCGGGAAGTAATGCATGCGGTGTGTAAATGGTGTGGACGAGTAATTCTTTGTTAGGGGAATTAACTTTTCTCGAAATGGCGAAATCTCAAGGTAAGATAACAACAAATATATAAAACATACGTTACAAAACTGTAACGTATGTTTCATAACATAACAAAAAAAGTCAGTGCGATTTCAAATGACCAGTTGACATAGATAAATTAATACGCACTGCATATGGATATACATTTGAATTCAGATAACTCGAACTTGGAGATATCTCGACGTATAAGTTTGGTCCATCAAAATGTGCCATACAAAATTGTTTCATCAGATCAATAAATTTGTTATCATTGCATTGCCTAATCATTAACGCTATTAAACGGATTTCTACGCCTTTCTACGCCTTTGAAAACAGAGAAGACCGGGATCAGATGGTTTCTTGCTTATGATATAGTATAGACATGATTCTACGGTTTATGCATTGGCCAAATATCTTTGTGAAAATATAGTTCTTTAACAATTAGATATACTCTAATCAACATTTATGATGTGATCATTTTTCACATGAATATTCATAGAGTAAAGGGATGGAAGAATTTGCTGATGTGAAGTGTTTCTGGGTGTAAGAGCTGGATTCATTAAAATACGAGACAGTGACAATCGCCAATCTAATAAAATAAAATCCATAGACGAGTATTAACCCACTGTCTATGTTGTTTAGTCTCGGTGCATCAGCTCGACTAATTGAAGACCCAACCTATTTGAATTAATTTATAGAAAAGGAGCATCGACTATAGAAAAGGAGAATTCTAGAATGGTGTAGTTCTGAAACCATCGTAGTAAATACAGCATTTGCACCACAATGGTTTCACACTGTGACTGTTACAGAGGCGCCAAAATGCGTCACTAGGAGGGAATGTGTTATACTCAAACACAGGGAAAATCAGCATTCTGAAATCTAATAATAATCTACTATGGAAAGAATCCCATAGACAAGTAGTAACCCATTGCTAGTGTTGTTTAATCCGTAGTATGCCAAACGCATCTTTAGATAGCATACATTTCATTTATACAATTGATTGTTTTAGATCGGTTATCCGTCAAGAATGAAGTCTGGGTGTCAAACAGCTTGCATTTGTTATGAGACACCAATTTATTCTACGGCGTCTCATTCCGTTCACTATTTAACTGTATGCTAAATGTATACCAAAGCGCCTACTAAGGGTAAATTCTTAGCAACCGTAATAGGTAGATATATAATTGGTATTGCCTAAATCACAATATCTTTCAATTGACTACGTAATTTCTCAATTACAGGAAAAAGAGTTTCTGTCACTGTCGATTTATCACATATTTACAACCAGTCTTTTCCAAGAAACTAATGACGACAAGAACATTCTCGCCGTGAATCACCGATATTAACTCGTTGTGTGTGGTAAATATGGTAAATAGGTAACAACCCTACTCAGGGGATCCTAGATGGTCCCTCTGGCCAGGTTTTGCACTGTTTTCTGCAAAGTTTAGCTGCACTGATTGAAATTCCACTCACAAATTACATTTTGTACAGAAGAACCTCTATCGTTAACCCATTCTCCGATGTTGGTGCCTCTGCAAACGCCACTTTTTGATAACATTGTGATAAAGAGTGTATTGGCTCAATATGAGCACATGCTCTATTTATTACAATGGTTTCATAACTACACAATTCTAAATTGTTCCTTTTCTCTAGTTAATGTTCCTTTTCGGTAGATTAATTCAAATAGGTTAGATCTAAAAATAGCCTATGAGGTAAAGGGTTAAAGTCAATGTCGTACACGTACTGGTACCGAGTATCATATACTATTATGTGTAATATGTGCGGGAAGCCAGAAAGACAACCATTTCGTAACATAAAGGCATTTACTATGCGATATTTTAAATACCATCCTATGTTTGTTTAACTATTTCCCTGTTCTATGTTTATTCAAAAGTTTCATACCTACTGAATATCCATTGACAAAGTAATTATAACGAAATATAGAATACGGAAAATTATAGCCGTTTGAGAAAGTCAAGAAACGGATATTTCAAATGTCATTAGCAACGACAGTAGACCCTGATCATACGGCTTTTAATGTCTTTGCAAATGTGTGAAAGGCGTTTATATACAGGAAAGGTTTAATAAAATATGTAATGGGTTACCAATAAGTAAGGCTTACGGAAAGTAATGCAGAAAACTACATTGTTTTTTGCAGTACGTTCGTCACATGAATTAAGCAACCACCTGACTTAACCCTTTTTATCCATAGGCTATTTTTAAATCTAGAATAATTCTACCGAAAAGGAGCATTAACTAGAGAAAAGGAAACTTTTAATATTTTGTAGTTTGAAACCATTATGATAAATAGAGCATTTGCTCCTATAAGAACAGATGCTCTATTTATCACAATTGTTTAATAAAGTGAGTTTTACAGAGGCGTAGAAAGGTGTATTGTTTGAGGAAAGCATTCAAATGCATGCACTGTCTACTCAGCAAGTGTTCGCTTTTGTATAAACTACGTCATAAATCTCACCAATCCTTTATTCCATTCTTTTAAATTAAAATTTCGAATTATCGACATGCTACTGTATGTTTCTGCCAGTGCCGATTCTGTGTACTTGTTCTAGATCCAGATGAGACACCGAGTAATACAAGTTGCTTTACACTTGGTAAATAATTTCTCAGAATTGTTCTAAATTGCACTAAAGTACAAAATTGTGCAGACATTATTGTTGCATTATTTCATTATTGGTTTTCACGTTATTTATTTAGATATCATTTTATGTTCGGTTAATACATAATTTATATCATTTTGGTACACAGTCAAACCCCTTTAAACCGGAATTCCAACAGAGAAGAATTTAAATACTTTTAGACAGAAGTCTGCTTAATGCACAGTGACTGTGGTGCAGAAAGCTACAATCTGTCTCCTCCAGGACCGATATTTATGCTTATGTAGCATGGTGAAAAGTTGTGACTCGACTGGGAATCGAACCCAGAGCCTCTGGCTTACCATGCCAACACTCTACCGACTGAGCTACCAAGCCACACAGTTAAGTCTATCAACTTATTTCAACATAATCTCTACCCGGCCACACACACCCCCTATACACAATAATTTTTCACGAATTCTTACTCAAAGAACACTCCACGAGTTTCTTATTATTACACATTATCTTCATACAATGTTCATATAAATCACCTTATGGGTTATTCACGTTGGGCACCAAATGCAACATGGTGAAAAAGTTGTGACTCAACTGGGACAAGAACCCAGGGCCTCTGGCTTACCATGCCAACACTCTACCGACTGAGCTACCAAGCCACACAGTAAAGCCTATCAACTTATTTCACCATAATATCTACCCGGCTACATTTAGTTTACGTCCTGTTAAGAGGGGTTTTACTGTATATAACTTTATACACAATTTGGGCGGATTGAACCACTATTACTAAGGGCCACGTCTGTAATGTGACCAGAAATGCAGTACAGTCAATAACCTTCTAATGTAACCATCGAAAAGAGGTCCAATACTGAATTTAACACAGGAGCAAAGTAATGCAGAAAGCTCATGCATTACTTTCGTTCATCTGCTAGTAAAATGTTTATTTATTATATAGTCGCGTTTATTGGATATTGCTGTAAGTCAAACCTCTCCAAACCGGACGTTAAAGTTTGTATTAGTATCGGTCTAGGAGACAGCAGACAGCATAATGCAGGGTGAAAGTCGTGCAAAACGCTCCTCTAGGAGCTTTCTGCATGACTTTTACCCTGTATTAATCAGCCATCTTCAACAAGTATCTAACTTCTTCTCTACTAGAATTCCGGTTTAGGTGTGTTGAACTTTATTATATCATGCAATAAAGTACTCACTGTACTGAATGGGTCTCGTGCAATAGAAATTTATTCCAATTTGTAGGTGTCTCTATACCAACGCGTATTAGTTCTTGAGACAAAATTTTGATTCAGATGTTATACTCTATACGTCCGTCTCTTATCCCATATCTTTCTACAAAAGTAATGTCTTCTCACAATGGCGTTTTGTTCGATTTTCACAACTTCCAATTCGATTAACCCTTTCTGTCTCAAATTTCTAATTGTCGTCTGCAAACCATCTTTGTCAAATCATTTGCTAAAAAAGGAAACGAGATAGATAAATGCAAATTTTAAAAGGAATAATGTATACTGTCTTTAGCGATCATTAAAAAGAAGTTTAAATCTGGATTTCTTAAATAGACGGTATTCAATGCAAGAAAGAAGTGATACATAAATCCCCTACTGTAGCTTTCTGTGTCACCTTTAATCTGCATTAAGCAATCACCTGTGTGTTTAAGATTGTTATGTTAACCCATTCCCTCATATTGACTACTTTTGACGACTGTGTAAAAGTCACTTTGTGAAACCATTGTGATAAATAGAGCATTTGCTCCTATAGGAGCAAATGCTCTTTTTATCACGATGGTTTCAAACTACAAAATTCTAAAATTTTCCTTTTCTCTAGTTAATGCTCCTTCTCTGTAGACTCATTCAAAGAGGTTGTATCTAAAATAGCCATGAGGTAATGGGTTAAAGTAGTAAATGGCCGCTTTAAACCGGATCTGTATCTCAAAATATATAATAAATTGTCATTTATAATTATCTGTGAAGCAAGTGCTTGAGAATTGATTGCCCTTGTATCTTACGATGTCTTTACTAATGTTAAATACACGTAAAAAATCCATCAATATTACAAAATGCATTACCTATATTTAACCATTTAATATAAACGCATTGGTACGCATTTGCAAACGGAGCAGACCCAGATGAGACGGCTCCTATAGGAGCCGTCTTATCTGGGTCTGCTCCGTTTCCTTTTGACATGATATAGATCTGAATTTACACTTTTTTCACAGCAGAAAACTTTACTTAAAAAGTTTAAATTATAAAACTTCAACTAATAAATATCCTTGGTGCCATGATAATATCTTACGAGAATATTGAACACAGAAAGTGTTAAAGAAACCGGTATATTTGTGTTGCAAGTTTAGGATGTCGTCTACTGGATTGTGAAATTAGCCCTTATCCCGCGAATTAACCCTTCCCTTGCTATTCACTTCAATATACGTACCTGTAAATACTGTAGACCCAGATGAGACAGCTCCTGCAGGAGCTGTCTCATCAAGGTTTACACTATTTACAAGTTGATTGTTCAACCAGTACACTCCACAGCAGTGATTGCACAGCGAGATACTTGTACACAGTGAAGATATATGTAATTATACAACAGGGCATGGGTAAAGAAGGAGAAATGTATCTTAAAATTCAGCAAACGAATGGTTAATTATTTGCCTGTTTATTATTCATGTAAAAACTATGACATCACGAATATTAACTATATTATTTTTACAACGACATACACAAAATATATTTTGGTTCTAGCAAACACTGCAGAATCAGATCTATATCATACCATTAGCAAACAGAGTAGACCCTGATCAGACGGCTCCTATAGGAGCCGTCTGATCTAGGTCTACTCTGGTAGCAAATACGTGGGTCTACTCTGTTTGCAAACGCATGAAAAGGTGTTTGTATGATGGAAATAGTAACCTGTTATTACTGATTGCTCGAATTTAGATTTGTTCACTTTCGACCACGTCCGAGTTATTTGTTTTGGAAAATAATGACAACAAATGTCAGAAAACTTGATATCCTGATGAGACGTGAAGTTACCAATCGGACTCAAAAATTGTTTACAGATGAGAATCACGTGACATGGAACGGATTATGTGTCTATACATAAACATGTGAACGCTCTGTCGGTTAAGTCCTACCCTTGTACTTTGTAGTGTCCTATATAGAGAACGGATAATGTGTCTATCTGTAGGCATAGAAGAACTGTCGGCTGTACTACTAGTTGAATATTCTCAAGAGGTTACCGCAGCGCATGTAGAGGTGGCCGTTTTTGTCCTTTATTACGTCATACGATTTAAATTTTCCAACTAAACAGCTGTGTACAATATCTATCTGGAGCCATGAGAAGAGAACGGCAATTTAACTCTTTCGCTGTCAAACTCGTTTTTGCGATCACCTCTGCAAACATCTGGGTCCATGCTTATAAAGCTTTTTAGTTTAGTCTGAGTTCGTTCTCAAGCTCTTGATTGGTCAGACTTGAGTTCTCAAGCTTTTGATTGGTCAGATTTGAGCCAGAGGCTAAAATCTGAACAATGAAAAACTTCAGAACGAATTCAAGTAACACGGCGTCTCACCATTATCCAAACTCTGTGTTACTGTGGTATTGTTTAAAGATTGTACGTGTTTTTATCAAACTTTTGAGCGAATGTATGACTTTAATCCAATACTTTCTACAAATAACTCGTCAAAATCAGTTGATGGTCATTTTATATTTGTCATAATGAAGGGGCATCGCAATATAGGTTAGACTGCATTATGACTAGTCTTCTTGAACTACACTGCGCGGAGCGTCAGCGAAGCTAGTCTATTTCATGACGACTTGTCATTGGCAGCCTAACCGATTTAAATGGCAGTTTCATTTTGGCGACAATAATCAAGTCTTCACGAAAAAGGAAAAACTGAAGAACAAACTCTGATTGACCAACGCCACAGATTTATTTTTAAAGCTACTATGCCTTTGTAAAACATAATTTGCTTGTATAAACCATTGACATACATGTTCTTAGCAAACAATCGTCATGCTAATTTTTATAACATAAATAGACCTTCTATGATGAAATTTGTTGCGTTGATGGATTCTACAAATAAAACAATTATGCGTAATTTAAGTAAACATATAAAAACTGCTTTGACTGTTAGACAGACCCTTTGTATACGTTAGCAAATGTATTCATCCTCTTTTGTTGTAGTTGTATATATGCCAGGCGACTTATGTATATATAGATATGTACATGTTATATCATACGAGGTACTTTGTAAACATCTGTTCTGTTCTGTTCTGCTAACTGTTATAATAGCATAGAGACGCATACGGTTTCAGCCATGGCAGATCAAATTACACCTATACCATGACCACACATAGAAGACCCCAATCACACGGATCCTACCTTTAAATGCATGTGCCTCATGACTATACATTTATTGCTCTATGTATTGTAAGATGCTGAGTCATTTACCCCCCGACCTACCAACACCTGGTTCGGTGAACATAAACTGTTGAACTTAAACAATAAAACATGAATAATTATACAGGTACAGTAAAACAACTGTAATGTGACCACTAAATGAACAAACATGACTGTCTTCATATGCAGGTGGTTGCTTAATGCAGGACGAAAGTTATGCAGAAAGCTTTTTGCATAACTTTCGTCCTGCATTAAGCTACCACCTGCTTTGCCATTTTGAATTATGCCCCTTTTTTGTTCGCATTAGAGGGAATTTACTGTACATGTATACGTCAAAGCTGACACGTTGCAAACACGTTTTTAACCCCTTCACTGCCATGATGACGGGTCCATATATCATACGAATATGCAAATATAGTAGAATCCCTCTATACGTCCACTTAATGAATAAAAAGGTGTCTGTATAAGCAGGTGGTTGCATAATTCAGGACAAAGTAATGCAGAAAGCTCATCTAGGAGTTTTCTGCATTACTTTTGTCTTGCACTAAGCTACCACTTGCTTCTAGCACCTATATTTATATCTCTTTTAGGTGATCGCATTAGCGGGGGTTTACTGTATTTTGGATCCAGATGTAAGTTGAAATCTCATCTTGATTCAACTTTTACATAAATACTTAAACTGCTCTGATCTAATATTTCGACCACTAAGGGCCTTTGTTAAAGAGTATCATGTCAAAATACACGTCACATTTTTGTTACACTGGTGCATTCAAAAACTAACAGGATTGTTAGACCAAGTAATACAGTCTGTTCACAGGGTTGTGCTACTTGCAGTATTCTTGAAATGTCAAGTATAAGTGACACAAATAGGCAATCAGTTTACAATGTGTCAACTAATATTAACTGTAAAGAAAGAAATGTAGTATATGCAATTAAATGCAGTAAATGCGATATAATGGTGTATGTCGGTGAAACTGAGAGAGAAATTCGGGAGAGAATGAAAGAACATTTGAGTGATGTGAGGCACGAGAGAGAGAAGCCAATACATAAACATTTTGGAATCGGTGGTCATAGCAGTGATGATGTGAGATATGTAGTTTTGAAACGGATGTTCCTTGTATGTAGAATTGAAAACCAGATCCATGAAACTGATTGGATATGGAGGCTGAGAACCTACAGACCATTTGGCTGTAACATCAAAGAGGATAATGCGCTAATGTATGCATGACGTCATTACACCCATGACGTCACTTTATGACGTCATTGTGATGACGTCATGACAATTTAAAAAACAACCCAATGTCACCATGACGACGCTGGATCAACATTATTCTCTTTGATTTTATGGCTGAATGCATATAACAAAAATGTGACGTGTATTTTGACATGATAATCTTTGACAAAGGCCCTTAGTGGTCGAAATATTAGATCAGAGCAGTTGAAGTATTTATGTGTTATATATGTACTATATTAATTCCCTATTTTGGAATATTTACTTCATTGTCAAACTTTTAGACAATCTGTTTATCTGTTTTATATAGAACTTGAAGGAAAGCGAATTCTAAAACTTTAAGTAGGGGGAAATGTGTCCAGGAAGCGACGACAAAGCACTGGAAAGTTTAAGAATCTATTTGCTGTAGACATATGCTTGTTTAACTCGATACTACGGAAACCCAAATACGTGCCATTGTTGATCTTTAACGCAGGTGTCATCTTCATGCAGGGTGGAAATCATGTAGAAAAACGGGTATCTTTATAAATAACAGTTACATCCTTATATGCACGTGACTGCTTAACCCGTTACCCCATAGGCTATTTTTAGATACAACCTCTTTGAATAAATCTACCGTAAAGGAGCATTAACTAGAGAAAATGAGAATTTTAGAACTTTGTACTTCGAAACCATTGTAATAAATAAAGCATTTACTCCCATAGGAGCAAATGCTTTATTTATCACGACGGTTTCACAAAGTGACTTTTACAGAGTCGTTAAAAGTCGTCATTATGAGGGAATGGGTTAATACAGGTGAAAGTCATACAGGAAGCTTCCAAAGGAGCATGACTTCCAACTCGTATTAAGCCGCCGATAATCCGAAAGACCAGCATTGATATTAGATTTAACGTCCGGTATAAAGGTAGTAACTGTACTGGAATTATTTGAATCTTCCTGGAGGACATATACCAATTTTCTATCATTGAAATAATTTACTAATAAATTTGGGAATCCTGAACTATTTTAGGATCGTATAAATATTATTTGTGTTAAAGACGATTTGCACGAAGTACCAATTTACTGGGAGATGACATGTTTATCTTTTCCTTTCAGTGAGAACACAAACTTTCATACGAATGACAAGTATTGCTTTCTCTCTGCATTAAGCACTTACCCGTTTTAATAACGGCATGTCTTTAACTCTTTCCCTTTTATAATAAAATAATTAGTTCTCAAGATTTTGATTGGTCAGATTTGAGCCTTTGGCTTAGAAAGGCTCAAATCTGACCAATCAAAAGCTTGAGAACTCAAATCTGACCAATCAAAAGCTTGAGAACGAACTCAGACTCAACTAAAAAACCTTTATAAGCATGGACCCAGATCAGACGGTCTTTGTACAAACCGTCTGATCGGGGTCAGTTCTATTTGGTTACGGCATTCTATAGATCTGGTCCTATAGGTTTTCTTACAGAGGCACATTCCCTGAAAGATCTTATAATTTATTAAGGAAATTGAAAAACAGTGGTGTAACAAATGTACATGTTAATTATCATTAGGGAATGTGTTAACTCGTTCCCTGTTCTATGTGTATTACAAGTTTCAACACCTACTGAATACGCATGGCCAAAATAGTTATAATGAAATAATTATGGAAGGTGGAACATTGTAGCCATTTGCTTACTGAGCAAATTATTTTTACACCTACTACATTTCCAAATTTCAAGATATATTCAAGTTGTCTATCACAATGCCATCAATATGTCAAACAGTTTGGATTCTGATGAGATGCCGAGGTAAACAAAAGAGTCCTTCAAAGAAGTTATATTCAACGATTTGTGTTAATCCTCTATTATACAAAATATAGTTCTTAACATTTTCCCTGGTTCATATTCATGCAAGAAATAATGCAGTCATGAATATTAATTAGATTAATTTTATAATGGCATATGAACACAGGTCATTTTAGCTCGGCCAGAAGCTGTATAATCAGATCTTTATTACACCATAGCAAACAGAGCAGACCCTGATCAGATAGCTCATATCGAAGCCGTCTGATCTGGGTCTACTCTGTTTGCAGATGCGTAAAAATGCGCTTACATAAGGGATAAGGTTAAGGATATTCTTCATATAAACACCCTTTGATGCATCTGTTAACACAGTACATGTGTACTCCGATTAGAGGGCTCATATAGAAACCGTCAGATCAGGGTCTGCTGTGTTTGCTTGTGGTTTAGTATAGATATTATTAATGTTTTAGAATTGTATATATTCCAAACGAATGTGATAAATAGCAAATGCTCTATTTATCATAATGTATTCAAGAAACGACTTTTACAGAAACATCAGAAGGCGTGAGTAGGAGGGAATGAGTTAAGAGTTGGCTGCTATCTATGGTTCATAAAAATAAAATGTTGTTTAATGGCATGACGGTTTCGTTGGCTGTCAACCTCTTATACATGCATAAACTAGACTAATCATTTCCCTTATGTAAACGCATTTTCACACTTCTGCAAACAGATATATCATATTGGTCTATTTTTACGAAATATATCAATTTGGTCTAATTATTTATAAGATATACCAATATGGTCTAATGATTCATAAGATACCGGTATATCATATTGATCTAATTATTTACGAGATATATTATGTTGGTCTAATTACTTATAAAATATATTATTTTGGTCTAATTAGTTATAAGATATATCATTTTGTTACCAGATATATCATTTTGGTCTAATGATTTATAAAACATATCATTTTGGTCTAATTATTTATAAGATATATCATTTTCGTCTAATTATTTCAAAATCTATTGTATGAGTGACACACAACGTGGATTCGAACGAGACGTCGGATGTTTATATTCCGTGTATGGGGCAGACTGCATTGCATCGTGCAAAGAAGAACGCCTAGGTTGAAGTACTGACATACGGCGAGCAAGCTGGCAGGCTTCTTCACATGAAAATTTCGAATGTTCATACATCAGCTTACAGAGGTACAGATAAGGATACTAAAGTGCGTAAATTAAAACATTTTCAGGAATAATCACTCTTAGGAATCGTCTCGAAGCCAGAAACTGTAGATTCGTAACTATTTTATTCATAGGCAAACAGCATAACGTTTGAATAAATCTATCGAAAAAGAAACGATGACAGTATATAAGCGTTGCTTGATATAGTTCCCTATTAACTGACATAAACTACTGAAAAATAAAACACGAATGAGGTATAATTGTTGTTTAGTATTATTGTTTATGATTAGTTAAGTGGCAGCCGCAAACATTCGCCCCGACTTTGTCCTCAGTGTTGTTAAATTTTCTGTTTCTTCGGAATCATCAGTTTCAATGGTATGACAATTGAATACCGTTTAAGCCGGTGCTATGGGCAACAGTAGCGTTGCAACTTTGCTTTCAAGGGATCTCCTACTTTCAGATTTTATTACTTATATGGAAATACCTTGTCAAATAGCCATAATATCTACATCTGTACAAATGGATGCGCTAGACAAAGCATTTTAACTCAGTACGGAAACAAACGGTTTATTATACACACCAGTTCCATTAGTTTACATGATGATGCTTACATTTGCAATTTCAAAAGTGTACACCTTTACATACACAAAATGCGTTTTTGATTACTCCATTGTGATGAAAACCAATATTCTATGCTTTAGTTGTTACGGTGCCAATATCGCATCTGTGATTATTGATGCAAATAGTTTGGAGTTAGATAAAAAAAATCAATTAACTCTGATCTGACCAGGATCCAATCTGACGTGTGTTAAGATTATGGCTTTTAAACAAAAAGGGAGAACATAAAAATAATGAACAGATGACAAATTATACAGATGACGATATTGGGCAGCTTAATAGTCACTGTGGTCGTATACAGCAATTTCCCTGCAATCCATTTGTATTTATTACCAGCATTATTATGAGTAAAGTGGTTCTACGTCTAAATTTCAATTAAAGGTGCACTTCTGATCCTGAAATGTTTAAAATATATCACAATGTTTAGTACATCGACGGGTTATAAAAGTTGCATTGATTTAAATGGGAAGGCGATTGGTCGATTAAATCTAATCATAAATACTACAATGCACACTTTCTAAAACCTCCACTTTATGGCTTAACCCTTTACCCAATAGCCTGTTTCTAGTTTTGAAGACATATGACCACTTAAAGCAGGTTGAAAGTAAAGCAGAATGCGCCTTAAGGCGCATTCTGCTTTACTTTCAGTCTGCTTTAAGCTACCACCTACTAGGATATAGAAAATATTTATTATGCAATATGTTCATGACTGTATGAATTTGAACTATTTTCTTCAGCGGAGGAATAAATCAAACACGCTAAAAGTAAAGGGTTAAGGTAAATGTCTTTAACTCTTTCGCTATCAATTTTTGTCGTTTGCAATTTTTGTCGTCTGCTAACTTTGTCACTAATACAGTTTTCCATTTTTATTTTTCGTCATTTATTTTCAAGAAATAGTCACAGTAACCTACAGTTTGGATCCTGATATGTCGGAGTCGCATCTAGATAAAATATGTTTGCAGAGGTTATCAAAGACTTGGGCAGCGAAAGAACAAGACATACTGTTGTTGAACACTTAGTTCAGACGGTGTCTGTAGAGGCCATGTGATCAGGCGGCTGTTTGGCACTTTGCCAATAGCACTTCAAAAGATTAGACAACCAGAAATTATTTCTTCTCTTGCTGAATGTTAAAATACGTTTATCCCTCTTTACCCATGCCCTGTTGTATAATTACATATATATTCACTGTGCACACGTATTTCGCTGTGCAATCACTGCTGGAGAGTGCACTGGCTGCACAATCAACTTGTAAATAGTGCAGACCCTGATGAGACAGCTCCTGCTATTTACAGGTAGGTATATTAACACGAATAGAAAGCGAAGGGTTAATTGACGACGTCAACAGATCGATGCTTAAGCAGACCTAATTTTCATAGCAGGCAAATGGTTGAACTTAAATATTTCCCGAAAAACATAGCTATGCATGAGGTAGAATAGAGTCTTTATAACATCAGCGAGCTGTAAATGTTCCTACACGCCAGCTGTGCACACTATTTTATTGGGACAATAATAAAGGCGGCAATAATTATTACATGATCCACAGATGCGTAAAGGTTTAAATTAAGGTTAAGTCCTATATAAGATGTCACTGGAAATGTCTCAAAGAGCAATCTACTAAACGTCGAGTACAGTACAACCTAACTAATCCGAATTATTAGTAAAAATGAATGGAGAGGGTTTAGCCAGACTGTTGGTTAAGGTAGTTTGAACGCCATGGTAGCTTTTAGTATGGCTTAAACCCTTTCTCTGTTCAATATTCATGTAAGAAATAATTACATCATGCATATTTATTAGATGAGTTTTTTTATAATATCATTTTTTCAAGGGAATGTTAGAATCAGATTTTTATTATGAAACTTGCAAACAGAGTAAACAGTTATCAGACGTCTCACCTTATAAACAACCAGGGAAGGTTTTGTTTTGACACTATCTATAGAATCAGATTTTTATTATGACATTTGCATACAGAGTAGATCAATATCAGATGTCTCACCTTATAAACAACCAAAGTAGACCGATATCAGACGGCTAACAGTTTGCAAATGCGTGGAAACCCGGTTATATTACGGAAAGGGCTAATTCTGCATTAAGTTTGCACCTGTCTTAAAGACCACTAATGATACATATTTTATTATTTGACTTTATGATGTTTAACTGTACATATACATATAACAAAATGCACAAAGGGGTCCTAACAATTAATTTAAAGTGCAGTGTGCTCTATCAAACGTATTTATGAAGTGATCACGTTGCAGTTCTAGACGCATGTTTCAAATACAGTAAAACCTCGATTATTCGAATTTTCGTTAGAAACGAATTTAGACCCTTTAAGGCAGGTGGCTGCTTAATGCATGATGAAAGTCATGCAGAAAGCTCCTAGAGCAGCTTTCTGCATGACTTTCGCCATGCATTAAGCTGCCACCTGTCTTAAAGATCGATAATAATACGTATTTTAGTTTTCGGATAATCGCGGCTTTACTGTATACGAAGTTTCATTCTGACCTGTAAATTGATTACAGACGTAAAATGTACAATACATTACACATAACTCATTTAACGTAACACCGCAACCCCTTTCATGTTTGCTGGGTTTAAATGTCATTGAAGTCATTCCAGATACATTTGAACTTAAATATCTCAAACTTCAAGGGAACCTACAAGTTAGCTCAACGTTCGAGTCATCCGACTTCCAATCTGGACAAGTTCTGAACAAGTATGAGCCATGAACACCGTATACAAAACAGACAGCCGCGTGATGATATGCTACTGTAGTGTGGAATGATGCTATACGAACTGTTTGCATTTCTTTCGCTTAATTAACCCTTTCGGCGCCAAAATTCTGATTGTCGTCTCCAATCCAAACGTTGTTAAATGACTCGGTACAACAAGGAAATGAGATAAATCAATGCAAATTTCAAAGAATAAATAACATATATAGAAATAGAGAATGAGACAAAAGGTGAAGTCCCTGATCAGACGCCGCCTTGATAATGCGGCGTCTGATCTTGAACTGCACTATTTGTCGTGGTACATTTATGCGACTTCGGTGGTGAAAGGGTTAAAACAGGTTATATAAATTCAGACCTATACATAATTGTGCACACTTTATTTCCATATATGCAGGCTTGAATAGAATGACACTTCAACGGGATGTTTTATGGGAAGCCTACTGTAAAATGATATCAATAGCATTTACAGGAGTTGCTTTTGACAAAAAAAACCCATAAATACGCCTTTCTACGCTCCTATAAGAACGCCTGATCAGAGTCTGTTCTTTTTGCTTATGATATAATATAGATATGATTCTAAAGCTTTTGCAAAACGTTTTGCAAAAACCTGCATGTGTTTATAAAACCATTATAAGAATATAATACATGTACATTTATATTAATGACGTCATTATTTCTTGCATGGATAATCACGTAGTAATGGATTAAACTCGCGCCACAGATATAATGTGTGTTCTGTCGCTTTTCGTTGTCTCTAGATTCGATCAAACCTTCTCGAAGTGTAAGAAAGAATTGACCCTGCAGAACTAATTTTACCATTTTATGGAATAACTTCTTTATTTTTTTCACCAAACCCTATGTTGTGACCATTCTTTAGAATCTTCTCGAAACGAGACGATTTTAAAGAGTGGTCACAACATAGGTTTTGAGGGAGAAATTAATATATTAACCCTTCGCTTGCTATTCACGTCAATATACCTGCCAGTAAATAGTGAAGACCCAGATGAGATAGCTCCTGATCAGGGTCTGCACTATTTACAAGTTGATTGTGCAACCAGTGCACCCCACAGCAGTCATTGAACAGCGAAATACGTGTACACAGTGAAGATATATGTAATTATACAACATGGCATGGGTAAAGAAGGAGAAATGTATTTTGAAATTCAGCAAGCGAAGGATTAATATTTGAGGACTCTGAGTTGCTCTGATGTTATATCTAAGATATCATCATACCAAACAAGCAGTGATACCGTATCAGTTATTTATCACATAGGGGTGTAGCTAGCGATTCGCACTTACGCGCGTGCGAATCATCAATATAAAAGGTGTAAACATCTGTTTGGCTAAAATAGAACAAATATCGAAGGATTAGACGGTAGACCTTGATAAACGTTCTGTCTTGTCATTTTAGGTCTAACCAATTTCCACACATTGACGCCCTTTTACGCTGCTGTGAATGTCTCCTACAGGAGCAAATGCTCTCTTTATCACAATTGTTCAAAAACTACTGTCATTGTTTCAATAAGTAAATTTTACAGAGGCGTAGAAATGCGTATTTATGGAGGTAAACGCTAATAAAGCAGGTATTCAGTGCAACAGAACATAAGAATGCGGGGTTTCCGCTCCGGTTGTAATTCAGTACCCCACATGACAAGGAACACAATGCATCAATGGAAGCACTGGTAATAAGCAATCAGTATGTCCATAATTAATGAACTGTTTCGTGACTGATGTGTATTAAACATATCTTATTAAGATGCCCTCCATTACTGAGGTCTTTTAATATGTCATTCATTGCTGGATGTAATTAAGATGAAATTTCATACCGGTAATATATACTGCAGGTATTTTACATGAATGTCCTCTATTACCGGAGGTATTTAAATTGTCCTCTATTAGGTATGTACAGTTGACCTCGATATCACGAACTCGAATATTCGCACTGTATTTACGATGCATTTTGTAACTGGATGTGCCTAAGATGGTATCTGTCACTGGGGATATTTACGATGCCCTTTGTGACTGGATGTGTCTAAGATGATATCTGTCACTGGGGATATTTATGATGCCCTTCATTGTTGTCGTACAGTTGAACTTCGATATCTAAAACTTCAAGGGACCATACAAATTATTTCGAGATAACCAAAGTTCGAATTATCCGATTTTTAATCTGAACAGTTGCTCAAGTTCACAGCGTAACGCAAAAAAGCTAAAAAAGGAGCTTTCAGCATTACTTTCGACCTGCATAAAGATGTCACCTGTGTTTCTAGATATGCGTAGTGATACATTTTAGAGAAATTCTGTATTATACATTTTGAAAGGACCGAGGTAGTTAGACTTATTCCAGTGATTCGAGTTCGTGATATCGAAGTTCAACTGTATGGTAAACATTCGATACTACGAAATTTTAGTAATGAATTATTCATATCTCTGTAGGCAGTTGACTGCTTGATGCAGGGTGAAAGTCATGCGTGATTTTCACATTGTATTAAACTGCCACCTGTGTTAAAGATAAAAACGTTACGTATTTGACTGTTCGTAGTATCGAGTGTTCGCAGTATCGAGTTTTACTGTATAGATTTCGCTACGTCGATTTCATTGAATTTTCCAATAGACTACTGCGATACCTCTTAACCTATCTGTGCCCAGTGCCCCTTAAACGGGATATAGTCAAGCAGTGTAGACCTTAAACAGAGGGTCCCTGTATAAGCCCTCTGACAAGTGTCTGCGCTGTTTACTGAACCCACCAGTGTCTTTTTTAAATCAAATGCTTTGTTAGCTTTGCTGTGCTCCATTATCATGACAATCGGATTGAGTTATAACAAGATCTAGACGAGTTTTCTTTAACCATTTTCTCCATATTTACGGCTTTCGACGCAGAGTAGACTCATATTAGACAACTCCTGTGGGAGCCGTCTGACCAAGGTCTGCTCCGATTGCTTATGATATAATACAGATATGGATCTATAGTTCTATACATTCCTGTTTCCACGTGCTATTAAAACAATTCATCCAATTAATATGCATGGTGTATTTACAGTGCTCCCTCCCTACAATGGCCCTCTCAGTATCGATTCCCTCCTTACAACAACGCTTGTCACTGTTTCCAAAACAACAAGGCTCCAGAAAAATCTTTTTCCATCGTATTTTCTTTATGCCTCCATCAAACCCTATGTTGTGGTCACAACATAGGGTTTGATTGAGGCACAACGGTTTTAGTTCTCGAAATACACCTTATCTGGGGATCTGTAAACAAGCTAATTATGTTTGATTTTCCCTCCCTATAACAACTCCCTCTGAACAACACATGCAGTATTCGCATCCCAAAGGGTGTCGTTGCAGAGAGGGAGCATTGTATTTCTTAAGTAAATACTCATGAAGTAAATGACTATACCTGTATAAGATGAGTTAATAACTACTATAAGATGGGTTAATAACTACTATAACTACTATAAGATGGGTTAGTAACTACTATAACTACTATAAGATGGGTTAATAACTACTATAACTACTATAAGATGGTTTAATAACTACTATAACTACTATAACTAATAACTACTATAATAACTACATGTACCATGTATTCTCTTTAACCCTTCTGCCCTGTATTTGCAAACAGTTTCGATCCAGATGAGAGACCGACCAACAAGGCGACTTATGATGATGATACACATTTGACATTCGGTCAATAGTTTCTGAATGGAATCGAAAGAAAGCAAACATTGGACACCGGACATTAACCCTTTCCCTGATGAATATTCATGAAGGAAATAAAGGCGTCATGAATATTAATAAGGTTAATTTTATAATGGCTGATGAACACATGACAGTTTGGCTCAGGAAGAAGCTGTAGGATGAGATATATATTACACCATAGGAAAACAGACCAGACCCTGGTCAGACGGCTCCTATAGGAGATGTTTGATCTGGGTCTACTCTGTTTGGAGATGGGTCAAATGCGCTTACATAAGAAAAAGGGTGCGTAGAAATGGCTAACCCATTCCCCTTTTTTGCCTCTAAAAAGACACTTACTAAAACCATTCTGATAAATAGAACCTTTGATCCTTATGCTCTTTTACCACAGTGGTTTTCCTAGTGAATGCTCATTTTAGTAGATTTATTCAAAATATCTCAAAAACACTTATTAGGGAATGGATTCTCGAATGGATTATCAGTTTCCTGTTATTTCTTAACCACTATTCTATAACCATTGCATTTGTAATACAGCTGGACTTCACCTCAACACCTCGAAATTCAAGGGATTTAACCAATTACCTCGAGATACATGTTACAGAGATTTCGAATCTAGAAACTTGCTCAACATCACAGCTCTAATGTATTGTTGAAAACTACTGTATGAACTTTCAGGATTACTTTCGGTCTGCATTAAGTTCTCATATGCGTAACGATACATTATAGAACAAGTCATGTAAACTTTGAAAGGACCGACCTTTTGCTTCAAGTCATTCGGTAATTCGATTCATCCGAGTTCGATATATGGAGGATCTTAAATGAGTGCCAATTATCAATTGTTATTTTTATGAAACGAGTTTACTACATGTATAAATATGACACGAGCCTTAGCGAATGTAATATTCATTATAGTAAACAAGTCTCATAAAAAAAACAATTTGTAAGGGACACGAATGTAAAATTCTTTTTATTACATAACCCTTTAACCATTCTCTTGCTTAATTTTAAAATACATGTCTCCTTCTTTACCCATGCCCTGTTGTATAATTACATATATCTTCACTGTGTACAAGTGTATCGCTGTGCAATTACTGCTGTGGATTGCACTGATTGCATAATCAATTTGTAAATATTGCAGACCCTGATGAGAAAGCTCCTGAAGGAGCTGTTTCATCTGGGTCTTCATTATTTACAGGTATTTCATTTCATTACTGACGTGAATAGCAAGCGAAGGGTTAAATCATAGAAAGTGTAAAAATACCATATCTGCCAGCTGCATCGGCCATTGTTTACTGTGTAGTACAGCCGGATACAAACTGCTGATTTGAATAAAAACAATGCACGAGTGCATTTTCGCGATTTACAACACTCCGTTTCGATACTCCCACACGGCAGCCAATATGATTAATCGAAGTTCAACTGTACTTGTGATACGTTTAGAAGGAGGACACACTTTGGTAACGTTGTGTTTCATGTAACACTCAGGTAATCCTTATCCAGCTGAACTTGGCATGACTTGCATTAACAAACAGCCTAGATCCAGATCAGACGCACTCTAATGCCGCGTCTCACCGTACTTAACGCCGCGTCTCACCATACTTCAAGCTGTTTGACACTCGGTCAATAATTACTAAAAAGCTCGGTCGGATCAGTCAATATTAACATTTCAGCAATTATTATATTTGTTCACATCTGGTAAACATTAATAGTATCTGGGGCATACGAACATCTAATTATTAAAAAGCATCATGATTAAACTGGGGGTGGGGAAAGATGTTTGTCAAAACCATAAAAAGTGTGTATTTAAAAAATGTGTATGCCACATTCTTCATACAAAACGATTAAACCAATATTTGATGACGCTCAGCAAGGCATTACTTCACAGCATGTCCCCTGATGTGTTTTGTAGTTAAAAAGCTGTCCAATAACACCCTGGCAAGCTACCTTATCTAATCAGTTGGCTCACCCAGTTTCTAACGATTATTTCTGAAAAAGCTCTCGATAGAGTATACGCTCTTTGATACAATTTCAGTCTAACATGAAATAATCAAAATCGTGATAAAATGAGTATTTCGTCTTTATAAACCGATGGAGAAGATAATGGTGCGTATTCAAATACCTAAGTCGTAATTTCTCCCCAAACCTTATGTTGTGATCACTCCTAAGAATCGTCTCTTTGGAACAGCTCTAAACAGCGGCCGCAACAAAGGTATTTGAGGAGATATAAATGAACTGTTCTTCAAAATGTTTAAATGTAAACATCTGACATGGGCCTTTGGAAAGTGGAGCACATGCTTGAGGTGCAGTTGAACTTCGATATCTCAAACTTCAAGGAAACATAGTCGAGATAAAAGAAGTTCGAATTATCCGATTTATAATCTCGACACATTCGTAAGTTCACAGCTTAATGCAAGTCAAACGTAATGCTGAAAGCTCTTGTGGGAAGTTTTAACATTACTTTAGACTTGCTTTAAGCTGTCACATGCAATTCTAGACAGATCAATTCTATATTGCACGTTTTTGAAGGACCGAGCGTTTAGTTTGAGTTATCCCGAGGTTCGAGTTTTCCAAGTTCGAGATATATAGGTTCAACTGTAATTAGTATGAGGCAAGTTCTCCCCAATACGAAGTCTAATTCGTCTTGTCTAATTCCACTATTAAAACAAGCATAACAGTGATTAGATTCACACTATGTTAGTATGGGTTTTGTGTGTGTTAATTGCCACAGCCAAAATTATTTCTAATTCCTTTCTCCAAAGATACACCTTTCAGCGTATTGCTTGTAGATTAATACAATGCTCCCTCCCTACAACGGCCCTCTCAATAACGATTCCCTCCTTACAACAACGCATGTCACTGTTTCCGAAATAACAAGACTCCAGAAACAACTTTTTTTCCATCGTATTTTCTTTATGCCTCTACCAAACCCTATGGTGTGACCACTCTTTAGAATCGTCACGTTGTGACGATTCTAAAGAGTGGTCACAACATCAAACACTATGTTGTGACCGCTCTTTAGAATCGTCATTTTGTGACGATTCTAAAGTGTGGTCACACCATAGGGTTTGGTAGAGGCATAAAGAAAATACGATGGAAAAAAAGTTATCTATGCTCTAGGCATAGCGGTTTTAATTCTGGAAAAACACCTTATCTGGGGATCTTCAAACAAGCTAATTATGTTTGATTTTCCCTCCTTACAACAACTCCCACTGAACAACACATACAATCTTCGTATCCCAATGGGTGTCGTTGTAGAGAGGGAGCCTGTACCTGATACTACGGCTCCTATCAGGTTCTGCTACTTTTGCGTATGAAATTATAGAGATGTTACAGTAAAACCTCTCTACAACGACCACTAAATTAGATCAAGTATTTTGTGTTAAAGGCAGGGGGATGCTTAAAGCAAGATGAAAGTAAACAAAAAGCTCCTATAGGAGCGTTCTGTTTTACTTTTATCTTGCTTTAAGCAACCACCTGCCCAAAATATCAATTAATTAACATAATTTATTGGTCGTTATAGAGAGGTTTTACTGTAATGTAATTAAGTCCAATAGAAAAAGCCACATACATGATTTGATTCGACAGTTACTGCCGTGGCAAGACTTTATTCTGTTAGCTTATAGCCTGCTATTAGCGGATGAGTGCATACCTATGGACACAGTTTGGATATAAATAAGACGCCGAGTAAAATCCTGATTACATTTTGGTAGACACATTGATTATAGCATGTAGTTTGAAAATGTAATAGTTGAAAAATCTGTAAAAAATAAAATAACTTGCTCAGCCGGCTAAAGTTGAATGTGCCTTTATAAATAGTGCACAACTTAATAGGGTTAAAGAGTGAATTGAAAGTGTACATAGGCCTGTTAAAATACAGTTGGGACTATACAAATTACTAAGAGATAACACAAGTTCGAAATATCCTTATTTCTAACCGGGACAATTTCTCAAGTTGATAGCTTTAATCATAGATATTGTGTGTTTTGTAGTAGGTATGATTTGGAAGATGAGTACCACTTTGTTTGTATTTGTACATTATACAACGACTGCAGAAAGAAATACATGAGAAAAAAATATTATTTAAGGCCAAGTTATCTTAAATTTTGTGAATTAATGAGTTCATCAACTAAGATGGAATTAGTAAATCTGGCTAGATTTATAAAGGAATCTTTAGAAATTCGGAGGAATGCGTTAAATGCTCAGTGAGTCTGAGTTCATCCTAAACATCGGTTTTTGATAGTTATACATGTACTTGTATTGCATTTAGGCTATAGTTTGATATTATATATGGCATTGATGTGTTAGAAATTTTGATTATTTATTTGAAGTTTAGTAGTGGGTAAATTGCGATATAGTGCGAGAGGAGTTGTGTGTATGAGTGAGTGAATGAGTGTGGTGGGTGGTTGATAGGAGGCGAGGATCGGATGCGTGATGAGTGGTAGTGTGACCAAAATGACATTATTGAATTGTGTTGCAACAAGGTACTTATGTACACGTTGAAAAGAATAAAGTATATCTGTCTGTCTGTCTGTCTGTCTGTCTGTCTGTTTAATGTAGGTTTAAGATACAGCTGAAAACTCATGGTGATGTAACATACTTTGGGTTAATTTGTTGTAGACAATTTCCGCTCCTCTTGTGCTAAAAGTGCTCTCTCTCTCTCTAATAACATGGTCATTGTACGATTAGTTAGCTGTTTGATTCCCATGGGGATATCTTATAATGCCCTTGCCTTTTAATCACGACCAAGCTAGCAATTCGAAGAAACAATACTTCAATAATTAACCCATTCCGTCATATTGACGATTTTTGACAACTCTGTAAAAGTCACTTTGTAACACCATTGTGATAAATAGAGCATTCGCTCCTATATTAGCAAATTCTCTATTTACCATAATGGTTTAAAACTTCAATTTTCCAAAAAAAATCATTTTCTCTTGTTAATGCTCCCTTTCGGTAGATTTATTAAAACAGATTGTTTCTAAAAATAGCCTATGAGTATGAGGTAATGGGTTAAGAGAAAGTTAACCCATTTATAAGCATTTTATTTATTAAGAAAACCCGTATGGATCTTATTTTGAAACGCATCCATTACTTATGCTGAGGGAACAAAGCAAGCAAACTACTTGCTGGTATAAACCATTGACTAAACGGGATCATCAAACATACACTGATAACGGGATCACCAAACATAGTTACACTGGTCAGAGGGCTCATTCAGGAGAATTCTGATATGGGTCTACAGTTTTTGCATATACCATTTTAACGCTTTCCCTAATGAATATTCGTGTAGGAAATAATGACGTCATGAATATTAACAGGATTATTTTTATAATGGAATTTGAACTCAGGATATTTCGGCTCAGGCAGAAGCTGTAGAATCAGATATATATTACGCCATTAGCAAACAGAGCAGACCCTGATCAGACGGCTCCTATGAGTCAAAATGCGCTTACATAATGGGCAGAGTTAAGTGCTACAGGTGCCCAAAGTAGCTACTCCCTATCCTGCCGATCTCGACCTAACCCTCATTTGCAAACAGCTTTGGTCCAGATAAGATGCCGAGTAACTCGGCATCTCATCTGGGTCCAAGCTGTATGACAATTTGTCAATAGTTTTTTTTAACCCTTTGCTTGCTATTCACGTCGATGTGCCTACCTGTAAATAGTGAATACCCAGATGAGACAGCTCCTGCAGGAGCTGTCTCATCAGGGTCTGCACTATTTACCAATTTACACAGCAGTGATTGCACAGCGCAATACTTGTACACAGTGAAGATATATGTAATTATACAACAGGTCATGGGTAAAGAAGTAGAAATGTATTTTAAAATTCAGCAAGAGAAGGGTAACATAATCAGCAAAGTGAATGAATGCTTAACCCTTCCCTCATACAAACGCCTTTACAGGTTTTGCAAACAGAGTTGACCAAGATCAGATCTACTCAGTTTGATAATGAAGTAATGATTTATGCATCTCAACAGTTTCAACTAATACCATACAATCTTGTGTAAATAGTAACGCTTATATAATAAAGGCAATCGATATTCGTGGTGCCATTATTACTGACATGACTACTCAACAAGGAAAGGGTTAATTTGAGATCTTGTATTTCTAACACGCATATCTGACATGTAAAGGAAATGCCAATGTCACCTGCTTGTCAACCGGATTATCTAGGGAAAACAAATCAGCGGTATTGCACAGCAATACTTTGAGTTCTGGCATTTGATAAACTGATTTGTAATGTCTAACATTCCCCTCAATTACACATAATCTTATTTAAAGATAAAACATTTTGCTCACATTCATTATGTCTATATCTTGTAAGACAAACATGGTCAACCATTTCCTCCATCAATGCGCCTTTGTATGTCTCTATTAAAATCACCTATTGAAACCATTGTGATAAATACAGCATTTGCTCCTATAGGAGCAAATACTCTATTTATCACAATGGTTTCAAACTACAAACTTCTCATATGTTTCTTTTCTCTAGTTAATGTTCCTTTTATGTAGATTTATTCAAGGAGGTTCGGTCTGAACAAGCATAATTATGAGGGAATGGGTTAAGAATAAATCCGCTCTAACATCAGAACTGTGAAGCTATTACACGGTCCATTATATCTTGACTTTAACCCTGTCAGTCAGCATTGTCGTCTACTGGACACATTGTTGTCTACTTCAAGAGTGGGCGTGTTTTATTAATTCCTTTATCAAAACATAAAAAGAGAACCAAACAGTATTTGGATCTACTCAGTGTTTTATAAATATCCCACATTTGTTCTGAACATTATGGAGATGCAATATGTCGCCAAGTTATTGGTATTACTATGGCTACAAATTGCACACCAGTATGTCACAATTACTTTCTGATACCCGAATGAGAGTAAAGAAACATCTATTAGAATGATATGTTTAGTTTGATAATTCATTTTGTCATTGCTTTCTATTCACCCCGACACACAAAACAAAACACAAACAACACAACAGAATTAATACAACAATCAGTCAGACATTTCAACAACGGATTTTTAGTATTGAACTTATCTCTTCAAGAGTCTATGACTTTGACTTAAAACCAAGTCTGCATTTTTCTCTTTTGGCATTGTTACTTTTACTTTCAGATGACCTCCTACTTTCAGAACTTATATAATTCACAACAACAAGTGTAAAGTGCTTGTGTGGCGGCCGTAAAAAGTACTTTATTCTCAGTTTTGTTATATTTTCCGGCACATTTGGATCATTAGTTTCGATGTTATTAGTTTTGAAAATTGAATACCGCTTAAACTGGTGCTAGGTGTCTTGAGTAGTATTGCATTTTTAATAACTGCCCATGAATAGACTCAATAAAACTGAGTCTGCAAATTTCTCTTTTTTGCGTTGCTACTTTTACTTCCGGAGGATATCCTACTTTCCGAATTTAGCAAATATTGTTAATTACCATCATCAAGATGATGCTACATAATTCTGTAATTTTTATCTCACAACTCGTCGAATGAAATCGCAACGCACTGCATAATTGATGGTCGATCCTTCTACAACAAATCTGTTGTGTTTGAGTAATGACAGTATAGGCAGTGTTCATCGTGTGATGATGACGTCTACACCTGGAGACAGAAACGGGATGTTCAATGTTGTTTATGCTTTTTATGCCCCCAACACGATAGAGGGTGGGGTATTTGTTTTTGACCTGTTTGTTTGTCTGTTTGTTTGTTTGCTTGTTGGTTGTGGAAACCTTTATCGTTGGCGATAGTTTGTAGCCATTGTACATACAAACTTCAACTTTGGCATGCAAGTGCAAGTTATGGAGGCAAATATCTCTAAGGAGGACTTATTAAGGTCAATGTCATATACCAAGGTCAAAGAACGGGTCAACTTTATATTGGCGATAATCGGGGACATAGTGTTTTACAAACACATATTGTTTGTTTTTCTGTCTTACCAAAACAGCTTCTCTACGGTTGCTCTGACCAGAAAGGTCTTCAAGTACATTACATAAACTGATATAAAACTAGCTTTAGCGGTATTTTATCGTTTTAAAACGACGACTTCAACAAATCAAATAAGCAGAAAGACGAATGCAAGATTATATTTATAAAATAAATAACCATCACATGTTTTTGCAGCTATTTCTTCTGCTCTGATGTAAATGAGCATACGCATTGCTGATATGGAAAAATGATGAATGAAACGTGTTTAACCCTTCTCTTGCTGAATTGTAAATGCATTTCTCCTTCTTTACCCATGCCCTGTTGTATAATTACATATATCTTCACTGTGTACAAGTATTTGGCTGTGCAATCACTGATGTGGAGTGCTCTGGTTGCACAATCAACTTGTAAACAGTGCAGACCCTGATGAGACAGTTATTGCAGGAGCTGTCTCATCTGGGTCTTCGCTATTAACAGGTAGGTATATTGACTTGAATAGCAAGCGAAGGGATACGTTTTCTTATTGACTGGGACAAAGTATATCCAAAATGATGAACACTTTATTGACATGCTGTCATATCAACCAGGATTTAGTTAAGATCTCTCTGATATTCAATTTAATTGTGGCAGTTTAGGATAAACAATGTCTATAGAAACATGTCAACTTTTGACTTACATCATACAAACATGTCACATTATGACGTCACTGTACATTACATTTTTGTACAAAGTGTGTCTTTTGCACATGAAATTCGTCTTCCTTTTAGCGGATTAAGCCCCCGATCTGTCTTGTAGATTGAAATGTCTATTGCAAAATGTTATTGTACTTACGGAATACAAGTAGACTACTAGTAAATTTGGTACGAACTGCTTCATAGAACTGTGTTGGAACAGGGGAGGGGGAGACATGATCAGCTGTTTAGAGTATGAAATGTTGTTCGAAGTATGTTTGAGTTGTTCTGGATTCAGACTATAGCTGTTGATTGGCGCGTTATTATATGACCATAACTCAGCATTATCTAATTTCCCGGGACACTATTGTCATATAGCTGTTGAATCATGTGTTTGCATGTGAAGTGGTTTGCTTTCTTGTTGTTGGGATTAAGACCTGTCTTTTTGACCATGCGTCTCAGAGTAGAAGATAATTTGTTGATTATTACAGACTTTCTTTTTTACCAAGGCACATGCGTTGAGGCTAATGGTAAAGTTGTGGCGATAATTTGAAATGGATGATTTGAGTCAGAGTAGCCGGTAGGTATTTTGCCTGCATATAATTTGTAGATATTTACTGGGCAGCGATCAAGACTTGTATCATATGACCAAGGTTAGACGCAACACTCCTTTTCTGTCTGTTGTGACTACTTCATTGATAGATAGGTCATCGTCCACCATTTTATTTGTTTTGACAACGCTTATGAATACTAGTGAATATTAAAACATACATGTATATAGGATAGATTTATGTAACGCTCGAACAAAATAATTATGTTAATAAATATGATTAAAATATCCTCGTAAAGTAGTTTTGTTTTATAAAATGTTTATTAAAGACAATCATCAGGTTATAAACAAATATATTTGATGAACATTCATGCAGACATAATGACGTCATGAATATTAATAAGATCAATTTTTTTAAATGACATTTTAACACATGAAATTTGGCTCAGGCAGAAGCTGTAGAAACGTATCTATATAACACCATAAGCAAACAGAGCAGACCCTAGTCGGACGGCTCCTCTAGGGTCTACTATGTTTGCATGTGATTATCTGAATTTTGCGAGCGCATGTATGGTGTAAATAACATAGAAAGTATAAAAAGTGCATATTATCTGTTAAACTGGTATTATTAAGACATCAAGAGGTGTGTATTTAAAACCAATAGCTTAAATAACAAGGCATATGTTTAATCACATGAAGAGCTCCGTGCACAGGGCGACCGTCCGGGTAAATCTAACGACAAACCGCAAGGCATGTGAACTATTTACACACAGGAAAAAATCAAAGTTTGGTGTTTTGGATGACTTACTTTAAAATAAATAACAAACAAATGTCACTTAAAAATAAGAAACAAACGTCACTTAAACTTACAACACAATAAACTTAAACAAATAATGTAATAAAATAACAACAAACACACTAGTTTATTACTACTTTATAATCAAAACGAACAACAGAGATGAATAGTTCTCGCATAATCCTTTCCCTTATGTAAGCGCATTGTGACGCATCTGCAAACTTTACACACCAGTCTGCAGTTTGGTATTATGGCAATCTGTACAAGTTGGACTCCTTTAAAACATGATGCAATATGTTCTGTGGCTATAGAATCATTCCGCCTTAGAAACGTCTACTAACTTAATAAAACTTCTACTACCGGAAGTAACCCAGTACAGTTTATTCGCAACCCTTTCATTGCGTCACTAGAGAAGCCTATCTAACAAATGAAGGACTACTTTCAACGACCCAGAAGTGAACGAATACAGGGCTGACATCATATGTCAGATAGGTCCGTATCCGTAATTTTATATTAAAGCATTTTATCTCCTAGGCAGTGACGTTGATAGACATCGTCTTCGTTCCAATCAACTTGTAAATAGTGTAGACCCTGATGAGAAAGCTACTGCAGGAGCTGTCTCATCTGGGTCTTCACCATTTACAGGTAGGTATATTGACGTGAATAGCAAGCGAAGGGTTAAACATTGCAAAACGTTAGAGTCAGATATAGTAAAATCCCTCTAATGCAGAAGTTTAGTAGAGGAGAAGCAGGTTGCTGCTTAATGCAGGGTGAATATACAAATATGAGTAATGCAGGAAACACCACATACAAAACAAACAGCCGCCCGGATAACATCGCAACAAGAAAACAGAAAATGTACATACATTTCTACCAAAACACAAAGAGACGAATAAAGACAAGACAAACGCATAATAGAGAGTGGGGAGTACCGCCCTGGAACGGTCAATGACAGTATTCACCGGGGGTTTAAACCGGTTTAGGGGTGTCCAACCTTAAACTTGTTCCATCAACACACTTATAGACAACATAAACGTATCCACTCTCCGACTTTTCTACAACAACCGCTATGGCAAATAAAGTGGTAAATTGCATGTAGAACGGAAACATATTCACGGGAAGCAAACTTTTAGTAATGCATAATTTATGTCTGTGTAGGCTTTCAAGTATATGACTTTCACCCTGCATTAAGCTTCCACGTGTGTTAAAGGCCAATACTGGTGCGTATTTGAGTGTTCGTAGTATCGAAATTTTACTGTACATGTACTCACTACGCAAAGAGATTAGAACTTAATCATATGGCGTCTATAGAGGGGTCTGATCTGGGACGTTTTTGTTTGCAAAGGCGTCTCTACCTGGTCCCGATATCGTTCTACAGCATCTGATCTGAGCATGCCGAGAATCGGACCAGTCAGATACTTGAGAATGATTTCAGACGCAGACTTAGATATTTTATAACCTTGGATTGGCGAGGAACTGTCTGCATAACATTGGTCCTGTAGTATTCTACCTTCTGTCTTAAACATTTACCCATTGAATAGTCTTGTAAGAAATAATTACATCGTGACATTTTAATTATGGCACATGAACACAGGTTGAATGTTTGGCCATGGAAACTGTAGAATCATATTCGTATTATTTCAAAAGCAAACAGAGCAGAACCCTGATCAGACGGATCCTACAGGAGCCGTTTGATGCTGGTGTTCTCTGCCTGCTCGCAAATGCGTAGAAAGCGTTTTATGGAGTAAAGGATTAAATCTTTATTCCACACATAATCGTTTTAAGTTCTTGTTGGTAAGATATAAAATGCATCATCATACTCTATAATATTAAGGTTTCTCGTGATATTCGTTTGTTCTGAAAGTTCAATAACTTTTGAAGTGCCCTCGTGTTGATGAGAGTAGAGATTGTAATGTCTTTTGTTGAAAATACATTTAAGCAAACCAATAACTTGTTTACCAAAGGAAATTTTACGGAACTTATATTTTAGGTTAATGTAATTTCAAGAAAATTTACATTTCAATGTTCTATTTAACAAAGTGGAATCAGAATATTTACACTTTTACCGCGAATGTCACAGAAATTCACAACGACAAATAGTGTAGTCCCCGATCAGACGCCACAATTTCTATATACATGTATGTGCATTATTCCTTTGAAATTTGTATCTCATTTCCTTTTTTACCAAATTATTTAACATTACTGTATTGCATACGACAATTAGGAAGTTGGCACCGAAAATGTTAAAGTGTAATAGCAAGATATTATCACAACTCTAAATCGTTGGCATTGCTGTCGTGTAAACATTTGACCCATAGAGAGGCATTTTAACGCATTTGTGTCATAAGCTTTCTCCATGATTTTCATGCTGAATTAAGCTGCAGCCTGTCTTAACCCTTTTCTTGCTGAATTTTCAAATACATTTCTCCTTCTTTACTTATGCCCTGTTATATAATTACATATATCGTCACTGGTTGCACAATCATCTTGTACATAGTGCAGACCCTGATGAGACAGCTATTGCAGGAGCTGTCTCGTCTGGGTCTTCACTATTTTAAGGTAGGTATATTGATTTGAAGGTTAACACTTTCCTTCATATAAACGGTGTTTTTACGAATTTGCAAACAGAATGGACCAAGTTAAGACGGTTCCTATAGGAGTCATCTGATCAGTGTCTGCTCTGCTAATTGGAAGTTTCCTAATTTTTCAAATGGCTAAAATGCTCCTACTTCCATATTTTATTATACTGTTTTGTCCTTGAATATTCGGTAGTGCTGAAATTTGGAATACTCGTTGAACAAGGAAAGTGTAAATAAGTTATTAACGGTACGTAAGTGAGTGCTCGAAAAATTGCATTTCACTGTATATTAAAGATAAGAAATTTAGAGATACAATACAATTCTATAATGTTAACCATTCCCCTCATATAATCGTCTATTCACTCATTTGCAAACAAAGTAGACCCATATCAGAAGGGTTCGAGAGGAGCCGTCTGATCAGGGTCTGCTCTGTTTGTTAATGGAATTTGATACTTTTGTTTCTTTACTTTATAAAATGGCTACAATGTTCGACCTTCGCTTTTGATTTACGAGCGTATAACTGTTTAGACCATGAGTACTCAGTAGGTGTTGAAATGTGAAATAAAATAGGACAAAGAAAGGGTTAAGTCTATTACCAAAGACGACCCTTCATCTCATGAATACCGGGTATTCGTGTAAGAAAAAATGACCTCATGAATAGTAATTAGTTTGATGTTTATAATCACACAAGGATAGAGGCATGTGACCATGACATACATTGACGAATCATGACTATATTATCACATTAGCCAGCAGACCCTGGTCAGACGGCTCCTGAAGGAACAGTCTGATCTGATGTTTCTGCGTTTGCAAATGCGTAGAAAGGCGTATTTATTGATTAAAGGTATGACGTAATGTTTGATCTAATATATGACGTATTTGTGGAGTAAAATGTTAACCCACCGCTTGCTATTCACGTCAACATACCTACCCGTAAATAATGAAGACCCAGATGAGACAGCTCCTGCAGGATATATATACCCAGGGCATGGGTAAAGAAGGAGAAATGTGTTTTAAAATTCAGCAAGAGAAGGGTTAAAACTCCAGGTAACTTTTATCCCAATATCCATAACCCGAGGTAACCCTTATCCCAATATCCATGACCTGAGGTAACCCTTATCTAAATATCCATAACCTGAGGTAACCCTTATCCCAATATCCATAACCCGAGGTAACCCTTATCTCAATATCCATAACCCGAGGTAACCCTTATCCCAATATCCATAACCCGAGGTTACAATTATCTCAAAATATCCATAACCCGAGGTAACTCGTATCCCAATAATCACTCTAAACGGATAACTTAATAAAATAGAAAAAGAGTGTCTGTAAAATCAGGTAAATGTTTTATCCTTATTATAATAGGAAAACTCGTCCGAATTAAATATCAAAACCCATCCATTTTATGGTGTCTTCTACAAACTAAATACAGTTAAACTTCTATATATCGAGGGGTCATATAAATTAGTTCGAGATAACAGAGATTCGAGTCATCCAATTTATAATCTGACTAATATATCAAGTTCACAGCTTAATGCAAGTCTAACGTAATATTGAAGGATCCTACAGGAGCTTTCAGCATTACTTTAGTCCTGCATTAATCTGCCACGTGTGTTTCTAAATAAGTGTAGTGATACATTTTAGAACATTTCTGTATTGTAAATTGTGGAAGGACCAAACTTTTAGTTAGAGATATCAGAGTTTGAGATATAGAAAATCGACTGTACGACAATCTTTGACATTGATTGGTATAGTATACACTTTTACTGGTTATTCTAAAAAATAGTGCAGAGTACATCGATAACCGCAATTTTAATACTAACAAATAGTGCAGAACACACAAATATCCCTATTTCTAATGTATAAACCTATGCCCATAATTACTGTAGAAACTCGATACTTCGAAACTTGAATAATAAATAATGGATGCCTGTTTTTCAAGATCGATAATTGTACTTGTTCAGTATTCAAATTATTGGAGTGTTAATGCAAGTGCCATAGAGCACAACGATAACCGTTAATTAAATAAATAGCGTGGTTCACACTGATACCCGTTATTCTTACTACAGTAAAACCCCTCTTATGCGACCACAAACACTGGACCAAATTCAGGGTAGCAGAGGCAGGTGGTAGTTTAATGTAGGACGAATATAATGCAGAAAACACCTGCATAACTTTCGTCCTGCATTAAGCAGACATCTGCTTATAAAGGCTGAAATATGTGTCCATTAAGTGGTCGCATTAGAGGGGTTCTATTGTAACAAACACCCTTATAGTCGTAAATCTCATAAATAGTCTAAAGCACACTGATATCAACATTTATGGTGCAAGTTCATTGATATGTTTATTGTTGTCTGTATGCAAAGTTGTATTGCATTACCTGAAGCAGACTAAACTGGTATCAGTCTGAATCTATGGTATAATACAGCCACGTCCCGCTAATATATTCACTCAAAAGAAGTCTAATAATCTTGAACAAATTAAACACAGACACTGAATTAGCCATTACAAGTACAAATTTGCTGCCGCCTGTATTGGTAATGGCTAATTCTGTGACTGTGTTTAATTTGATCAAATGGAATTTGCCGTTTAATACAGTTTAATACCATTTGAATGCTGAGTTTTCGAAATGTTTAACGACGTGGTCCTTTCCGTGCGAAACATCATTGCGATACGAGTTTGACAAATAATTACGTCACTAATAAAACGTTTCCTCTAGGAGCCTCTGGTATCGGTATTAACTGTTTGCAAATACTAGTCGTACACTCGTCGTATTGAACGGGTTAAGTTACCATTGGACTTATCATCGTTGTTACTCATTTATTTCATATTTATTTAAAATAGCTTTCAAATATAAACATGTTCTGGTAGATGTTCATCAATAGTACGTATTATGCCATCTCCTCTCATCAGTGCGAACCGATTTAACTGAAATTATATTTCTCGACCAGATTGTTCCACTTACGAGAACATGGGATTTGTAAACAAACCTACAATAAACAATAACTAAAGGTCCATGTAAGATGCTTAACTTAAAACATTTTTTCCAGCGAACGTTATGTTGTGACCACTCTTTAGAGTTTGGTGGAGGAATGACGAATTTAGTATTTCAATACACACCTTTATTGCTCTGACTAAAGTATATTTAAGTCAACCAAACTTTGCACTATACATTGCAATAAAATATCCTATGATGAGATAGTGGCGGCCGTACAAAAACGCTTCGTACTTCATTCTCAGTGATTTTATATGTTCTGGTCCTTCGGGATCATTAGTCTTGATGTTATTTGTTTTGAAAATTGAATACTGCTAAAGCCGGTGCTAGGGGCGTGAGTAATGTTGCACTTTTAATTACTGCTCATGATCAGACTCAATTAAACCGAGCCTGCAATGTTCTCTTTTGACATTGCTACTTTTGCTTTTGAAAGGATCTCCCACTTTTCAGACTATATTTACATAAACATTGTAAACTTGTTTTCAAATCCTTTCTATTATATATATATATTACTAGTATATATTAATATTGTTTATATTTTACTATTATGTATGTATTACTTTTTTGAGATCAGATAACTCAAAAGTCGATAGAAATACATTTCCCTTCCAAAATGTGGAATACAGAATTGTTTTAAATTCACTAACAACTTTATGCAGATCGTAAATAATGCAGGATCATTCAGCACTATTTGCGATTTGCATTTAGCCGTCACATCAAGAACGTATCAAAGTTAGAAATAGGTAGACTCAAATCCCCGTTACAAGTAACGTGTATGGTCACTTTAATATATAAAGATTCCCCTTAGTGTTGTGAGTAAATAAACAATTTTCAACTGAAACTAACAACGAATATCATAAGCAACATTATTTCTCTAACGATCCCGTATGTTTGTACTGCTGATGTGTGATGTTATGCAATACTTATACTTCAGGTATTTGATTTCGTGCAATATGTAAACGTGATATTTCAATTTATGTACTATTTATGCCTCTGCTTTTATGCAATAGCTATGTTTCTAATCTCTGATGGTATGCAATATTTATGTTTCTGATGTATAATGTTATGCAATAATCATACTTCTGATATTTGATTTTATGCAATAATTATGCTTCAACTTTTTAAATTTATGCAATATGTATGCTTCTGCTATTTGATGGTAAGCATTTCTATGCTTCTGATATTTGATGCTATGCAATATTTATGCTTCTTTCAGATATTTGATGCTATGCAATATGTTTTCCTCTTATTGTCGATGCTAGTTTCAGTTGATTAGTTTTTTTCAACACTCATTATTTAAGTTTTTAGAAATACACTAACCAACTAATTTGTGTGTTGCTGTTTGCGCCACCACTTTCGCCAAATAAGTAAAAAATATTCACCAAACAAAACATTTTAGAACCAATTGTTTCGGCTACCTTTTTAAAAACATTCCTATGTATGGCGGTCTTTGCGTTTAGAAGTGAAATAGCAGATACAAACTTACAGCCTTTAAACACTTTTAGACACAGTCGTTAGTGGAAAATTCTCAGAGGCATTCACTTTCGCTATATAATCAAAACTGGTTCCATATTAAGATTTCTTTCGAAGCTGTGTCCAGTGCCAAACCCGGGAAGGAACTTTACAACTGGTCCACAATGTATGTTACAGTAGATGTGTATTGTTTTATTATATCATTATATTTTCAGTAGTAGTACAATCTCATTCTCAAGCCACACATCAATAGAAATTCTGGAACGCCCTTGAACCCTCTAGAGCATTAAAACATACCATTTATCAATGTTTAACACATTCCCTCATATTGACGACTTTTAACGACTCTGTAAAAGTCACTTTGTGAAACCATTGTGATAAATAGTGCATATGATCCTACAGGAGCAAATGCTCTATTTATCAAAATGGTTCCAAACTACACAAATCTAAAAGTTTCCTAGTTAATGCTCCTTTTCGGTAGAGTTATTAAAAGAGGTTGTATCTAAAATAGCATATGAGGTAATGGGTTAAGAAATAATTTGTTTCGCTAAGTGCGACCTAATTGATATTTTCAAACAGCTTGGATCCAGAGGAGACGCTGAGTATATCGGTGTCTGATCGGGATTCAAGCTATTGGACTCTCTGTCAATAGTATCTCAAAGCTTGAATGAATCAGAAGTAAGCGACAGCGGTAACAGTTCGGAGCTTAACCAATCACTCCTTGAATATTAATGTAGGAAATAAATAACATTATAAATATATTAACTAGATACTTATTATGATAGCCTTTGTACACAATTTGGTAAAGTCATATATGTTATAATGTCATTAGCAGACAGAGCAGACCCTGATTAGAAGGCTCATCAAGGATCTCCTGTGTTTGCAAAGGCATAGAAATGGGTAGTTATGGGAGAAAGTGTTAAACACACCTCTATTTCATAGAAGGCCAAGAGTTTAGCCTAAGCGTGCTCAGCACGCCCTTATCCGCATATGCAAACAGCTTGGATCCAGATGAGACGATATGCATTTACAGTAGAACCTCTCTAATGCGACCACTTAATGAATAAACATGGGTGTCTTTATTTAAAAGCAGATGGTTGCTTAATGCAGGACTAAAGTAAACCAGAAAGCTCCCCTAGGACTTAATACTATGGTGTCTTTATAAGCAAGTGGTTGCCTAATGCAAGACAAAAGTAATGCAGAAAGCTCACCATGTAGCTCTCTGCATTTTTCCTGCATTAAGCTAACACTTTCATCTGGCAACCAGAAATATACCTCTTTTAGACCGTCGCGTTAGCGGGGTTCTACTGTATATCTGTTTTTGCAACTGCAAACGATCCTACAGGATTCTTCTGATCAGAGTCTACTCTGTTTGTTTATGGAGTTGTAAAGATCTGATTCTACAGCTTTTGTCACGAATAACATACCAATATCCATGCTTATAAACTTTTTAGTGGAGTCTGAGTTCGTTCACAAATCAAAAGCTTGAGAACTCAAATCTGACCAATCAAAAGCCTGTTCGTAGCTTTTATAGACATTATTCATGATGTTATTATTTGGTACTTAGCGTTTTTATTTCGTAAATACATGTAGCTGTTTCTGGTAGATATATATATATGCCGGAAAGGAATGCGTACATAGGTATTTAAACAAAGCATGTATAATATATACAAATATTATACATATATGCATACATGTAGATATATAAGCTATGAAATGCATATCCACACCGAGGATAACAAAAAACAAGAGAGAATTCTTATTACCATTTTGTTTACAATATAGGCCTGCTACCACATGACTAAAGTAGGTCGTAACAGTATCGGTTGTATTTGTATGCATACGTAATAATGCTTTCTGTCTCTATGAAACAACAAATCATGATATTTAAGAGGACAAACGTTGCAATATAAGCCTTCTGTTGATCTATCACCGTTAAACATTGTAGGTCCTACACAAACACTATTTAGTTCTAGTTAAGTAATAATCTACTTCAATTTAACTCTTGTGCTGCCAATTGATTTCGTCTACACACTTTGTCGTCTGCTACAATTTTCTTTTTTTCTTTTTTTTTTGTTTGAAAAAAGTCACGTCTCATCTGGATCCAAACCGTTTGCATAGGTAATCAAATATGCGACCTTGGCAGCGAAAGCGTTAAACCTTCGTTTGCTGAATTTTAAAACGCATTTCTCCTTCTTTACCCGTGCTCTGTTGTTTAATTACATATTTTTTATATTTCCACTGTGTACAAGTATTTCGCTGTGCAATCACTGCTATGGAGTGCACTGGTTGCACAATCAATTTGTAAATAGTGAAGACCCTGATGAGACAGCTCCTACAGGAGCCGTCTCATCTGGGTCTTCACTATTTACAGGTAGGTATATTGACGTGAATAGCAAGCGAAGGGTTAAGCATGCCTCGTATATCGCTGTTTAAAACACTCCCTCCTAGTGACGCATTTTGGCGCCTCTGTAAAAACCACATTTAGAAACCATTGTGCTACATAGAGCTACGTTGGATTAATTCAAAGAAGTTGGTTCTAAAATAGTCTAGGAGGGAATGAGGTAAATTCAAAAGTTTTGTATTTGGTTGTCTTTATTGTGTTTCCAACATGGCGTCTGATCAGATTCTGGACAATCTATTGAAAACACCTTACTTAGCTCTTCGCTTGCTATTCACGTCATTATACCCACCTGTAAATAGTGAAAACCCAGATGAGACAGCTCCTGCGGGAGCTGTCTCATCAGGGTCTGCACTGTTTACAAGTTGATTGTGCAACCAGTGCACTCCACAGCAGTGATTACACAGCGCAATACTTGTACACAGTGAAAATATATGTAAATATACAACAGGGCATGGGTAAAGAGGGAGAAATGTATTTTAAAATTCAGCAAGAAGGAAAGTCTGCTCTGGAAATTAAAGCAGACGTCATTGTATTCAGACGAAACCTATCTGGCACCAAGAAAATCTGTAACTATACTTCATGTACAATGTGACGATTATGAATCATTTGAAAGACAGTTCATGAAGCCATTAAATACCGTGTATCTCAAAATAATTGACATCTTTGATCTTCATTTGTTGTGAATTATTTGCTTGTTTCTAAATTTTAGGGATTCTTTAAATGAATTTTGAATTAAATTGTAGCATGTCTACCATGATTTATAACAGTCTGCTATTTCAATAAACTTGTGATTCAAAATATCTCAAAAAAGCTTATGAGGGAATGGATCCTCGAATGGTCTATCAGTTTCCTGTTATTTCTTAACCACTATTCTATAACCATTACATTTGTAATAAAGCTGAACTTCACACCGACACCTCGAAATTCTAGGGATCAAACGAATTACCTCGAGATACATGTTACGGAGATTTCGAATCTAGACACTTGCTCAACTTCACAGCTTAATGAAGGTCTAATGTATTGTTGGAAACTGCTGTATGAGCTTTCAGGATTACGTTCGATCTGCATTAAGTTCTCATATGGGTTTATAGATATGCGTAACGATACATTATAGAACAAGTCTTGTAAACTTTGATAGGACCGACCTTTTGCTTCAAGCCAGTCGGTAATTCGATTCATCCGAGTTCGATATATAGAGGATCTTAAATGAGTGTCAATAATCAATTGTTGTTTTTATGAAACGAGTTTACTATAATAATATGACAAGAGCCTTAGCGAATGTTATATTCATTATAGTAAACAAGTCTCATAAAAACAATTTGTAAGGGACACGAATGTAAAATTCGTTTTATTACATAACCCTTTAACCCTTCTCTTGCTTAATTTTAAAATACATGTCTACTTCTTTACCCATGCACTGTTGTATAATTACATATATCTTCACTGTGTACAAGTATTTCGCTGTGTAATCACTGCTATGGAGTGCACTGGTTGCACAATCAACTTGTAAATAGTGTAGACCCTGATGAGACAGCTCCTGCAGGAGCTGTCTCATCTGGGTCTTCACTATTTACAGGTAGGTATATTGACGCGAATAGCAAGCGAAGGGTTAAATCATAGAAAGTGCAACAATATCATATCTGCCAACTGTATCGGCCATTGTTTGCTGCGTAGTACAGCACGATTCAAACTGCTGATTTGAATAAAAAAAATGCACGAGTGCATTTTCGCGATTTACAACACTCCGTTTCGGTACTCCCACACGGCAGCCAATATGATTAATCGAAGTTCAACTGTACTTGTGATACGTTTAGAAGGAGGACACACTTTGGTAACGTTGTGTTTCATGTAACACTCAGGTAATCCTTATCCAGTTGAACTTGGCATGACTTGCATTATCAAACAGCCTAGATCCAGATCAGACACACTCTAACGCCGCGTCTCACCGTACTTCAAGCTGTTTGACACTCGGTCAATAATTACTGAAAAGGTCGGTAGGATCAGTCGATATTAAAAGTTCAGCAAAATTTTATATTATATGTGTTCGCATCTGGTAAAAATTAATAGTGTCTTAGGCATACGAACATCTAATTATTGAAAAAACATCATGATTAAACTGGGGGTGGGGAAAGATGTTTGTCAAAACCATAAAAAGTGTGTATTTAAAAAATGTGTATGCCACATTCTTCATACAAAACGATTAAACCAATATTTGATGATGCTCAGCAAGGCATTACTTCACAGCATGTCCCCTGATGTGTTTTGTAGTTAAAAAGCTGTCCAATAACAACCTGGCAAGCTACCTTATCTAATCAGTTGGCTCACCCAGTTTCTAACGATTATTTCTGAAAAAGCTCTCGATAGAGTATACGCTCTTTGATACAATTTCAGTCTAACATGAAATAATCAAAATCGTGATAAAATGAGTATTTCGTCTTTATAAACCGATGGAGAAGATAATGGTGCGTATTCAAATACCTAAGTCGTAATTTCTCCCCAAACCCTATGTTGTGATCACTCCTAAGAATCGTCTCTTTGGAACAGCTCTAAACAGCGGCCGCAACAAAGGTATTGGAGGAGATATAAATGAACTGTTCTTCAAAATGTTTAAATGTAAACATCTGACATGGGCCTTTGGAAAGTGGAGCACATACTTGAGGTGCAGTTGAACTTCGATATCTCAAACTTCAAGGAAACATAGTCGAGATAAAAGAAGTTCGAATTATCCGATTTATAATCTCGACACATTCGTAAGTTCACAGCTTAATGCAAGTCAAACGTAATGCTGAAAGCTCTTGTGGGAAGTTTTAACATTACTTTAGACTTGCTTTAAGCTGTCACATGCAATTCTAGACAGATCAATTCTATATTGCACGTTTTTGAAGGACCGAGCGTTTAGTTTGAGTTATCCCGAAGTTCGAGTTTTCCAAGTTCGAGATATATAGATTCAACTGTAATTAGTATGAGGCAAGTTCTCCCCAATACGAAGTCTAATTCGTCTTGTCTAATTCCACTATTAAAACAAGCATAACAGTGATTAGATTCACACTATGTTAGTATGGGTTTTGTGTGTGTTAATTGCCACAGCCAAAATTATTTCTTAATTCCTTTCTCCAAAGATACACCTTTCAGCGTATTGGTTGTAGATTAATACAATGCTCCCTCCCTACAAGGGCCCTCTCAATAACGATTCCCTCCTCTCCTTACAACAACACATGTCACTGTCTCCGAAATAACAAGGCTCCAGAAACAACTTTTTTCATCGTATTTTCTTTATGCCTCCATCAAACCCCTATGTTGTGACCACTCTTTAGAATTGTCACGTCGTGACGATTCTAAAGAGTGGTCACAACATCAAACACTATGTTGTGACCACTCTTTAGAATTGTCATTTTGTGACGATTCTAAAGTGTGGTCACAACATAGGGTTTGATAGCTATAGGCATAACGGTTTTAATTCTGGAAATACACCTTATCTGGGGATCTTCAAACAAGCTAATTATGTTTGATTTTCCCTCCTTACAACAACTCCCTCTGAACAACACATACAATCTTCGTATTCCAATGGGTGTCGTTGTAGAGAGGGAGCCTGTACCTGATACTACTGCTCCTATCAGGTTCTGCTACTTTTGCTTATGAAATTATATAGATGTTACAGTAAAACCTCTCTACAACGACCACTAAATTAGATAAAGTATTTTGTGTTAAATGCAGGGGGATGCTTAAAGCAAGATGAAAGTAAAACAGAAAGCGTTCTGTTTTACTTTTATCTTGCTTTAAGCAACCACCTGCCCAAAATATCAACTAATTAATATAATTTATTGGTCGTTATAGAGAGGTTTTACTGTAATGTAATTAAGTCCAGTAGAAAAAGCCACATACATGATTTGATTCGACAGTTACTGCCGTGGCAAGACTTTATTCTGTTAGCTTATAGCCTGCTATTGGCGGATGAGTGCATACCTATGGACACAGTTTGGATATAAATAATACGCCGAGTAAAATCCTGATTACATTTTGGTAGACACATTGATTATAGCATGTAGTTTGAAAATGTAATAGTTGCAAAATCTGTAAAAAATAACTTGCTCAGCCGGCTAAAGTTGAATGTGCCTTTATAAATAGTGCACAACGTAATATGGTTAAAGAGTTAATTGAAAGTGTATATAGCCCTGTTAAAATACAGTTGGGACTATACAAATTACTTAGAGATAACAAAAGTTCGAGATATCCTATTTCTAACCGGGACAATTTCTCAAGTTGATAGATTTAATGTAGGTTTCAGATACAGCTGAAAACTCATGGTGATGTAACATACTTTGGGTTAACTTGTTGTAGACAATTTCCGCTCCTCTTGTGCTAAAAGTGCTCTCTCTCTCTCTAATAACATGGACTATGTACGATTAGTTAGCTGTTTGATTCCCATGGGGATATCTTATAATGCCGTTTCCTTTTAATCAAGACCAAGCTGGCATTTAGAAGAAGTAATACTTTAATAATTAACCCATTCCCTCAAATTGACGATTTTTGACAACTCTGTAAAAGTCACTTTGTGACACCATTGTGATAAATAGAGCATTCGCTCCTATATTAGCAAATTCTCTATTTACCATAATGGTTTAAAACTTCAAAATTCCAAAAAAAATCCTTTTCTCTTGTTAATGCTCCCTTTCGGTAGATTTATTAAAAAAGATTGTTTCTAAAAATAGCCTATGAGTATGAGGTAAAGGGTTTAGAGAAAGTTAACCCATTTATAAGCATTTCATTTATTAAGAAAACCCGTATGGATCTTATTTTGAAACGCATCCATTACTTATGTTGAGGGAACAAAGCAAGCAAAATCGTTGCTGGTATAAACCATTGACATAAACGGGATCACCAAACATACACTGGTCACGGGATCACCAAACATACACTGGTCACGGGATCACCAAACATACACTGGTCACGGGATCACCAAACATACACTGGTCAGAGGGCTCATTCAGGAGAATGCTGATATGGGTCTACAGTTTTTGCATATGCCATTGTAACCCTTTCCCTAATGAATATTAGTGTAGGAAATAATGACGTCATGAATATTAACAGGATTATTTTTTTTATAATGGAATGTGAACACAGGATATTTCGGCTCAGGCAGAAGCTGTAGAATCAGAGATATATTACGCCATTAGCAAACAGAGCAGACCCTGATCAGACGGCTCCTATGCGTCAAAATGCGCTTACATAATGGGCAGACTTAAGTGCTACAGGTGTCCAAATTAGCTACTCCCTATCCTGCCGATCTCGACCTAACCCTCATTTGCAAACAGCTTTGGCCCAGATAAGATGCCGAGTAACTCGGCATCTCATCTGGGTCCAAGCTGTATGACAATTTGTCAATAGTTTTTTTTAACCCTTTGCTTGCTATTCACGTCGATGTGCCTACCTGTAAATAGTGAATACCCAGATGAGACAGCTCCTGCATGAGCTGTCTCATCAGGGTCTGCACTATTTACCAATTTACACAGCAGTGATTGCACAGCGCAATACTTGTACACAGTGAAGATATATGTAATTATACAACAGGTCATGGGTAAAGAAGTAGAAATGTATTTTAAAATTCAGCAAGAGAAGGGTTAAAACGAATCCTGTGTAGGTAACCACTGTCACAATTAGGAAATTAAGCAGATATCATTTTTTAAGCAGGCAAGGGTTAGTATGTGTCTGATCTGAAGTCAAACAGCAAATTGTTACCTTTGTGTAACAGTAACATAATCAGCAAAGTGAATGAATGCTTAACCCTTCCCTCATACAAACGCTTTTACAGGTTTTGCAAACAGAGTTGACCAATATCAGATCTACTCAGTTTGATAATGAAGTAATGATATATACATCTCAACAGTTTCAACTAATACCATACAATCTTGTGTAAATAGTAACGCTTATATAATAAAGGCAATCGATATTCGTGGTGCCATTATTACTGACATGACTACTCAACAAGGAAAGGGTTAATTTGAGATCTTGTATTTCTAACACGCATATCTGACATGTAAAGGAAATGCCAATGTCACCTGCTTGTCAACCGGATTATCTAGGGAAAACAAATCAGCGGTATTGCACAGCAATACTTTGAGTTCTGGCATTTGATAAACTGATTTGTAATGTCTAACATTCCCCTCAATTACACATAATCTTATTTAAAGATAAAACATTTTGCTCACATTCATTATGTCTATATCTTGTAAGACAAACATGGTCAACCATTTCCTCCATCAATGCGCCTTTGTATGTCTCTGTTAAAATCACCTATTGAAACCATTGTGATAAATACAGCATTTGCTCCTATAGGAGCAAATACTCTATTTATCACAATGGTTTCAAACTACAAACTTCTCATATGTTTCTTTTCTCTAGTTAATGTTCCTTTTATGTAGATTTATTCAAGGAGGTTCGGTCTGAACAAGCATAATTATGAGGGAATGGGTTAAGAATAAATCCGCTCTAACATCAGAACTGTGAAGCTATTACACGGTCCATTATATCTTGACTTTAACCCTGTCAGTCAGCATTGTCGTCTACTGGACACATTGTTGTCTACTTCAAGAGTGGGCGTGTTTTATTAATTCCTTTATCAAAACATAAAAAGAAAACCAAACAGTATTTGGATCTACTCAGTGTTTTATAAATATCCCACATTTGTTCTGAACATTATGGAGATGCAATATGTCGCCAAGTTATTGGTATTACTATGGCTACAAATTGCACACCAGTATGTCACAATTACTTTCTGATACCCGAATGAGAGTAAAGAAACATCTATTAGAATGATATGTTTAGTTTGATAATTCATTTTGTCATTGCTTTCTATTCACCCCGACACACAAAACAAAACACAAACAACACAACAGAATTAATACAACAATCAGTCAGACATTTCAACAACGGATTTTTAGTATTGAACTTATCTCTTCAAGAGTCTATGACTTTGACTTAAAACCAAGTCTGCATTTTTCTCTTTTGGCATTGTTACTTTTACTTTCGGATGACCTCCTACTTTCAGAACTTATATAGTTCACAACAACAAGTGTAAAGTGCTTGTGTGGCGGCCGTAAAAAGTACTTTATTCTCAGTTTCGTTATATTTTCCGGCCCATCGGGATCATTAGTTTCGATGTTATTAGTTTTGAAAATTGAATACCGCTTAAACTGGTGCTAGGTGTCGTGAGTAGTATTGCACTCTTAATAACTGCCCATGAATAGACTCAATAAAACCGAGTCTGCAAATTTCTCTGTTTTGCGTTGCTACTTTTACTTCCGGAGGATATCCTACTTTCAGAATTTAGCAAATATTGTTAATTACCATCATCAAGATGATGCTACATCATTCTGGATTTTTTATCTCACAGCTCGTCAAATGAAATCGCAACGCACTGCATAATTGACGGTCGATCCTTCTACAACAAATCTGTTGTGTTTGAGTAATGACAGTATGGCCAGTGTTCATCGTGTGATGATGACGTCTGCACCTGGAGACAGAAGTGGGATGTTCAATGTTGTTTATGCTTTTTATGCCCCCAACACGATAGAGGGTGGTGTATTTGTTTTTGACCTGTTTGTTTGTCTGTTGGTTTGTTTGCTTGTTGGTTGGTTGGTTTGTGGAAACCTTTATCGTTGGCGAAAATGTGTAGCCATTGTACATACAAACTTCAAATTTGGCATGCAAGTGCAAGTTATGGAGGCAAACATCTCTAAGGAGGACTTATTAAGGTCAATGTCATATATCAAGGTCAAAGAACGGGTCAAATTTATATTGGTGATAATCGGGGACATAGTGTTTTACAAACATATATTGTTGGTTTTTCTGTCTTACCAAAACGGCTTCTCTACGGTTGCTCTGACCAGAAAAGTCTTCAAATACATTACATAAACTGATATAAAACTAGCTTTTGCGTTTTTTTATCGTTTTAAAAAGCCGACTTCAACAAATCAAATAAGCAGAAAGACGAATGCAAGATTATATTTATAAAATAAATAACCATCACATGTTTTTGCAGCTAATTCTTCTGCTCTGATGTAAATGAGCATACGCATTGCTAATATGGAAAAATGATGAATGAAACGTGTTTAACCCTTCTCTTGCTGAATTGTAAATACATTTCTCCTTCTTTACCCATGCCCTGTTGTATAATTACATGTATCTTCACTGTGTACAAGTATTTGGCTGTGTAATCACTGATGTGGAGTGCACTGGTTGCACAATCAACTTGTAAACAGTGCAGACCCTGATGAGACAGTTATTGCAGGAGCTGTCTCATCTGGGTCTTCGCTATTAAGAGGTAGGTATATTGACTTGAATAGCAAGCGAAGGGATAAGGTTTTCTTATTGACTGGGACAAAGTATGTCCAAAATGATGAACACTTTATTGACATGCTGTCATATCAACCAGGATTTATTTTAGATCTCTCTGATATTCAAATTAATTGTGGCAGTTTAGGATAAACAATGTCTATAGAAACATGTCAACTTTTGACTTACATCATACAAACATGTCACATTATGACGTCACTGTACATTACATATTTGTACAAAGTGTGTCTTTCGCACATGAAATACGTCTTCCTTTTAGCGGATTAAGCCCCCGATTTGTCTTGTAGATTGCAAAATGTTATTGTACTTACAGAATACAAGTAGACTACTAGTAAATTTGGTACGAACTGCTTCATAGAAGTGTGTTGGAACAGGGGGGCCATGAGGACGATTTTCGCGATCAGCTGTTTAGAGTATGAAATGTTGTTCGAAGTATGTTTGTGTTGTTCTGGATTCAGACTATAGCTGTTGATTGGCGCGGTATTATATGACCATAACTCAGCATTATCTAATTTCCCGGGACACTATTGTCATATAGCTGTTGAATCATGTGTTTGCATGTGAAGTGGTTTGCTTGCTTGTTGTTGAGATTAAGACCTGTCTTTTTGACCATGCGTCTCAGAGTAGAAGATAATTTGTTGATTATTACAGACTTTCTTTTTTACCAAGGCTCATGCGTTGAGGCTAATGGTAAAGTTGTGGCGATAATTTGAAATGGATGATTTGGGTCAGACTAGCCGGTAGGTATTTTGCCTGCATATAATTTGTAGATATTTACTGGGCAGCGATCAATATTTGTATCATATGACCAAGGTGTAGACGCAACACCCCTTTGCTATCTATTGTGACTACGTCATTGATAGATAGGTCATCGTCCACCATTGTGTTTGTTTTGACAGCGCTTATGAATACTAGTGAATATATGCCTGTGAACATTAAAACATACATGTATATAGGATAGTTTTATGTAACGCTCGAACCAAATAATTATATTAATAAATATGATTAAAATATCCTCGTAAAGTAGTTTTGTTTTATAAAATGTTTATTAAAGACAATCATCAGGTTATAAACAAAGATATTTGATGAATATTCATGTAGAAATAATGACGTCATGAATATTAATAAGATCATTTTTTAAAATGACATATGAACACATGAAAGTTGGCTCCAGCAGAAGCTGTAGAAACGTATCTATATAACACCATAAGCAAACAGAACTCTGGTCGGACGGCTCCTCTAGGGTCTACTATGTTTGCAGATGCGTCACAATGCGCTTACATGAGGGAAAGGATTATGCGAGAACTTTTCATCTCTTTTGTTCGTTTTGATTCTAAAGTATTGATATACTAGTGTGTTTGTTGTTATTTTATTACATTATTTGTTATAGTTTCTTGTGTTGTAAGTTTAAGTGACGTTTGTTTCTTATTTTTAAGTGACGTTTCTTTGTTTTTTATTTTAAAGTAAGTCATCCAAAATACCAAACTTTGAATTTTTTCCTGTGCGTAAATAGTTCACATGCCTTGCTGTTTGTCGTTAGATTTATCCGGACGGTCGCCCTGTGCACGGAGCTCTTTATGTGATTATCTGAATTTTGCGAGCGCATGTATGGTGTAAATAACCTAGAAAGTATAAAAAGTGCATAATATCTGTTAAACTGGTATTGTTAAGACATCAAGACGTGTGTATTTAAAATCAATAGCTTAAATAACAAGGCCTATGTTTAATTCTACAATGTTTCGTTTATTATTGTTGACCTACTGTGATGTGTTAAGGCATGATCTCTATAATCTCAAATATAATAAACACATACACTGACTTAAATCATGATTTACAGTGATAAGTTAAGTACAAAAATGAGTAAGGGGGTAAATCGCAATACAGCAGCTGTAACCAAATACAATAAACGCTCTCTAAACCTAATCTAAACACTCCCTAAAAGTACAAAAAATGAGTCATGCAGGAAACACCATTTACAGAACAAACAGTCGCCCGAACAGCAACACAAGGAAACATCAAATGTACATAACTATAAAAACATCAAGAGACGCACAAAGTATTTTGCTGTGCAATCACTGCTGTGGAGTGCACGCACTGGTTGCACAATCAACTTGTAAATAGTAAAATCTTCACTATTTACAGGTACGTATATTGACGTGAATAGCAAGCGAAGGGTTAAACATTGCACAAACTTTAGAGTCTTATATTGTAAAAGCCCTCTAATCCAGAAGTTTAGTAGAGAAGAAGCAGGTTGCTGCTTAATGCAGGGTGAATATACAAATATGAGTAATGCAGGAAACACCACATACAAAACAAACAGCCGCCCGGATAACATCGCAACAAGAAAACAGAAAATGTACATAAATTTCTACCAAAACACAAAGAGACGAATAAAGATAAGACAAACGCATAATAGGGGTGGGGAGTACCGCCCTGGAACGGTCAATGACAGTATTCACCGGGGGTTTAAACCGGTTTAGGGGTGCCCAACCTTAAACTTGTTCCATCAACACACTTACAGACAACATAAACGTGTCCACTCTCCGACTTTTCTACAACAACCGCTATGGCAAATAAAGTGGTAAATTGATTGAAGAACGGAAACATATTTACGGGAAGCAAACTTTTAGTAATGCATAATTTATGTCTGTGTAGGCTTTTAAGTGAATGACTTTCACCCTGCATTAAGCTTCCACGTGTGTTAAAGGCCAATACTGGTGCGTATTTGAGTGTTCGTAGTATCGAAATTTTACTGTACTACTCACTACGCAAAGAGATTAGAACTTAATCATATGGCGTCTATAGAGGGGTCTGATCTGAGACGTTTTTGTTTGCAAAGGCGTCTCTACCTGGTCCCGATATCGTTCTACAGCATCTGATCTGAGCATGCCGAGAATCGGACCAGTCAGATACTTGAGAATGATTTCAGACGCAGACTTAGATATTTTATAACCTTGGATTGGCGAGGAACTGTCTGCATAACATTGGTCCTGTAGTATTCTACCTTCTGTCTTAAACATTTACCCATTGAATAGTCTTGTAAGAAATAATTACATCGTGACATTTTAATTATGGCACATGAACACAGGTTGAATGTTTGGCCATGGAAACTGTAGAATCATATTCGTATTATTTCAAAAGCAAACAGAGCAGAACCCTGATCAGACGGATCCTACAGGAGCCGTTTGATGCTGGTGTTCTCTGCCTGCTCGCAAATGCGTAGAAAGCGTTTTATGGAGTAAAGGATTAAATCTTTATTCCACACATAATCGTTTTAAGTTCTTGTTGGTAAGATATAAAATGCATCATCATACTCTATAATATTAAGGTTTCTCGTGATATTCGTTTGTTCTGAAAGTTCAATAACTTTTGAAGTGCCCTCGTGTTGATGAGAGTAGAGATTGTAATGTCTTTTGTTGAAAATACATTTAAGCAAACCAATAACTTGTTTACCAAAGGAAATTTTACGGAACTTATATTTTAGGTTAATGTAATTTCAAGAAAATTTACATTTCAATGTTCTATTTAACAAAGTGGAATCAGAATATTTACACTTTTACCGCGAATGTCACAGAAATTCACAACGACAAATAGTGTAGTCCCCGATCAGACGCCACAATTTCTATATACATGTATGTGCATTATTCCTTTGAAATTTGTATCTCATTTCCTTTTTTACCAAATTATTTAACATTACTGTATTGCATACGACAATTAGGAAGTTGGCACCGAAAATGTTAAAGTGTAATAGCAAGATATTATCACAACTCTAAATCGTTGGCATTGCTGTCGTGTAAACATTTGACCCATAGAGAGGCATTTTAACGCATTTGTGTCATAAGCTTTCTCCATGATTTTCATGCTGAATTAAGCTGCAGCCTGTCTTAACCCTTTTCTTGCTGAATTTTCAAATACATTTCTCCTTCTTTACTTATGCCCTGTTATATAATTACATATATCTTCACTGGTTGCACAATCATCTTGTACATAGTGCAGACCCTGATGAGACAGCTATTGCAGGAGCTGTCTCGTCTGGGTCCTCACTATTTTAAGGTAGGTATATTGATTTGAAGGTTAACACTTTCCTTCATATAAACGGTGTTTTTACGAATTTGCAAACAGAATGGACCAAGTTAAGACGGTTCCTATAGGAGTCATCTGATCAGTGTCTGCTCTGCTAATTGGAAGTTTCCTAATTTTTCAAATGGCTAAAATGCTCCTACTTCCATATTTTATTATACTGTTTTGTCCTTGAATATTCGGTAGTGCTGAAATTTGGAATACTCGTTGAACAAGGAAAGTGTAAATAAGTTATTAACGGTACGTAAGTGAGTGCTCGAAAAATTGCATTTCACTGTATATTAAAGATAAGAAATTTAGAGATACAATACAATTCTATAATGTTAACCATTCCCCTCATATAATCGTCTATTCACTCATTTGCAAACAAAGTAGACCCATATCAGAAGGGTTCGAGAGGAGCCGTCTGATCAGGGTCTGCTCTGTTTGTTAATGGAATTTGATACTTTTGTTTCTTTACTTTATAAAATGGCTACAATGTTCGACCTTCGCTTTTGATTTACGAGCGTATAACTGTTTAGACCATGAGTACTCAGTAGGTGTTGAAATGTGAAATAAAATAGGACAAAGAAAGGGTTAAGTCTATTACCAAAGACGACCCTTCATCTCATGAATACCGGGTATTCGTGTAAGAAAAAATGACCTCATGAATAGTAATTAGTTTGATGTTTATAATCACACAAGGATAGAGGCATGTGACCATGACATACATTGACGAATCATGACTATATTATCACATTAGCCAGCAGACCCTGGTCAGACGGCTCCTGAAGGAACAGTCTGATCTGATGTTTCTGCGTTTGCAAAGGCGTAGAAAGGCGTATTTATTGATTAAAGGTATGACGTAATGTTTGATCTAATATATGACGTATTTGTGGAGTAAAATGTTAACCCACCGCTTGCTATTCACGTCAACATACCTACCCGTAAATAATGAAGACCCAGATGAGACAGCTCCTGCAGGATATATATACCCAGGGCATGGGTAAAGAAGGAGAAATGTGTTTTAAAATTCAGCAAGAGAAGGGTTAAAACTCCAGGTAACTTTTATCCCAATATCCATAACCCGAGGTAACCCTTATCCCAATATCCATGACCTGAGGTAACCCTTATCTAAATATCCATAACCTGAGGTAACCCTTATCCCAATATCCATAACCCGAGGTAACCCTTATCTCAATATCCATAACCCGAGGTAACCCTTATCCCAATATCCATAACCCGAGGTTACAATTATCTCAAAATATCCATAACCCGAGGTAACTCGTATCCCAATAATCACTCTAAACGGATAACTTAATAAAATAGAAATAGAGTGTCTGTAAAATCAGGTAAATGTTTTATCCTTATTATAATAGGAAAACTCGTCCGAATTAAATATCAAAACCCATCCATTTTATGGTGTCTTCTACAAACTAAATACAGTTAAGCTTCTATATATCGAGGGGTCATATAAATTAGTTCGAGATAACAGAGATTCGAGTCATCCAATTTATAATCTGACTAATATATCAAGTTCACAGCTTAATGCAAGTCTAACGTAATATTGAAGGATCCTACAGGAGCGTTCAGCATTACTTTAGTCCTGCATTAATCTGCCACGTGTGTTTCTAAATAAGTGTAGTGATACATTTTAGAACATTTCTGTATTGTAAATTGTGGAAGGACCAAACTTTTAGTTAGAGATATCAGAGTTTGAGATATAGAAAATCGACTGTACGACAATCTTTGACATTGATTGGTATAGTATACACTTTTACTGGTTATTCTAAAAAATAGTGCAGAGTACATCGATAACCGCAATTTTAATACTAACAAATAGTGCAGAACACACAAATATCCCTATTTCTAATGTATAAACCTATGCCCATAATTACTGTAGAAACTCGATACTTCGAAACTTGAATAATAAATAATGGATGCCTGTTTTTCAAGATCGATAATTGTACTTGTTCAGTATTCAAATTATTGGAGTGTTAATGCAAGTGCCATAGAGCACAACGATAACCGTTAATTAAATAAATAGCGTGGTTCACACTGATACCCGTTATTCTTACTACAGTAAAACCCCTCTTATGCGACCACAAACACTGGACCAAATTCAGGGTAGCAGAGGCAGGTGGTAGTTTAATGTAGGACGAATATAATGCAGAAAACACCTGCATAACTTTCGTCCTGCATTAAGCAGACATCTGCTTATAAAGGCTGAAATATGTGTCCATTAAGTGGTCGCATTAGAGGGGTTCTATTGTAACAAACACCCTTATAGTCGTAAATCTCATAAATAGTCTAAAGCACACTGATATCAACATTTATGGTGCAAGTTCATTGACATGTTTATTGTTGTCTGTATGCAAAGTTGTATTGCATTACCTGAAGCAGACTAAACTGGTATCAGTCTGAATCTATGGTATAATACAGCCACGTCCCGCTAATATATTCACTCAAAAGAAGTCTAATAATCCTGAACAAATTAAACACAGACACTGAATTAGCCATTACAAGTACAAATTTGCTGCCGCCTGTATTGGTAATGGCTAATTCTGTGACTGTGTTTAATTTGATCAAATGGAATTTGCCTTTTAATACAGTTTAATACCATTTGAATGCTGAGTTTTCGAAATGTTTAACGACGTGGTCCTTTCCGTGCGAAACATCATTGCGATACGAGTTTGACAAATAATTACGTCACTAATAAAACGTTTCCTCTAGGAGCCTCTGGTATCGGTATTAACTGTTTGCAAATACTAGTCGTACACTCGTCGTATTGAACGGGTTAAGTTACCATTGGACTTATCATCGTTGTTACTCATTTATTTCATATTTATTTAAAATAGCTTTCAAATATAAACATGTTCTGGTAGACGTTCATCAATAGTACGTATTATGCCATCTCCTCTCATCAGTGCGAACCGATTTAACTGAAATTATATTTCTCGACCAGATTGTTCCACTTACGAGAACATGGGATTTGTAAACAAACCTACAATAAACAATAACTAAAGGTCCATGTAAGATGCTTAACTTAAAACATTTTTTCCAGCGAACGTTATGTTGTGACCACTCTTTAGAGTTTGGTGGAGGAATGACGATTTTAGTATTTCAATACACACCTTTATTGCTCTGAATAAAGTATATTTAAGTCAACCAAACTTTGCACTATACATTGCAATAAAATATCCTATGATGAGATAGTGGCGGCCGTACAAAAACGCTTCGTACTTCATTCTCAGTGATTTTATATGTTCTGGTCCTTCGGGATCATTAGTCTTGATGTTATTTGTTTTGAAAATTGAATACTGCTAAAGCCGGTGCTAGGGGCGTGAGTAATGTTGCACTTTTAATTACTGCTCATGATCAGACTCAATTAAACCGAGCCTGCAATGTTCTCTTTTGACATTGCTACTTTTGCTTTTGAAAGACTATATTTACATAAACATTGTAAACTTGTTTTCAAATCCTTTCTATTATATATATATTACTAGTATATATTAATATTGTTTATATATTACTATTATGTATGTATTACTTTTTTGAGATCAGATAACTCAAAAGTCGATATTAACTCGAATAGAAATACATTTCCCTTCCAAAATGTGGAATACAGAATTGTTTTAAATTCACTAACAACTTTATGCAGATCGTAAATAATGCAGGATCATTCAGCACTATTTGCGATTTGCATTTAGCCGTCACATCAAGAACGTATCAAAGTTAGAAATAGGTAGACTCAAATCCCCGTTACAAGTGTATGGTCACTTTAATATATAAAGATTCCCCTTAGTGTTGTGAGTAAATAAACAATTTTCAACTGAAACTAACAACGAATATCATAAGCAACATTATTTCTCTAGCAATCCCGTATGTTTGTACTGCTGATGTGTGATGTTATGCAATACTTATACTTCAGGTATTTGATTTCGTGCAATATGTAAACGTGATATTTCAATTTATGTACTATTTATGCCTCTGCTTTTATGCAATAGCTATGTTTCTAATCTCTGATGGTATGCAATATTTATGTTTCTGATGTATAATGTTATGCAATAATCATACTTCTGATATTTGATTTTATGCAATAATTATGCTTCACCTTTTTAAATTTATGCAATATGTATGCTTCTGCTATTTGATGGTAAGCATTTCTATGCTTCTGATATTTGATGCTATGCAATATTTATGCTTCTTTCAGATATTTGATGCTATGCAATATGTTTTCCTCTTATTGTCGATGCTAGTTTCAGTTGATTAGTTTTTTTCAACACTCATTATTTAAGTTTTTAGAAATACACTAACCAACTAATTTGTGTGTTGCTGTTTGCGCCACCACTTTCGCCAAATAAGTAAAAAATATTCACCAAACAAAACATTTTAGAACCAATTGTTTCGGCTACCTTTTTAAAAACATTCCTATGTATGGCGGTCTTTGCGTTTAGAAGTGAAATAGCAGATACAAACTTACAGCCTTTAAACACTTTTAGACACAGTCGTTAGTGGAAAATTCTCAGAGGCATTCACTTTCGCTATATAATCAAAACTGGTTCCATATTAAGATTTCTTTCGAAGCTGTGTCCAGTGCCAAACCCGGGAAGGAACTTTACAACTGGTCCACAATGTATGTTACAGTAGATGTGTATTGTTTTATTATATCATTATATTTTCAGTAGTAGTACAATCTCATTCTCAAGCCACACATCAATAGAAATTCTGGAACGCCCTTGAACCCTCTAGAGCATTAAAACATACCATTTATCAATGTTTAACACATTCCCTCATATTGACGACTTTTAACGACTCTGTAAAAGTCACTTTGTGAAACCATTGTGATAAATAGTGCATATGATCCTACAGGAGCAAATGCTCTATTTATCAAAATGGTTCCAAACTACACAAATCTAAAAGTTTCCTAGTTAATGCTCTTTTTCGGTAGATTTATTAAAAGAGGTTGTATCTAAAATAGCATATGAGGTAATGGGTTAAGAAATAATTTGTTTCGCTAAGTGCGACCTAATTGATATTTTCAAACAGCTTGGATCCAGAGGAGACGCTGAGTATATCGGTGTCTTATCGGGATTCAAGCTATTGGACTCTCTGTCAATAGTATCTCAAAGCTTGAATGAATCAGAAGTAAGCGACAGCGGTAACAGTTCGGAGCTTAACCAATCACTCCTTGAATATTAATGTAGGAAATAAATAACATTATAAATATATTAGCTAGATACTTATTATGATAGCCTTTGTACACAATTTGGTAAAGTCATATCTGTTATAATGTCATTAGCAGACAGAGCAGACCCTGATTAGACCGCTCATCAAGGATCTCCTGTGTTTGCAAAGGCGTAGAAATGGGTGGTTATGGGAGAAAGTGTTAAACACACCTCTATTTCATAGAAGGCTAAGAGTTTAGCCTAAGCGTGCTCAGCACGCCCTTGTCCGCATATGCAAACAGCTTGGATCCAGATGAGCCGATATACATTTACAGTAGAACCTCTCTAATGCGACCACTTAATGAATAAACATGGGTGTCTTTATTTAAAAGCAGATGGTTGCTTAATGCAGGACTAAAGTAAACCAGAAAGCTCCCCTAGGACTTAATACTATGGTATCTTTATAAGCAAGTGGTTGACTAATGCAAGACAAAAGTAATGCAGAAAGCTCACCCTGTAGCTCTCTGTATTTTTCCTGCATTAAGCTACCACCTTCATCTGGTAACCAGAAATATACCTCTTTTAGACCGTCGCATTAGCGGGGTTCTACTGTATATCTGTTTTTGCAACTGCAAACGATCCTACAGGATTCTTCTGATCAGAGTCTACCCTGTTTGTTTATGGAGTTGTATAGATCTGATTCTACAGCTATTGTCACGAATAACATACCAGTATCCATGCTTATCAACTTTTTAGTGGAGTCTGAGTTCGTTCACAAATCAAAAGCTTGAGAACTCAAATCTGACCAATCAAAAGCCTGTTCGTAGCTTTTATAGACATTATTCATGATGTTATTATTTGTTACTTAGCGTTTTTATTTCGTAAATACATGTAGCTGTTTCTGGTAGATAGACATATATGTCGGAAAGGAATGCGTACATAGGTATTTAAACAAAGCATGTATAATATATACAAATATTATACATATATGCATACATGTAGATATATAAGCTATGAAATGCATATCCACATCGAGGATAAAAAAAAACAAGAGAGAATTCTTATTACCATTTTGTTTACAATATAGGCCTGCTACCACATGGCTAAAGTAGGTCGTAACAGTATCGGTTGTATTTGTATGCATACGTAATAATGCTTTCTGTCTCTATGAAACAACAAATCAAGATATTTAAGAGGACAAACGTTGCAATATAAGCCTTCTGTTGATCTATCACCGTTAACATTGTAGGTCCTACACAAACACTATTTAGTTCTAGTTAAGTAATAATCTACTTCAATTTAACTCCTGTGCTGCCAATTGATTTCGTCTACACACTTTGTCGTCTGCTACAATTTTCTTTTTTTCTTTTTTTTGTTTGACAAAAGTCACGTCTCATCTGGATCCAAACCGTTTGCATAGGTAATCAAATATGCGACCTTGGCAGCGAAAGCGTTAAACCTTCGCTGGCTGAATTTTAAAACGCATTACTCCTTCTTTACCCATGCCCTGTTGTTTAATTACATATTTTTATAGTTTCACTGTGTACAAGTATTTCGCTGTGCAATCACTGCTGTAAATTTGTAATTAGTGCAGACCCTGATCTGGGTCTTCACTATTTACAGGTAGGTATATTGACGTGAATAGCAAGCGAAGGGTTAAGCATGCCTCGTATGTCGCTGTTTAAAACATTCCCTCCTAGTGACGCATTTTGGCGCCTCTGTAAAAGCCACATTTAGAAACCATTGTGCTACATAGAGCTACGGTAGATTAATTCAAAGAAGTTGGTTCTAAAATAGTCTAGGAGGGAATTAGGTAAATTCAAAAGTTTTGTATTTGGTTGTCGTTATTGTGTTTCCAACATGGCGTCTGATCAGATTCTGGACAATCTATCGAAAACACCTTACTTAGCTCTTCGCTTGCTATTCACGTCATTATACCCACCTGTAAATAGTGAAAATCCAGATGAGACAGCTCCTGCGGGAGCTGTCTCATCAGGGTCTGCACTGTTTACAAGTTGATTGTGCAACCAGTGCACTCCACAGCAGTGATTGCACAGCGAAATACTTGTACACAGTGAAAATATATGTAAATATACAACAGGGCATGGGTAAAGAAGGAGAAATGTATTTTAAAATTTAGCAAGAGGAGGGTTAGAGAATAAACTGAAGGAAAGTTTGCTCTGGACATTAAAGCAGACGTCATTGTATTGAGATGAAAACTATCTGGCACCAAGAAAATCTGTAACTATACTTCATGTACAATGTGACGATTATGAATCATTTGAAAGACAGTTCATGAAGCCATTAAATACCATGCATCTCAAAATAATTGACATCTTTGATCTTCATTTGTTGTGAAGTATTTGCTTGTTTCTAAATTTTAGGGATTCTTTAAATGAATTTTGAATTAAATTGTAGCATGTCTACCATGATTTATAACAGTCTGCTAGTTCAATAAACTTGTGATTCAGATGTGGTGTCAACCTTGCAACGCCGAAATTCTAGAACTAACCTTTAAGAAGAGATTCCTCTAGGGACATTTTAATCTGGGTCCACACTCTTTTAAAATAATATTAGTGACTCGTTTCACTCACGCCAAGGAGACATCGTCGTCTCAACCCATAAATTCAAGAATCCAAGTAACATGTTTATCAGATGGCGATGATAGCATATAAACAGTTTCAGCGCCCTTACTGTGCTAAAACATAACTAGGATAGTCTTTATGTCACAGTAGAATCTATATTAACCCTTTCGCTGCCAAACTCTGTCGTCTGCTAATTTTGTTCTCTGCTACAAATTTTAATTAGTTTCATTTTCTTCATTTTTGTTTCAAAAACATAGTAACAGTAACAGACAGTTTGGATCCTGATGAGACGCCGAGTTACTCGGCGTCTCTTCTGGATCCAAACTGTTTGTATGGGTAATCAAAGATCCGGCATTGGCAGCGAAAGGGTTAAGCGGTTATTCAACTATTCAAAGTAGGACACTTTACAAGTAGGTGCTTGCTTAATGCAGGGCAAAGATAAGATGTATTTTAAGCGTTATGCAATACTTTTTACCTTCTTAATGTTGCTTATTGCATAACGAAACGGAGATTTTTGCATCACTTTTCCCCTGCATTAGCTACTATCTGCCTTATAAACCCACAATTGAGCTAGTTTTGATGGCCGCATAACCAATTACCCAAAAGGCTATTTTTAGATACAACCTCTTTGAATAAATCTACTGAAAAGATCAAGGGAGAGAGATGAGAGAAAGGAGAGAAAATGAATATTTTAGAATTTTGTAGTTTGAAACCATTGTGATAAATAGAGCATTTGCTCCCATTGTTTCACAAATTGACTTTTACATAATCGTTAAAAGTTGTTAATATGAGGGGTTGGGTTAAGGCATATTCTACTGTAAATATTTTGAAATATGTGAAAAGCCACATAACCCGGCATTTCATCAAGACCAGCCATTTTTGACATTCAGGCAATTTTCTAAATGCAATAAAGGAAAGTCCACTGTGAAAATTACCATTTCACTGATACATGTATAAACTCCTTTCTCACCTGTTTGATTATTAAATTAAAACGGACCCTTCCCATACCAAAATACACTGTGTACATATGTCATTATAAAACAGCCAATGAACAGTATTGATGTTACCCCGTATAATCCCTATTCAGAACAGAAAACAGATGTCTCAAACTTTGTATGGTCCTTTAAACCATTACCTCATATTGACGTCTTTTGATGCCTCTGTAAAAGCCATCTTCTGAAATCATTGTGATAAACAGAGCATTGGTTTAAAACCTATACAATTCTGAGTGCCGGCGTTTCATCCAAAATCCAACCGGCTTGAAACTTGGTACACATTTTCTCACAATCATGATCTAATTAGTTGTCAAGATTATACATTCAGTTGAACTTCGATATCTCGAATTTGGATAACTCGAACTTCGGAAAAACTCGAACTAAAAGTAAGGTCTTGCCCAACTTGTTCTAAAATGTATCAAAACACATAATTATCTAGAAACACATGTGACAGGTTAATGCAGATCGAACGACATGCATGAAGCTTCGAATTTGAGATTCAGTTGAACTTCGATATATCGAACTCGGTTAACTCGAACTACGGGATAACTCGAACTAAAAATTCAGTCCGTCCAAAGTCTTACAATACAGAATTGCTCTAAAATGTATCACTACGCATATCTAGAAACACATTTCACAGCTTAAAGCAGCTTAATGCAGGTGTACAGTAATGGTGAAAGCTCCTACAGGAGCTTTCAGCATTACTGTAGACCTGCATTAAGCTGCGAACTTGAGAAATTGTCCAGATTAGAAATCGGATAACTGGATATTTTGTTATCTCGAACTAATTTATATAGTCCCTTGAAGTTGGAGCTATCGAATTTCAACTGTATTGGTTAGATTAGAACTCGGATGACTCGAACCTCTGTTATTTCGAACTAATTTGTATGGCCCCTTGAATTTCGAGATATGGAATTCAACGTTCGGATCTTTCAACATTTAAATTACAAAATTGCTCTAAAGTGTATCACTACGCATATCTAGTAACATATATGACAGCTTAATGAAGGTCTAATGTAATGCTGAAAGTTCCTGTAGGATGAAGTTGTGGACGTCAGAAATTGTTCAGATTAGAGATCGAATAACTCGAATTTCTGTTATTCCGAAGTAATTTGTGTGGTCCCTTGCAGAGAAATCGAAGTTCAACTTATGGGATTTTCAGCTTAAAGTATTTTGAAAAGGATATAAACTGAAAAGATAGTTTGTGTTAAAGGCATGTATTTGCTTAAAGCAAAGTGAAAGTACGAGAACAGAACGCTCCTATAGCAGCGTTCTGTTTTACGTTCACCTTGCCTTAAGCAGCCACCTGCCTTTAACACAAAATAGTTGATGTAATTTAGTGGTCGTTATAGAGCGGTTTTACTGTATTTGGATAAAGGACAAAACGGGGTAACTCTATAACATGTTATATAGTTATTAATCTTAAGTATTGCACTCCTTCTCAGTGTCTTGAATTAGAGCATGAAGCTTTAATTTTTTATAAGCCGATATTAGTTACAAACATATATTCGGGACTCAGGAAACTATTATTCGCAGGATTGGTGGTATCGCCTGTTGGTTATTGTCATTTTGCACTAATACAGGGACAAGAACTAAAGAACGAATATTAGTAATCTGAAAATAAATGTTTGAGCTGCCACCTTTCCATTGTCTAGTTAATCATTCTCATAAGATTTCGTGGCATTCTAAGCAACATTTTGAGAGATACAGCAGCAGACAGACGGACGAACGATGCAGACTAGCGAACGAAAGGACGGACGACACAAACCCATTATCCCATCCGATTTTGTTTTCGGAAGAGGATAACTAGCAGGTTTAGGTGTTGTGTTTTTTTTGTTAAAAAAAATTGTGCACTGTGCTTCTCCCAACTGCCCTCTTTCTGACTGTGAAACATGAATTTTTATTCCAATAAATTATTATAAAAAAAAATAACCCAAAACGTATGAGCAGTGATAAAAATGTTTAATTATCGTTAGACAGAAGATGACACTTTCTTAAAAGGACCTTGACATAACAACCATGATCGTTATTCAAACTGATAAATGTCTGTGCAGAGTGTAGTAATTCTGACGGTATTCCGTTTTTCAGTTTGAAATGAGAAACAATTTGAGAGAAGTACTCTATTGTGGTGAACTCCTAAACTCAGAAACAGACACATGTATTTCCTTTTTCTGTCGTGCCCTTAACGGCTGCCCTACAGTTGCTCTGACTTCAGCAAAGTTATTGAGTACATATTCGATGGACTTTCACAGTTGTTATATGCTATGTTATACATATTGTCCTGTATTAACCGCCTTCTATGTTGTGAGGAAGTCTGGCGGGGATGCCTTTATTTATATTTTTTGTTAAGCTAGAGAGGCTTTGAAATAAGTGTGAGGTTGGGACGTCCGTGAGCCGGTTTAAACCCCATTGGTGGTTTTGCAACTGACCGTTATCAGGCGATATTGTCTTTGTCACTCTTGCTTTTATATTTGTTGGGTGTTTTTGTGCCTTGTTGTTTGTATGTTCGTTTGTAATTCATATTTTTGTCTCGTGTGTTTGTGTGTGGTTATGTTACGTGCTTTCTGTTGGTGTTTTTTGGTGATGATTGCGTTTTGTGTGTGTCTTTTCCTGCTTGACTTTACTATTTTTTTTCTTTGATATAAACTTCGAAGTTTGAAGCGGAAATTACAGTTTTTTCATGATTATGCAGTTTTCAAACCACTGATGCATTTTTGTGACATTTACAACGGATTACATGTTCACAATGCAGAAAATCTACTATCGGTTTCGATCTGCGAAAGTGTTCATAGAAGTCTCACGGCTATGAAAATTATACTTGATTCAAATGGTACATAATTATATAGAATAACGTGTTTGACTTTACTTTCGTAAATGTAACCAAGAACAATAAGTCATTTACGTCTTCCAATCTTGCTGGCAAATGCTTCACGACGACCTGTCGCAACTAGTCTAATTTGCGTTGTAATGGACGTGACAATAGTCACAATATTGCACCTCCGATATTTTATTATATATGGTTTTCCCATGAATATTCAGTAGGTATTGACAATGAAATGTTGCATAAACATAGAACAGTTCAATAAATATCCTAGGTTCATCTCGACAATCCTCTTAATTACGAATATAGCCGGTGTGATACGATTAAACTCTCACCATTTCAGTGTTATGTGAGAGTTTAACCAAGCTTTGTTACGTCATTGCGAAAACAGTATACAAAGAATCATACTCTTCCTATATTAGCCATCTGTAATAGGTCTGTTCTGATTGGTTTTGACAGCGACAGTGCTATTGCACTCACCGATGAATTATAAAATTCTCACTTAGATACATGTCACATTTTATATCGTCACTTCCTGTGCAGATTTCTTATGTAGATACATTTCACATTTGATATCGTCACTAGTGATTGCATTACTTCCGGTGACGATATTATTGTTTTGCATTTGAATTTACATCATTAACAAAGGTATATAAAATCAAAATAGTTAGCTCCTTAGTGTAACTTCTTTACTTCTTGTCTTATCTGGCTACTAACTGTGGGAACCTGATATCACATTCCCATTTTCATTGCGGTGTGCCGGATAATGTTCCACATGAACGAATGTTCGATGTTTTAATTCTTACAATACTAGAGACGAGTCACTAATGCCCTTTGCAAACAGTTCAGACCTAAACGAGACGGTTCCTAAAAGAGCCCTCCCTCCGGGCTCTACAGTATTTGTTATTTTTCACTTTTCTTTAGAAAAATCCCTAAATATTCACCATAACCTTGACCTGTTTGAGTTCGGCAATAGTCCATTCGAACATTCAGCCGGGTAAAAGTTAAGATATTTTGTTTCGCAAATTGCAGGCATCACATAATTTGAACAGGCGCCTCCGCGAGGTAAAGAGGTATATCACTACTGGTTGTCGTCCTGGTAAAGAGCATGATACTGGAATTATCGTAATTTCAACACACAACGAAGAAACTGGAACCAACTGTTGTCAAATACCTCTTAACTGTTAGCTTGCTGAGCAAACATATGCATCGGTACAAAAACTGCTATTACACTTGTCATATATGTTTTTATCTTGAATTTCTGTTCAACTTGGTCAGAGAAAAAAAGGTTTGGATACTGACGAGACACATAATAACTCGTTTGCATGGGTAAGCACTGAATCACCTACAGTAGACAACAGGTTAAAGTGTTTCTTGATAACCCATTTCATCATAAGCTACTTCTAGACCTAACCTCTTAGAACAAATCTACCGAAAAGGAGTATTCACTAGAGAGAAGGAAAATTTACAAGTGAGTAGTGTTTAAACCTTTCTGATAAATAGGGCATTATTTTGCCCTTATGGAGAAATATTTAACACGCTAGTTAAAAACAAATGACTTTTAAAGAGGCGTCCACGGGTGTCAATATGAGGGAATGGGTTAATTTGCATATAATGCATATTCAATATGAATAAATCAACCTTTATCCTAAACATCGATCTTCTATACCAAACCATTTGGTACGACCATTCTTTGGAATGATTTTCGAAACCTTATTTCTTTACGTATATCGGCTATAAATGTTCCATTTTTCAAAGTGTGAATGATGGGGAATCATGTCATTTTGCATCTATTGCACTAATTTGCAACTGTTTACTTCGTGTGTATACATGGCATTTGTGCATACTGTTGCATAACTCTGAACATGTTTTGCAGTTAGTTGCATAGCGTTGCCTTGTTGGTATTAATTTGCACGATTGTGTAATTTTGTGTATGTTGTGTGCTACGGAAAACATTCAAGGATACAGTTCTTTTAAACTTATTCTATTGGGATAACTAATGCATCAGTGCCAATACACAGACAGAATTTTAATCCAGACCTTTGATAAAGTAATTTGCAAACTGTCAGAATCCTTTCAACTCAAACACTGATATTAAAAATATCACTTTTGTACAAAACCATTCTGTCTAGACCTAACATATCAACTGTCAGTGCTACAAGAAAATTAAACAAAAAAATATGCGTGGTAACCCTCATTCCACTATATATGACCTCACTCTCATTTGTAACCAGCTTGAATCCAGATGTGACGCCGAGTAACTCGGCGTCTCATATGAACCTAAGCTATTTGACACTCGGTTTATAGTTTCTCCAAACCCTAATCGGGTGGTACGTAGTCCAAATTAAACCAGATGCCAATCTGAACAGTGTTATTATGTTATAAACATGAAAAGAGTTAAAACTATATTAAATGATATTACTTGTTGTCATGCTATGTGCCTCTCCTCACAATCATTATAAAAGATGTAAAGATGCCTTCAATTAAGCAAGAATATACCTTTAAACACTTCTTTATTCTGCTACTTTTACTTTAACCCCCGCTTGCTAATCGCGTCAATATACCTACCTGTAAATAGCGAAGACCCAGATGAGACAGCTCCTGCAAGAGCTGTCTCATCAGGGTCTGCACTATTTACAAGTTGATTGTGCAACCAGTGCACTCAACAGCAGTGATTGCATGTAGCGAAACTTTTACACAGTGCAGATATATGTAAGTATTCAACAGGGCATGGGTAAAGAAGGAAACATGTATTTTAAAATTCAGCAAGCAAAGGGTTAATACAACTGCAGCTGAACTTCGATATGTTGAACTCGGATAACGTTTTTTGTCCAGACAATAAGGCTATATGGCTCATGCCATTGAATTGAAACTTCATATATGGAAAGAACATGACGAGGGAAAGTGACAGACACAAGGTCTATAATTCTGGCTTCACTAATGTAGTAGTTATTGTCCCTTATGAAAAAAATATTTTTTTGTCCGGACAATAACTCCTATATGGTTCATGCAATTGGATTGAAACTTCATATATGGAAATAACATAATGAGTGGAAGTATCACGCACAAGGTCCATAACTCTGGCTTTACTAATATAGGAGTTATTGTCCCTTTTAAAAAAATCACCATTTTTTGTCCGGATGATAACACATATATGGCACATGCCATTGGAGTGAAACTTCATACATGGAAAGATCATGATAAGAGAAAGTGTCATGGTCTTTAGAAAGTGTCATGCATAACATCTTTAAATCGGGCTTCAATAAGTTCAGAGTCATTGCCCCTTGTTTATTTGTTGAACGCTTTCTTGTCCGGACGATAACTCCTACATGGCTTTTGCCATCGTATTGAAACTTCATACATGGAAAGGGCATGATGAGAGAAAGTGTCATGAACGAGGGCCATAACTCTGGCTTCACTACTTTTGGAGTTATTGCCCTTTGTTACATTTTTGGCTGATCAATAACTCCTGTTCGACTGATGCTATTGGAATGACATTTTATTTATGGAAAGGCCATGATATAAGTAAGTGTCATGCACAAGGGCCATAACTCTAGTATCAGTATTTTTGGAGTTATTAGCTGTCATCATTTTCTTCTTGAAAAATGTGGTATGGAATGTGCATAATGAGGGGAAGTATCATTCATCAAGTTCATAACATCTAAAGTGATTTCCCTTTACATATTGTTTTTATTATAGGGGAGACATCCGTTTTGTGACAAAATCTTCTTGTTTGATATTTCGTCAGAGAGGTGAGTTTCTGTCAAGCATGCTATCTGAAAATCCTCCATAATCGTTTTAATAACATCTAACTTGTGTCTAATACTTCGAATGATAAAGTGGATAATAGAAATACATCCAGATGGAACTTGACCGGGGTCAGTTTCAACGTCTCCAGACATAATAACCAGCATGACAAGAATAATTGAGCATTTGAGATCCGACAACATAGTCGTAATGAGACCTATAGTGTTTGCGGTAAAGGTTTGTGGTTATATTGTAGAATAGTTGCTCAACAATGTTTAGAATTAAGTTAAAAGGATACCAGTAATTAGCCTGTTTAATTAGACAGGCGTGCAATGTACAGTAATAGGGTCCTATGGCTGATCTCCATTGAACTACGTCATTATCCATTAGGCAGTATTAGTACGTGTACGAGTATATAGATACAACAAGAGCTAGGCATGGAAAATGGAAGTTGCACAATAGCACTGAAAATTGCATGTAGATGAGGAAGAACAGCTAGACAGAACAGGAAGCAAAAGTAATGAGAAATAGATAAGAAGAAAGCGAACAAGAAACATTATAAGTGAAAATAGTCAAAAAGGGTCACGGTCTTAAGGCATTTTACCAAATAAGGAGCTGTTATCATGGAGAAATGCAAGTTACAAACATGAAAAGACCACTAAAGTCCCATAACTCCGCAGAAGAGTTTAGAAACGGAACAAGAACAAACATTTGCACAACTAGACATACTGACTAATACCACGAAGTTTCACGAAAATCCTATCAAAGGTTCGGGAAAAACATTGCGGACAAAGATTTCCATGACACACATCTACAAAACGTGCAGTCCTAGATCGGATGCGTTTTTGTTCGTGCAACCTCTGAATATTTTGGTTTTTGTCTGTAGCTTATTCATTTGCAGTATCATTTTCATTTTACCAGTCCTTCATTTTTCCGAATGATGTCAACAAAATTGGGTTGCAGACTACAATTAGAAATTTGGTGCACGTTAGTAGATAAATACCTACTTTAAATTAACATGAGTCCTAGTAGTTGACAATGTTTTCTAGATAATCAAATTGCAGTACAACCCCACTAATACGATCACCTAAAATATTTATAATTCTGGGTGCTAGATGCAAGTGATAGCTTAATGCAGGACAAAAGTAATAGGGAAAGCTCCTTTATGAGCTTTCTGCATTACTTTTGTCCTGCATTAAGCAACCATCTGCTTATAAAGACACCAATGTTTATTCATTAAGTGGTCGTACATTAGGGGGGTTATACTGTACATATATTCATGATGGACGACTATATATAAATGTTCTAATCCTAGTGTCTAGATCTTCAGAAACATTAGTGCTCCCTCTACACAAAGATGCCCGTTTGGATACAAAGAATGTGTGCGTTGTTCGGAGGGAGTCTTTATATGGAGGTAAAATAAATAATTAGTATCTTGCATGTGTATTTCGAAAACTAAAATTGTAATGCCTCCATCAAACCCTATGTTGTGATCACTCATTAGAATCATCGGAAAGCGACGCTTCTAATGAATGATCACAACATTTGGTTTGATGGAGGCATATAACAACACGTTAAAAAATTGTTTACGCACTCTTATCTGGATACCTGTTGTTCGGAAGACAGTGGCAAGCGTCGTTGTAAGGAGGGAGTCGTTGTTGAGAGGGCCGGGCCGTTGTAGAGAGGGAGCACTGTAATAAGTTGTATGAAATGACAATGTTGCCAGGACTAGATCCTTTATTTCTGTATTGTTACCACAATATTGCCTCTTCCATCTATCCCAATCCAATAATGTGAACTCTCTTTATAATTGTCTACAGATAACCCTTCTGACGTAAATCGTCGTTTCATCAGGATCCACACTGTTTGTTTCTGTTACTATTTCATTAAACAAATCTTAACCCTTCGCTTGCTATTCACGTCAATATACGTACCTGTAAATAGTGAAGACCCAGATGAGACAGCTCCTGCAGGAGCTGTCTCATCAGGGTCTGCACTATTTATAAGTTTATTGTGAAACTTTTGCACTCCACAGCAGTGATTGCACGCGAAATATTATACACAGTGAAGATATATGTAATTATACAACAGGGCATGGGTAAAGAATGAGAAATGTATTTTAAAAATCAGCAAGCGAGGGGTTAGCACAAAATGAAAACAGAACATTATAGCAGAGGAAAACGTTTGCAGACGAGACTAGTAGGCAGCGATAGAGATAAAACATAAAACAATCTGAATAAGGTAATGGATTGTAGAACAACAGAGAGAGAGTCAGACACTGTAGTTCTCCCTCCCTACAACGACCCTCTCAATAACAATTCCCTCCTTACAATAACGCATGCCACTGTTTCCGAAACAACAACGCTCCAGAAACAAGCTTTTTCCATCGTATTTAATCTATGCCTCCATCAAAACCTATGTTGTAACCACTCTTTAGAATCGTCACAGCATACGGTTCGATTGAGGCAAAACGGTTTTTGTGATCGGAATACACCTTATTTTGGGATCTGAAAACAAACTAGTTGTGTTTGATTTTCCCTCCCTATAACAACTCCCCCTGAACAACACATAGAGTCTTCGTTTCCCAAAGGGTGTTGTTGTAGAGCGGGAGCACTGTACCGATAAACATATGCAATACCTTGGTCAGAAAGGTTCAATAAGGTCCAGTAAGAGCTGTCTAATCTCAAACTACTCTGTTTGAGAAAATGTTTTAGCCAATGTTATCAAGTACAGACTAATTATATACAGTTGAACTTCGATATTTCGAACTCGGATGACTGGAAGGTCAAAAAGTTCGATCCGCCAAATTCTTACAATACATAAGTGTTCGAACAGGAATTACTTTGCATAATTAGAAACACACGTGGCAGCGTATGCGGTTCTAAAGTAACAATGAAAGCTCTTACAAGACATTTCATCATTACTGTAAACCCATTAAACTGTGAACTTGGAGGAAAATGTTTATATTAGAAATCGGATAACTCGAACGTTTGTTATCTCGAACTAGTATGTACAGTCCCCTTGACGTTCCAGATATTGAAGGTCAACTGTAACTGTTTTGCTACAATAGACACATTGTCTTCACGAGTTTCCTTGCTCAGCATTTACCTAGCTGAGAAAAAGTGTTCACCATTTTACATCCACTACATTTTAAAATTTAAAAATGCAGTCAAGTTGTCAATAAATTTGGATTCTGGTGGGACGCCGAGTTACTCAGCGACTCATCTGGCTCGATATCTATGTAAATCACAGATTCGCCGATAGCAGCAACAAATTTGAATTAGAGCATTTATACATTCGTTTCTATATTCGTCAATGGAGAAATATTTCTGATAGTAAATTGTTCAAAAACAATAAATATAAACAGAGTAACTGCTGTATGTGCGTACTCAGACACATAACCCATTCCCTCATAAGCTATTTTTACACCCAACCTCTTCGAACAAATCTACTTAAAAGGAGCATTAATTTGTTAAAAAAATGTAGTTATGAAAACATTGTGATAAAAAGAGCATTTGCTCCTTAGGAGTAAATGCTCTATTTATCACAATGGTTTCCAAAAGTGACTTTTACAGAGGCTTAGAAAGGCGAATTAAAGGCGGAAAGGATTAAATCGTCATTTCTCAATCCAACCGTATGTTGTGACCACTATTTCAAATCATCTCTTCAAGACGATCCTAAGGAATCGTTATAACATAGGGTTAAAAGGGAGTTATTGTTGAAAATGGTTTAATTTACGTATCTTATCGTGACGTCTGAATCAATAATAGAATTGGCTATGAACATTCAATACCTAACCTCTTTGGATGGATCTGCCGAAAAGGAGCATTAACTAGAGAAAATGTTTTTTTTAGAATTGTGTAATTTGAAACTTATACTAACCAACGCTTCCCTTGAGGCTCACCATTGTAACAATCACATCATCAGAAATATTGGTTAACCTAATTTTATACCAATGCTAAAATGTTTTTATATGAAAACTAAATAAATCCATCAAGGAAATAAGGTCTTTATTGGACAATGATTACCAATGAAGTCGGCAGCTGTGTCGAATCCTTTTCTGTGCAGTTGTTAGTACTGCAATTGACAAACTAAATACTTTATCGTCTTCATGACCTTGTTCGTTGGAGATATGTATATTGGAAAATTCTCAAGAAAGCTTAAACCTTCTTTTATGGTTAGTGTACATATATGCAATTGTAGATATTGTAGACCCATATGAGACAACTCCTTGGGGAGATTCTCATATAGGTCTGAATTATTTGCCATAATGATTCATTGACTACAAAGACACATAAAATCATATAACAGAAGCATGAAGGGTGTATGTTATGAACAGACTCAATAGATCCTAGTCTGCAATTTTCTTTTTTCGCATTGCTGTTTTTGGTTTCGAACGATTGGATATTGAGGTCGCAGCAGAAGATGGTAATTGCATATGTGGCGACCGTAAAACGTTACATCGATCTTCGTTCTCAGTGTTGGTATATCTTCTGGTCTTTCGGGATCATCCATTAATTTTCTCTGCTCGCATTGCAGTTTTTGCTTTGAAGGACCTTATCTTGTCCGTGTATATATGTAGAACATGTACTTCGTTGTGTGTAGCGATAGGTTAATATGAGGTAGTGTGATCAAGACGAATATTAAGTATAATTATATGAAATGGATCCGGCATGAAGGAATAAAAAAGTTCAGTTTGTAACTTCTGCATTGTATTTAGAAATGTTCCGAATGGATAATATAAACACAAAGTTCATCTGTACAAATTCAGTATCCAAGCAAATGTCATGTATGGAAATCAACACTAAGAACAGTGTTTGTAGAAATATTAGCATTTGTATAAGTTCGTGTGTCGGAATTCCGAACACAGAAGAGAATGATGGCTGATGCCACCCAGTAAAATAAACTACATTTCTCTGCCGATGTTTTGCCGTTCATGTTAACCATAAATTCTGTACTTCTCTATCTAAAAGCTAAACTAGAACTCCTTTGTTTTGAAAATGTAAGGGTTGTCAGGGTGGATTGGACCACATGGCCTCTCTGACAGGTTAAAGTGTGTACAAAAGCATCTGACCGATAGTCAGCTTATTTCGATTCTTAACGCGTCTTGTGTAATAACTATCACTATGTCATCAGTTATACCCTCCTGCAGATTTGACATTTTCACACTAGATCTGGAGAACGACTATAAATATGGAGTATGAATTTAGCGAATGTAATAGTAGGTATATTTAATAGGTATATTGTGTAATTATTTATTAAGTACTAAATATAATAAATACCCATTTAGTGACTGCTATACAATATAAGTACTAAAAATAGCCAACACATTAGCGGACTGCTAATGTGTGTTGGCTATTTTTAGTTCTCATATTGTAAAGCAGTCACTAAATGGGCATTTATTATATTTAGTACTTAATAACTATTTATATTGTTTAGCGGTCAGCCAATGTATCGTTGCTTAATTTAGTACTTATATTGTTTAGGGGTCAATACATGTGTGTTTGTTGTTATTAGTAATTATATTATTGTTAAGTCATCATTATGTAAGTGCTTCGTGCTTATTGAATTAAATGTTTAGGAACTAAGCAGTATAGATAATTTGCAATCACTTTAAACTGGAATACATGTGTCTAAGAACTCCCGTGAATAGAGAATAATTATAACAACCTATCAAAAGTGCAACACATATCTTAATCGCCTTGCCGTGACAATACATATGTGCATTGCCATGACAAAACCAGCCTTAATTACATTCAAACAGTAAAGACTCATGTCAGCCACATCCCAGTATCTACAGTATTTGTATACATCACATCTTAAACGGTATCGATAATCAGATGTTGTGTAGATTAAAATAAATTAAACCTGGACATAAACTGTTACAATGTTCTAAGTTCTGGTTTTGTTATGCGGTGACTTGTATGTTCCGGAACTCTAGGGAATAGAGAACAACATATTCCAGCCCAGTGTTATATCTTTAACTTACTATACCTTCACTAAAGTATGGAAATAATGACGAACATGCCCTGAAGAAAGTATGTAACAATATGCTTTATATTGTTATATACTTAACGGTACAGTAAGTACATTGTTACAAACTTTACCATATACTATTATATACTTTATAGCATACTGTTATATTAACTTTTTTACCGTATACAGATAAAAACCTTGCCGCATATTGTTATAATTCTTTACCGTATATTATTTTGTATGTTGCATTTATTGAATGAATAATGAACAGATGATTGGTTAGTTTTTATGCGTCTAAATTTACAAAATTGTTTCCATCGGTTATGAATACTTGGCAGATGAGCACATAATTTACTCTCATCGTAGTAGTTGAATGGAAAAGTAGTAAAGTCAAGCAGGCAAAGCAACATACAATACGCAACCACTACCAAAACACCGATAGATAGCATGACTCACACCCACACACCCACACACTCACACACCCACACGGACTACCCACACGATAGAAGACGGTAAACACATGACAATATGTAAAACATAGCATAATATTTGTGACAACCCGTCAAATATTACAGGCCGAAGGTAGTACACTATGATGGTATACTCTTAAACTCGGATACGGGATGAGCTTACCTTTTCCCTGTCGTGTCCTTAACGGCTTTCCTGCAGGTGCTCTGACTTCAGCAAAGTCATTGAGAACATATACATATTTGACGGGTTGTAGGGAAGCGTAGCTACCGACTGTAAAAGGGTCGATAACCAAACATGCATTGCGTTGCAATATAATACGATCATAACCTTTGTTCTTAAAGAGTTTAATGCGTTTTATAAACAAATCATGAAAATGGACATGACCCCGATAACATCCCTATAAAATTCTGATTGAGAAATGTATTGTTGCAGTAACGTCCGTAGATTGCAATTATACAATGTATTTACTAATGAATTGTAAATTTCATTAATAAACTTTAGGAAACGTTTTCCGAAATTTGTGATATCTGTAACCTTGCTTAAGAAGTTTATCAGTTATAACTAAATTACGACTGCTAAAATATTATTGCAAAGAACAGGCTCGGGCAAACTGAATAAGTGTAGAAATATAAACCCCGTAAGATGTAGAACGGGGCACATCTCCATCTAGAAAAGTACAATTAACAATTTTAAATTTAAAATGTTCCCTTTTATGGTATATTTTGGACGAAACTTTATCATTTGTAATTGAAAGATTTAAATCTAAAAATGCAGATATAATGTCAGATACGCTTTGTTTAAAGACTTCTTTTGGGTAGATTGAAGAAATCATGGAACCCTTACAACCGTGAAAGATGAGAGTATAACAGCTCATCTGTGTTAGTTATTGAGTGCAATCAGTATGAAATACTTAAACATGCGGTAGGAATTTCGTTAATGAAAAGTGTAGATCCGGAATAAAGAGCTCCTCCAATTGACAGCACATGCGTGACCTTGATTGGAACTTTCCGATTTTATTTAATGCACATTGCATACAGTTCGAATTCTATATTCACTGGTTTACGAATGCAAATACTATAGAAAGAGGTGCCATATCAATCATATTAACCATTTCGTCGCCAAATTTCTAATTGTCGTCTGCAAAACAATCTGTTTTAAATCATTCGGTAAAATAAGGCAATGATATAAATATTTCAAAGGAGTAAGGCACATAATTATATAGAAATAGAGTTTGAGAGAAAAATTAAAGTCCCTGATCAGATGCCGCACTAATTATCGTGGTGCATTTCTACGACATTGGCGATGAAAGGGTTAATACTGTGTTCGTCATTTAAAGACAGTTTGGTCACAATCAATGAGCACGGACTTCCTGTTAGATTTGAGATGACATCGGTCATGCAAACCTGAATCTCAAAACATTTGAAGACTTTAGCTAAGTTACATAATTGGAGTGAACACATCACTAAATATGTGATTGCCTGATTCAGCGGTTTCAGTAATACTTCTCTACACCGGACGTTAGGTCTAGTATCAATAGGGTCTGTAAAACAGATATCAGCTTCCTGCAGGTAACTCCCTTTGCGGATTCAATATGATTTGCGTCCTACACCCTGCATTAAGCTGATACCTGTCTAAAACAACCAACATTGTTATTTGCTAAAGTTCCGATTAATAGGGGTTTTATTGAAATAAATAAGAAACTTCACAGAAAGTTTTATTGTCGTCTCTCACTGACGTTCAAATGTCTCAAATGCACAGCTTTGACAACTAACAACTATGTTACTGGAGACTGCTGCCTAATTTTATCATGTAACTTCTATGATCTAGTGTCGGGGTTAACCTGTTATTACTAACCCAGTAAATTCCAAGGTTCGTTGGGGGTAGTCCGACTACTTTGTCTGACTAAATGTGCCTAGTTATAACTTTCATTTAGAAGTTCCAATGATTTATTTCTGTAATTAATTTGTAACATGGTTTGTAATTTAAACTGTTTCATCATCACCTTCTTCATTGATATTACGGGAGTGTCTAAAAATACACTGATGTACAGTGGTCAGTAACAATGATAATATTATAGGAACTACAATGACAGACATAATGTGTTATAACTTTCAATCAGGAGTTCCGGTGGTCTTATTAATATGTAATATGTTTCGCCAGTTCAGCAGTTTCATAATTTCACTCTAAACGTATTGAGGGGAGGGGGTGTATTGTATTGTATTGAGTGGGCAAATAACATGTTCAAACTAATAGAGTAACGTCACCACAGACATCACAGTACAATCGGTTAATGAATAAGTGTATATGGACAACGGTGATGTTGACAATTAGTTGATGCTGACTTTTTGCCATGTATGTAAGGACATGTTGAGTGTTTCCGACCTGCAACATTCATTATGTCATACAGAGCGGATGATACAAGATTACAACACTTAGAAAACAAAATACAGTAAAACCTCTTTAAACCCGAATTCTAGTAGATACAAATTTGATACGTTTAAAGCAGGTGGCTGCTTAATGCAGTGTGAAAGCCAGGCAGAAAGCTCCGAGAGGAGTTGTCTGCATGATTATGTCCTGCATTAATCTGCCTCTCCAAAACCAACAGTTATACTAAATGTAACGTCCGGTTTCACTGTAAAAACCACCATACTATTAATTTAAATATTGTGAGAGGAGTTCCTTTTGGCCAAATGAATAGAATCATCCTCAATAATGATTAACCATTTGAAGGCTGGACACTAATGAGTTGACCTAACAAACAGTGTAGACCCATATCAGAGGGCTCCTAGATCAGGGACTGCACTGTTTGTTATTCAAAATCCTTTCGCAAGTTTTACCCCTCATGTTGTATGGACTCTACTAATAAACCATGATGGACTAGTCCATTCAGGGTTAACATCAATGTTAGTGGGTATGATAGAACTATAAGTATAAACGCAGGTTTGTTAGCCATGGCAGAAAATGCAGAATCAGACTACATGTATATAGTTTTATAAGTAAACAGTTCAAACCCTGATAGGACGATTCTTGATATTGGTCTACTCTGTTTGCAACATGTGTAAAAATGCTTTTTATGCAAGGAAATGTGGAATTTTCATCTCGCCTTAAATCTGTCATATGTAACTCAACATGCATATATCAAAACACTATAAAACTATTTATTTCACCACAGTATATTAACTTACTGAATATAAGACGTTTCCGTGCACTTAAATCTTTATTACAGAAATATCTGCGAACTTATGTTACATTTTGCATACTGCATACGTATCATTTGCATTAATATCGACTGAACCCTTTCACCGCCAATGTCGCTAAAATGCACAACGACAAATAGTGCAGTCCCAGATCAGACGTGTGATCAGGGACTTCAGTTTTTGTCTCAAACTCTATTTCTATAACTGTGCTTTATTCCTTTGAAATTTGCATTTATTCATCCCATTGCCTCGTTGTACCAAATGATTTAACAAAGACGAATATTTGGCGCCGAAAGTGTTAAAACTAGTTTAACGGTGCAAAACAGTTCATTTGTTAGCATTTTGTATTTACAATGATAACCCTGTACCTACTACAGGAGCTTTTTTACATCGACAGAGACGTCTCATGCAGCAGCTGTCTGATCAGGATCTGCTTTCTTTGCTTATGGGATTATAGATATTTTCTTCTACAGTGGCCATGACCAAACGTTTGTGTATCGAGGTGTTATTTAATTTATACTCATGGTGTCATTATCTCGTATATGAATATCTATGGAGTAAAAAGGTAACATATCAGATATACACCGCAGTGGTCCGCCTGCTGAAATATGCCACTAAATACATATACATGTTATATTAGTCCTATTACAGTCAGAACAAAATACGCTAAACATGAAGATAAATTATGGTCTGTTATTCAATACCGTTCTGATGCCATAATTATGTGCATACTCTCTTCAAATCAAAATCATTGGTTTACGTGAATTATGATAAACGTGGTAAAGAGTATTTATGCATTTCCTACGTACATTTATCAACCTAAAGTATGACAACTTGTGCTAAACCTCACCAAACAGATTGTTTATGTATTGGGAGAAAGATAATACATTAGTATACGTGCCACCACTATCTATATTAAACCAAAAGTATGTAATTAAAACAAGTCAATCTTATATTCAATATGTAGGGCGTTTTATAAAAAATTGTGCACTATAAAAACAGTGCAGACCCTGCTGAGAGGGATCGTCCTCTAAGACACTGTTTTCAAAGGACATTAGTGACTCATGTCCCGCAGAGTAAGGGTTAAGTAATTGCATAACAATTCTACATTTTCATATTGCAATGACCATATCTTGTAACAACGGAAACGCTGACTTAATCGAACGTTTTCATCATAATAATATATTACTCTTTGCAAAAATGTAACTAATTATTTAGGATTTTCATGTTACGAACAAGTAGATAATATACAAGTTATGTACAGTAAATCTCCGCCAATGCGACCACCTAAAAGAGGTATAATTATGGGTTTTATAAGCAGGTGGTAGCTTAATGCAGGACAAAAGTAATACAGAAAGCTCCTAGAGGAGCTTTCTGCATTACTTTTGCCCTGTATTAAGCAACCACCTACTTATAAAGACAACCATGGTTATTCATTAAGTGGTCGCATTTTAGGGGTTTTACTGTATATTGATATATGCCCAGTCGGGGTCGAGCACAGTCTAACTTCAATGCATGTCTCTTAAACGTTTACTCCATAAATACACGTTTCTTCTCCTTTGTATAACACAGTGTCTGCCCAATGGAAAACACTCATGTCTTCATATGCCATTTTTAGCTAATGACTATTCATGATGTCAGCATTTCGAATATAAATCGTTATCAAGCTTTTGATAGGTCAGAGTTGAGCCAAAGGCTCAGATCTGACCAATTAAAACTTAAGAACAAACTCAGAAGCAACTAAACAATTGTCCCTAGTTACCATTGGCGCCTAATTTAAAAGTGTCGTCTGCAATAATAATTTCATATTAAATATAATTCTAAACTAATAATTAGTAAAACATTTGTTTTTAAAAACCTTTGTGCTTGGGCTAAAATAATACATAACACATTGAAGTCCTAGGTCAGATGCCGCCTTGACCTGGGACTGCACTGTTTTCAGTGGTGCGAAACAGGCGACATTGGCGCCGAAAGAGTTAAGTTGATAGGCATGTCCTCGTGTCGTGGAATACCGTGTCCCTTTACGGTACTATACGAGTTTTGAACATGGCAGATGATAAGTCATCCTTCCTGGATATTTATCTAGTTGGCGTTTATAACATCTCAACCCGGTCATCATTCTTCTTGTAGTTCTCACAAACAACGAACCAACTATCTGAGAAAAAGTAATTTCTAAAGAAATAGGAAGTCGTAATAATATTAAAAACATACGTCGTTCGATGTAATCTACAGCATGAATTAAAGTCCTTGCATTTGATAACCTTATTTGCGGTATGTCAGATTCCTTTTAACTTAAAAGGAAACTGTGCTCGCCTGGCTTCGCGAAACTGTCATACAGCGTCAGTATCGCATTAGCGTTCCACAACTATATCAATGTAAGAACCCACTGGGTTGTTCAACTTAAAAACAATTTCAGCAAAATATTTCATTTTTGCAATTAATTTCAAAATACTATCTAAATCTTACACCACCTTCCTATATTAGATACGAATTATACCCAAAATCAACAATACAACTTTATAGCCAATGGTTATTTTTGTTTCTTAGGTGAATGCTTATATTAACAAGAGTGTCAAAATGTCACAGAACACGCCCGTCCAATGTCGGGAAGATGAAAGGCTATTACTCCTTATCAGGTGGAATATTAACATCTTATCAAAGTTGGTAGCAAGCTATTGGTGATGGAAATTGACTGAAACATGATAATATTCAGTCTGACCAAAATATTGGATTTCATTTGCTTGGATTAGAGAACAGACAAGCACAATTTAACGGACATTCAAGAAGAAAAGGGATATATTATTGAATATTTGGGCAATAATGGTGGTTATCAAACTCGACTGAGACATTGTGGCAATATACATGCTTTACATATTTGAAAAGGATTGGATTACATTTGCAAAAGTTAACGGAACTTCATAAGGTAAATGGAGATAATTCTGCAGTGTCTGGGGGCAATCACGCTGGTTATCGAACTTGTCTCTGAGACATAATGGTGATATACATGCTGACAAAAATTGAATAATATTAGATTACATTTGTTTGCGTTAGAGGGTGGACAAACAAACGTTCACGGGCGGACAAACATACAGACAGACGGACGGACGGACAGCACCAAGTAATTAATATGTCTGTTGTCAAAAGACATAATTACAGCATGGCTGTGACCATTAGGATGAAACAACTTCAACGCGAATTTATTCATAGGTTTATTGAAAATTAATGTCTACATTGTAAACACGATCTGATTAATGGCATTAATAAATCCGTGTCATAAATAGGTACTTGCTTTAATTTAGTAAGGTATTTCTACAGGTAGAAACAAGCATTTGTTATTTTCTGGAATATATATGTTGATATATGTTGAACAATTTGGCCATCAAACAATATAAACGAAGTTACCAGCCTTGGTAGGACAGAAAAAGTTCCTATGCTATTGAATCTAATGCACATTGTTATATAGTGTAACGGTTGTTCAAAATACAAAAGAAATATTAGTAATTTGCACAGAAGATTCCGTCTTTATGTGATTTGTCTGATGTCCGTTTTAAGAAGTTTTGCTCAGTACCAATATTCTGAAAATGGGTGATCCTTCGAAAGCAAAAGTAGAAATGCAAAAAGAGAAAATTGCAGACTCGGTTTTACTGAGTCTATTCATGAGTAGTAATTGAAAGTGCAACACTACTCAAGCCCCCTAGCACCGACTTAAGCAGTATTCAATTTTCAAAACTAATATTATGAAAACTAATGATCAACACTGAGAATGAAGTTCGTTTGTTTAAAATTCGAGATTATACACAACTACACATCTTTAAAACCTTAAACATCTTGCTAAATTCAACACGCACATCTTGATTGAGATAATATTTAATTTTAGGGGTTGTTGTCTAAAGAAAAGTGTATCATAACAAACAGCCGTCTCATCTGGGTATACACTGTTTTCAAAGCACATTAGTGATTCGTGTCCCGAACGCTTAATGCAACTTGATGCAACGTGATGATACTTACGACAATTCTGTAATACGCATGGTTGAGTCTGAGTTCGTTCTCAAGTTTTTGCCTTTGGCTCTAATCTGACCAATCAACAATTTGAGAACTCAAATCTGACCAATCAAAAGCTTGAGAACAAACTCAGACTCAACTAAAAAGCTTTACAAGCATGGACCCAGGAACTGTAATGAATTGTACAACTCTTTACTCCATCAATACGTCTCTGTATGCCTTAAACAGAACAACCCCATATCTAATAACTTCTGTTTAGTTTATTGTTTACTTTAGACCTAAAATAGATACGATTCTACAGTTGTGTCATGTCCAAACATTCATGTAACCAAGAGTCATTATAAAGAAAAATTAAATCATATTCACGGCATTCGTATTTTCTACATGCATATTATTGGAATTAAGGGTTATATGAATTCGAAAAAGATCGTTTCAAGCCTTGGCATTTAGTTATTAAATGCTCTGTATATTAGAATGAGTTCCATCTGGGTATACATATCATTTCATTAGGGTCGTGTGTCATGGGGCACCTCATATGTGTACATAATATTAATAGTATATAGTCATATTGGTGACAATTTATTGTACATTACTATATATTGACTGTTTATTGTTATATACTTGACTGTTTATTGTTATATAATTGACTGTTTATTGCTATGTATTTAACTGTTTATTATGTCTCCCCCCATTCTGGGGGAGACATATTGTTTTCGTGAGAGTTGTCTGTCTGTCTGTCTGTCCGTCTGTCCGTCTGTCCGTCTGTCTGTCTGTCCGTCACACTTTTTGTCCGGACGATAACTTCAATATGCCTGATGCCAGTTGATTGAAACTTCATATATGGAAAGAGCATAATGAGAGGAAGTGTCATGCACAAGGTCCACAACTCTGGCTTCACTAATATAGGAGTAATTGCCCCTTGTAAAAAAATTCACACTTTTTTGTCCGGACGATAACTTCAATATGCCTGATGCCAGTTGATTGAAACTTCATATATGGAAAGAGCATAATGAGTGGAAGTGTCATGCACAAGGTCCATAACTCTGGCTTAACTAATATAGGAGTTATTGCCCCTTGTAAAAAATGCACACTTTTTTGTCCGGACGATAACTCCTATATGGCTCATGCTATTGGATTGAGACTTCATATATGGAAAGATCATGATGAGAGGAAGTGTCATACACAAGACCCATAACTCTTGCTTCATTAATAATGGAGTTATTGCCCTTGAATTTTTTCCAACAATGTTTTTTGTCTGGGCGATAACTCCTATATGGCTCATGCCATTGGATTGAAACTTCATACATGGAAAGATCATGATAAGACAAAGTGTCATGCTCAAGGTCCATAACTCTTTCTTCACTAATACTGGAGTTATTTCCCTTTGTAAAAAAACACACAATTGTTTGTCAGGATGATAACTCCTATATGGCACATGCCATTGGAGTGAAACTTCATATATGGATTGATCATGATAAGAGAAAGTGTCATGCATAAGGTCCATAACTCTGGCTTCAATAAATTGAGTTATTGCCCCTTGTACATTTGTTTAGCGCTTTCTTGTCCGGACGATAACTCCTACATGGCTCTTGTCATTGTATTGAAACTTTATACATGGAAAGAGCATGATGAGAGAAAGTGTCATGAACAAAGGCCATAACTCTGGCTTCAATACTTTTGAGTTATTGCCCTGTGTTACATTTTTTGTCCGATCAATAACTCCTGTTTGACTGATGCTATTGGAATGACATTTCATTTATGGAAAGAGCATGATGAAAGCAAGCATCATGCACAAAGGCCATAACTCTGGTATCAATATTTTTGAAGTTATTAGCTGTTATCATTTTCTTCTTGAAAAATGTGGTGTGGAAAGCGCATAATGAGGGGAAGTATCAATCATCAAGTCCATAACATTTTTAGTGATTTCCCTTTACATATTGTTTTTATTAGAGGGGAGACATCCGTTTTTGTGACAAAAACCTCTAGTTTTTATATACTTGACTGTATATTGTTATACACTTAACTGTTTATTGTTGTCCATGTATACTGTTCTTTATATTTTTATATACTGCTCTTTATATTGTTATAGATGTTGATGTTTTCAGACTTTATTGATTGCATAATGAACATTTAATTATAATAATAATAATCGGGGAGTTATGTGTATTTGCATAGATGGCTATGAGCAATATGTAAAAGGTAATTCAAATCCAATAATGATCATTAAATACAATCATGAATTATAAATGTGGAACAGCCCCATATATTATACATGTACGTCCATTCCATCCAGTATGAAATGCTAAACTTGCTGGAGGAATTTTGAATTAAGAAAGTGCAAACCCTGATCATAGGCCTCCTGCAGGATCACTCTCACCTGAGTCTTCACTGTTTGCAAATGACAGTACTTGCATGTCCCGAGTTCAGAAATCTAATAAACGTGTTTGATTTCACTTAATGTTCTTAATGGTCCTTGTATACAGTTCGGATCCAATTGCTTTACGAAATGCAAACATTATACAAAGAAGTGCAATTGGCAGTACTTGCATGTCCCGAGTTCAGAAATGTAATAAACGTGTGTCTGATTTCACTTAATGTTCTTAATGGCCCTTGTACATGTATATAGTTCGGATTTACGAAATGCTAATATTATACAAAGAGGAGCCCTATCACTTATGTTAATACTTTTTCTGTCATTCAAGAGATATTAGGTTCATTTAATGAGAATAAACTTCACTTGAAAAGGCAACAGTAGTGTTAACTTAAATATTCATATCTTTGAAGGCTTTAGTTTCGTCACAAAATTGCAGCGAACACAGTAATAAATATTTTAATGCAACATTGAACTATTAACAATAATTGCATCAGATAAGTCACAACACAGTTTATTTTCTATTCCGACTGATGTTTAAATGTCACAAACGCTCATTAACAACTACGTTAATGGGGACAACTGCCTAATTGTTTATCATGGAATGTCTGTGGTCTAGTGCCGGGATTACCCTGTTCCTATTAACCAGTTAATTCCAGAGTTCATCGGGTGAGAAGCTCAGGACCGGACCTACTTTGACCGATACAATGTGCCTAGTTGTGACTTTCAAGTTTGAGTTGCAACGATCTAATTTTATAACTAACTTTTATGGTTCGTCATTTCAACATTGTTATACTATTCAAGGACACTGTGTAGATATCTATAACACACTAATACACAGTGTTCCGTATACAGAGCATGGGCAAACAGATTAGCCCCAAATCAGATAGTTACAATTTTTTAAATGCATTCCGTTAGAACTAGATCAATAATGATACACACAATAACTAACGCATATGATACGTTTAAAGCATCTTCGCTCACATTATTTACAGTTAATGCGTCATGCAACAGAAATTTATATGTCAGGGTATGCCAAATGCCAGACTTTATTAGATCAATCCAAAGCCTTGGAGTAACACATTTTCAAATCATTATCTTAACATTGTGTATTGGTTGTAGTACACCCAAGTCAAACAATAAACAAACACACGCGTTATTGTAACGCTGTGCACAATACAATTGATGTATTGGAGTCCATTAGATTACTAAAGTGCACATATCAGATGGAAACAAACCAGAAAACTTCAAGTTTGAAAGGTGCCAATGTTCTTTTAAGTTGGCGTTTTATATCACAGCACAATCACAATACTGGACGTAGGTTATAGTCTGTCTTGCCTGTATCAAATGGCTCCTTGTGAAGCCCTATGGCCAATCAAGAGTGTTTGCTCGTCCCAGTGAATACCAGTGGTTTGTACCAGCGCATTACTAGTTTGCGATGACTCTCTACCTTCCATGTGATAAATAGATGGGTCCACAGTCTGATTTTGGAGAGTTGATGCAATACATACGGGTTAAAATCGGATATTTGAATTTGAAAAACTCTCCAAACATACAAACCTTTTTACTGCGTATTGGGTCGCAAAGACAATGCAATTGATTGCTGAAATATTAATATTGTTACTCGGCAATCTTTCTTGTTTTTCAGAAAGACATTTGGGGTTGTTTAGCAACACACCTTTATAATATACAAAAAGCACAGACATAAAACTAATCGGGCATATAAAATTTATAGTCCCTCTAGACTGGCTGTAAACCGTATTATCTCAGTTCCAAAATTTGCTGCGGAACAATTGATGTATGCAGGTTGATAATTTTTTTATCATATTTGAATGGCCTTTTACACATTACTAATAACCCATGAAAATACTTATCGGATAGCTAAATGTTAAGGCTTGAGACGATGTTAGTTGTACTTCATTTAAGCCACGAATATTGATGTAAAAATACTGAAATCATAAATCTGGTTTAAATCATTGCTCTTAACTCTTCGCTTGTTGAATTTTAAAATACATTTCTCCTTCTTTACCCATGCCCTGTTGTATAATTACATATATCTTCACTGTGTACATGTATTTCGCTTTGCAGTCACTGCTGTGGAGTGCACTGGTTGCACAATCAACTTGTAAATAGTGCACTATTTATAGGTACGTATATTGACGTGAATAGCAAGCGAATGGTTAATGGCACATAAACACACACTGTTTTGGCGTGGTAGAAACTGTAAAATCATATTCTATTCATAAGCATTGCAGATCACATTTGCAAACAACCCACTTGGTACATGCACCTTGAAAGTAGGAGAAGATTCGTACAGCATACCCTGCCACGTTGGTATTATTCTTTGTTCTAGGTCTAAAGATTTTATGACAATTTGTTTCTTCAACACTTCGGTGCTAAATTTCTAATTGCCGTCTGCAATCCAATTTTGTTAAATCATTCGGTACAATAAGGAAATGAGATAAGTAAATGCAAGTTTCAAAAGGATTAAAGCACATATATAGAATTACAGACTGGGGCAAAAGGTGAAGTCCCTGACCAGACGTCTGATCTGGGACTGCACTATTTGTTTTGGTGCATTTATGCAACATCGGCGGTAAAAGGGTTAATGCAGGACATAAGACCGAACATTCGAAATCAGGAGTATGGTTCAGAACTAGTTTGGTATAATATTACTTCACTTTTATATCACATTGTTTCCTTTAACCTTTTCATCTATATATAAGCCTTTCTACGCCTCGTTAAAGTCACCTTTTGAAACCATTGTTATAAATAGAGCATTTGCTCCATAGGATCAAAACTATACAATTCTAACAGTTTCCTGTTCTATAGTAAATATTCTTTTCGGTAGATTTATTCAAAGAGGTTGGGCATAAAAATAGCATACGAGGGAGTTGGTTAAGAAGTATCGTAACATAGTTAGCAGTGGAAAATATAAAACCCTTTCCATTATAAATGGAAAAGTAGTAAAGTCAAGCAGGCAAAGCCACATACAAGACGCAACCACCACCAAAACACCGATAGACAGCATGATACACACACACAACCACACACCCAAACGCACACACACAAACAAAATGAACACAGAAAACACCAAAAGACACACAAGAACCAGAGACAAACGTTCCACACATGAACAAAATCACAAGCACAAAGACGCAAGGCAAACAAAAGGAAGGGTGACAAACAGAGTACCGCATTGGCACGGTCAGTAGCAAAAACACCACTGGGGGTTTTAACCGGTTTACGGACGTCCTAACCTCACACTTCTCTCAAAGTCACCCTAGCTTTACAAATATTGTAAATAAAGGTATCCCCGCTGGACTTACCCACAACATAGACGACGGTGAACACAGGACAACATGTAAAACATAGCATAATAACTGTGACAATCCGTCAAATATGTACTCAATGACTTTGCTGAAGTCAGATCACCTGAAGGTAAGCCGTTAAGGGCACGACAGGGAAAAAGTAATACATGAGTCTGGTAAGCTCATCCAGGTTGTGTAGAGATGGAGTGTTTACAACACAATTATTTCACAGGTCATTGATCAACTGTACACGAATGTCTATAAACGATACATAATCTATTTTTTGTTTTATATGACAATTTGTTTCTTTAATGAAGGACATTCGAAATTAGGAGTATGGTTCGGAACTAGTTTGGTAAAGTATGACTTCCCTTAGAGGACATTTCATTTCGTATCGTTTACTTCGTGAAGTTAAGTAATGAATAACACATTTCCAGCATAAAACGTTTCCAACATCCGGCACTATTTTCAACAAGAAGTTGGCGCCATAAATGCATACAAACACTGATATTTTAATGCGTTTTCAACATACTACATTCCTTTTATATAGACTTATCATATAAATACATGTATAGGAATATAGATATATTTTCTCTTAGTCATTGTCCAAGTGTTATCAGTTTAAATCTTACGATCTTTTAACAAAAACAATGTATCACTTCCGTCTTTCAGTGTGGGGGAAATGTGTAAATATTTATGACGTCAACTTTAATCGGTCGTACGTAACGTCATTTCGTACGCGATGTCACTATTACAGGTTTTGTCATGGCACTCCTCATATTTTTAACCAATCCACATTATATATATATATATATATATATATAAAGCGTTCTGTTACAAACCTCTATATAGATTCTTATACATTCAAATTCAGTACAGTAACAATTCGATACTACGAACTTTTAGTAATGAAGAATGTATGTCTTTGTAGTAGGCAGGTGGCTGCTTATGAACATCATGCCGACAGCTCATACAGGACTTTCACCTTGCTAGCTTCCGTCTGTGTTTAATATCAATAATGGTACGTAGTTGAGTGTTTGTAGTATCGAGTGTATACTGTAGTTACTATGGAAATGAGTTCACAGGTCACTGACCGACAGTAAGTGTATGGCTGTCAAACACACTTCACACTGCTAAAGTGTGATATTAGCATTCAATGCAAAAACAAACATATAACCTCTATCTATAACTTTTAGTGTGACGATTTTATATAATGTTAAAACATATTGGGATATGGTGTTGGATGTAGACTGTATCGTATTATTGAATGCAAGAGTAAAAATGGAAAAATAGTCAAACAGGGAGAACCACACACGAAATGACACCGCACCAAACACCATCAAACAAGAAACGGTAAAGCCACAAGACAAAACATAACAGGACGCATATCAAGACGAAAAATATTAAACATTAAGCATATTAAACAACAAAATTGATCATAGGCTGAAAGCAGGAGTACTGCCTTGGAACGGCCAGTAACCAAAATAAGCTACTGGGGGTCTTAAACCTGGTTTACGGGTACCCAACCTCGTCCTTATCCCACTTTCACCAAAGTCAAAATGTAAATAAAATTCCCCCTGCATAAAAAACCCTTCTTTACTGACGTTTTGTAAGTTGAACAACCCAGCGGTTCCTTACCTTGGCAGTGTTGTGCACTGCAACGTTAATGACTGTTTCGTTTTTAAATACATTTAAGCAATCTGACACAGAGCTACATAAAATGTGCGCGCCCAAATAAATCGTCATTTCTCCAGCAAATCCTGTGTCGTGGCCTTTTTAGAATCGTTTCTTTAAGACGATTCGAAAGAGTTGTCACAGTATAGGATTTGACAGAGAAATAAAGGCGTTATTTGTGAAAAATGTATAGCTGTCAAAAGGCCCAGCTTCACTTTGGACGCAATACATAAAAAAAATGCTAACGGTGGGTCTTACCTTGATACTGTTGTGACAAGTTTATGAGATAATGACGCTATATGACAGTTTCGCGAAGCCAAACTAACTTTGTTTCCTTTTAAGTTAAAAGGAATCTGACATACCACAAATACCGTTATCGGATGCAGGAACTCTAACTCTTGTTGTAGATTATAACACATGACGCGTCTGTCGACTGTCATTTTTCCTATTACCTTGGCATTGACACGTTGTTTTTCGGAAAACATGTTCATGATTTTTTTGTGAGAAATACAAGAAGCATGATGACCGGTGAAGATGTAACGCACGCGGTAAATGTCACCAGAGAGAAAGCCTCGCCATTGGCCATGTGTAAAACATCTCTTAACCGGAATTCTAGTAGAGAAGAATTTAGATATTTTAGGCAGGTGACTGCTTAATGCAGGGTTAAAGTCATGCAGAAAGCTCCTCTAGGAGCTTTCTGTATGACTTCCACCCTGCATTAAGTGGTCACCTATCTTCAAGACCGTTATTTATACCAAATTTAGCGTCCGGTTAAGAGAGGTTTTACTGTATATAATTGTATAAAAGCACGGTGGTATTATTATCATGTGAGACTACTATGATACGATCCGAGATATTACCCGATGCTGAATATTCAATTCGCAAAGGAAATGGATATATTTTCATAATGTACTCCATGATCATGCATGAAAGAAATGATAGCATTATGAATACTAATTAACCCTTTCGCTGCCAACTTTTGTCGTCTGAAAACTTTATCGTCTGCTACAATTTTCAACTTTTCTGCTTATGTTTCATAAAATAGTAACAGTAACAAACAGTTTGGATCCTGATGAGACGCCAATCAGCTGGATCCAAACTGTTTGCATATATATTGAAGGATGCGACATTGGCAGGGTTGAAAGGGTTATTTAAAAAAAATGTCATAATAAGACATAATGTTTTTTTATAATAAAGCAGAAACTGTAGAATCATATCTATATCATTACATTCGTACACAGAACAGACCATGATCAGACATTATCTTAACTGGGTCCAGTTTGTTTGCTAGGGTGTAGAAAAGCGTGTTTATTTAGTAAACAGTTGATGGGCATATATTGAAAGTTAGCCCATGTTCAACCCCAGTTGAGCTGATGCCAATGCACATAAATTGTAAGAACTTATTATCTGATTATGAAGTTCATAAAGAATTACTTCAATATCAGCAAAGAACAATATATTCATTATTATTATGGAAATATTCCGTTCGATAAAATCAGCGTTTCCGTTATAGCAAGATTCTGGTGGTCGCAATATGAAAATGTAGATTATTTTCTGAAATAATTTAACCCTTTCTGTGCGGGACACAAGTCACTAATGTCCTTTGCAAACAGTGTTAGACCCAGCAGCCCTTATCACGGTATCATTCCTTGTTATGGTACACATTGCTTTGGAAGAAACCCTAAATATTCATAAGCGTGACCTGTTTGAATTTTTGAATAGTCCATTGTAATTGTCGTCTACATTCCAAGTTTGTTAACCCTTTCGCTGCCAAACTCTGTCGTCTGCTAACTTTGTCGTCTGCTACAAATTTTCATTCTTTTGATTTTCTTCATTTTTGTTTCAAAAACATAGTAACAGTAACAAACAGTTTGGATCCTGATGAGACGCCGAGTTACTCGGCGTCTCATCTGGATCCAAACTGTTTGCATAGGTAATCACGGATCTGGCATTGGCAGCGAAAGGGTTAAATCATTCAATAAAATATGGAAATGAGATAAATAAATGCACATTTCAAAGCAATAGAGGACAGATATACAAATAGAGATTGAGACAAAAAGTGAAGTGCCTTTTCAAGGCGGCGTCTGATCTGGGAGTGCACTATTTCTCGTGGTGGATCTATGCGACATTGGTGGCGAAAATGACCAATTATCCGGTCAATCGTTTTAACGAATTGGCAGATGGAAAAATGCATCAAATAAGAAATTAAGCAGACTTGGAATTTTTGCAGCGGGTTTGCGGTTAAACACAATGTTTCCGATAGCGCATTTATTGAATCCGTTAGACATAGGGCATTTGCATAATTATGCAGGTACACTTCCATGGTTTTGTTACCATATATTAGCAATTTATAATCCATCAATATGCATGTAAGAAATAATGACACCATGAATATTAATTATATACCTTGCATAATGGTACGTCAACAAATGCTTTTTCAGATATAGTAGAAAGTGTTGATTAACCCTTTCGGCGCCAACTTTATAATTGTCGTCTGCAACCCAAGTTTGTTAAATCATTCAATAAAATAAGGAAATGAGATAAATAAATGCAAATTTCAAAGGAATAAAGCACATATATAGAAATAGAGATTGAGACAAATAGTGAAGTCCCTGACCAGACGCCGCTTTGAAAAGACTGCACTATTTATCGTGGTGTATTAATGCATTTAAAGTTCCTACAGGAGCTTTCAGCATTTCGTTACATGTGACAAAACAGTGAAACAGGGAGAGCAAGAAACGAAAGGACACGACACCAACTATCATCAAACAGGAAACGGCACAATTATAAGACAAAACGTGACAGAACGCGCACCAACATATAACACATTAATCCTTCCCTTGCTGTTCACGTCAATATTCCTACCTGTACATAGTGTAGACCCAGATGAGAAGCTCCTGCAGGAGGTGTCTCATCAGGGTCTGCACTATTTACAAGTTGATTGTGCAACCAGTGCATTCCACAGCAGTGATTGCACAGAGAAATAATTGTAGACAGTGTAGATATATGTAATTATACAACAGGGCATGGGTACAGAAGAGGAAATGCATTTTAAAATTCAGCAAGAGAAGGGTTAAACATTATCCATGTACAATAGCAAATAAGGCCATAGGGTGAAAGCTGGTTTTATAACGGTGTATGAACCATGAACGCTCATACAGTTGAACTTCGATACCTCGAGCTCGGATAACTCGGACTTCGGGATAACTCGAACTAAAAAGTTCAGTCCTTCAAAACATACAATGCAGAATTGCTCTAAAACGTATTACTACGCATATCTAGAAACACGAATGGCAGCTTAATGCAGGTATAGCTTTCAGAATTACTTGCATTAAGCTATGAACTTATGAATTTAACTCGACTTTTGTTATCTCAAGTTAATATGTTTGGTCCATTGAAGTTCGATATCGAAGTTCAAATGTATATGATTCCATAAGTAAATTATGCAGTCGTTGATAAGACGTCTCCTACAAGAGCTATTTGTACTGTTTCAAAAGGCGTGAAACAGCATTTATGAATACGAAGGGATGACGGAAAGGGTTATATCTATTTGTGTCTAAAGATCTCATACAGAACCGTACACACACATATATATAAATCAATATACATTTGTAGAATATCAGTTTCAATTCACCGGAGCATATTTACTTACTGAACATAAGACATTTTGAGCACTTAAATCTTTATTAGAGACATATCTGCGAGTTTATGTTTCATGTCGTTATAGTGAGTGTACTCTGTTGTCACATTAAGTCGCTTAATGATTACTTTATACACGACCAATAAGGGTAGATATTTATATGACATAATTATAGTAGAATCCCTCTAATGCGACCACTTAATGAATAAACATGAGTGTCTTTATACGCAGGTGGTTGCTTAATGCAGGACAAAAGTAATGCAGCTTTCTGTATTACTTTTGTCCTTCATTAAGCTACCACCTGCATATAGCAGCCATAATTATACATATTTTAGGTGGTCGCCTTAGCGGGGTGTTACTGTATTTAATACAACTACTAAAACTAAACAGATGTAATTCTGAACACGCGAAATAATTGCATAATCCACTATAAGACTGTGATAAAACATTCGCATACAACACATCGTGTCTTAATCAGTCATCAAAAAACAACAAGAAGTCTCATTGTAGGTCTGTAAGGCATGTGGTAGCTTAATTCAGGTCAAACGTAATGCAGAAAGCTCCCATGGGAGAATATAAGAATCCTATGTTCAATAAATGAATGACCGCTTAACACAGGTTGTACTGTACAATCAAACATCTTGATCCGAATTCCTGCAACAATAGTGGAATGGCAACATTGCTAATCCTATTATTGATTATTTCAGTTTTACAAAATACAGTAAAACCTCTCTGTAACGGCCATTAAATTATATCAGGAATTTTGTGTTAAATGCAGGTGGCTGCTTAGAGCAAGGTGAAAGTCACCTGCATTCAATACCAACTGATTAACATAATTTAGTGACCGTTATAGAGAGGTTCTACTGTAAAACATTATTGCTGTCATATTATAATACGGGACAATGAATTTCGGGATAATGAATTTCGATGCATTTAGTTATGACTTAACCATTCTCTTGCTGAATTTTAAAATACAGTTCTCCTTCTTTACCCATGCCCTGTTTTATAATCACATATATCTTCACTGTGTACACGTATTTTGCTGTGAAATCCCTGCTGTGGAGTGCACTGGTTGCACAATCAACTTGTAAATACTGCAGACCCTGGTGAGACAGCTCCTGCAGGAGCTGTCTCATCTGGGTCTTCACTATTTACAGGTGTACAGGTAGGTATATTGACGTGAACAGCAAGCGAAGGGTTAAGCCTGTACTAGGGACTAGGAACCACTGCACTTTATATACATGTAGCTGCTCATAAACAGACTCAATAACACCATCAAGTCTGCAATTATCCCTTTTCGAATAAACGCGTTTGTTTACATGAATTACAGTAAAACCCCGCTAATGCGACCACCTAAAAGAGGTATAATTCTGGGTGCTAGATGCAGGTGGTAGCTTAATGCAGGGCAAAAGTAATGCAGAAAGGTCCCAGAGGAGCTTTCTGCATTACTTGTGTCCTGCATTAAGCAACCACCTGCTTACAAAGACACCCATGTTTATTCATTAAGTGGTCGTATTAGAAGGGTTCTACTGTACTATAAACATGGTAAAGAGTATGTATTTCATGTACATTTATAAACCCACTATATGAGCCAATCAACAGGTTATTAACACCGAGTGTATGTGTGTGTATCCTTTATATGCAATACGACATGTCGAGTTTAACCTCTGTATATGTGGTGACGTGTAGCACACATTGAGTCAACATGAATACTATTAAACATTAGCCTTCTGATCAAATTATTTTAACACAATATTCCACGCTCTACATTTACAAAATTCCGGCTGTAATCAGTATACCTTCCAATTTGGATCCTGGTGAATCGCTGAGTTACCTGACTGGATCTAAAAGAACTGACAAAGGTAATCAGCAGATAAAAGATTAATTGCTTCCTAGTTATGTAATAATGTCCTTTATTATGGGACATGTTATACAATCCTGATTGTGTTCATGCGGGAACATTCGTCTGATAACGAACTATGTCTGACCACTGACCATTTTACCTGGTATGTTATACAATCCTGATTGTGTTCATGCGGGAACATTCGTCTGATAACGAACTATGTCTGACCACTGACCATTTTACCTGGTATGTTATACAATCCTGATTGTGTTCATGCGGGAACATTCGTCTGATAACGAACTATGTCTGACCACTGACCATTTTACCTGGTATGTTATACAATCCTGATTGTGTTCATGCGGGAACATTCGTCTGATAACGAACTATGTCTGACCACTGACCATTTTACCTGGTATGTTATACAATCCTGATTGTGTTCATGCGGGAACATTCGTCTGATAACGAACTATGTCTGACCACTGACCATTTTACCTGGTATGTTATACAATCCTGATTGTGTTCATGCGGGAACATTCGTCTGATAACGAACTATGTCTGACCACTGACCATTTTACCTGGTATGTTATACAATCCTGATTGTGTTCATGCGGGAACATTCGTCTGATAACGAACTATGTCTGACCACTGACCATTTTACCTGGTATGTTATACAATCCTGATTGTGTTCATGCGGGAACATTCGTCTGATAACGAACTATGTCTGACCACTGACCATTTTACCTGGTATGTTATACAATCCTGATTGTGTTCATGCGGGAACATTCGTCTGATAACGAACTATGTCTGACCACTGACCATTTTACCTGGTATGTTATACAATCCTGATTGTGTTCATGCGGGAACATTCGTCTGATAACGAACTATGTCTGACCACGGTATGACCTATATACAGTAGAACTTCTCTTAACCCTTTACCTGATAGAAGCGGCTTTTAGCGTGTTTGGTTTATTCCTCCGCTGAAGAAAATAGTTCAAATTCATACAGTTATGAACATATTGCATAATAAATATTTTCTATATCCTAGTAGGTGGTAGCTTAAAGCAGGCTGAAAGTAAAGCAGAATGCGCCTTAAGGCGCATTCTGCTTTACTTTCAACCTGCTTTAAGTGGTCATATGTCTTCAAAACTAGAAACAGGCTATTGGGTAAAGGGTTAAGCGGTCATTAACAAGAAGTCTAAATCTGGGTTTCTAAAACAGGTGGTAACATAATGCAGGACAAAAGGGATACAGAAAGCTCTTATAAGAGCTTAAGTCCCCTATGTCCAATAAATAGACGACCGTTTAAGACAGATTTTACTACAATTATGATCTACATGGCTTGTATATATAGACAAATGTTAATCTGATTTTACGGATTCTTCCATTGTCAAAACACATCTACATATACATTATACAACGCAGATAATAAATATTCATAATCATCTCATTCTTTTGTGTATAAATATTCATACAGAAAACGTTTAAATAGGTTGTATATTGCTTATATATGGTTAGTAAAACATGCAAATGTCTAGTGTATATGCAAATGTGGTATGTCTAACGTCTTCAGCCTATGCATTATACAGAACTACAGACAACGGGGCGTACAGAAATACTAACATCTTCATTTCTCCACCAAACCCTATACTGTGATCACTCGGAAAGGAATATTTCCATAACATTAAAATATGTATTGCTCTATGCTAACATTGAACTACAAACAGACAGAGATAATTCTTCACGCGCGAAAAAATGGAATAACCCGCTATAGGGTTTGGTAAAACATGTCAACACAGCAGAACCTGACCGCTATAGGGTTTGGTAAAACATTTGAACACAGCAGAACCTGACCGCAATCACCTGTTTGTAAGACTCATATGAATTAAACACACAGACAGATTCTACTGTATACAAGAACATGTTTTTATGTTTCCTCCAAATAATGATGCAAAGCTACCATTCTAATCATGTTATTGATTGTGAACGTAACCGGGGTCCATGCTTATAAATCTTTCTAGTTGACTCTGAGTTCGTTCTCAAGCTTTTGATTGGTCAGATTTGTGTTATCAAACTTTTGATTGGTCAGATTTGAGCCTAAGGCTCAAATCTGACCAATCAAAAACTTGAGAACGAACTCAGACTCAACTAAAAGTTTTATAAGCATAGATACGGGTCATGTTTACAAAATGCACAGTTATCGCTGTCAGAGCATACGTTCTATATAAGATGCATAATCGGATAATAAATCCTAACCTTAGACGATGTGTACACAATAAACCCCCTCTAATGCGACTACCAACAATGGACATAATTCTTTGTGGCAGTGTCACGTGGTAGCTTAATGCAGTACGAAAGTTATGCAGAAAGCTCATAGAGAAACTTTCTGCATAACTATCGTCCTGCATTAAGCAACCATCTGCTTATAAAGGCAAACATGTTTATTAAAGAAGTGGTCGCATTAGCAGGGTGCTACTGTCGTAATATCTACTCAGTGACGTTGGAGCATAGAGACTCATAGTGTGTGTCCCTCATATGAAAATGCAGTAGAATCTGTCCTAAGCGGCCAGTGCTTGATTAATGCAGGGTTAAAGTAATCCACAAAACTCATATATGAGTTTTCTGCATTACTATTGACCTGCATTAAGCTACCACCTGTGATGCAGACCCATACTTAGACCTATGTTTGAAGATCGCTTAAGACAAGTTCTAGTGCATATCAAGTTGCTTGGATAATTGAATATTTAGCCTTGTGTTAGAACTTGGATCGTGTCATAGTACAGTAAAACCTGTCTATAACGGCCACTAATTTGTGTTAATTATTTGGTATTTATTGCCGGTGACCGCTTAAAGCAAGGTGAAAGTAAAACAGAACGCTCCTATAGGAGCGTTCTGTTTTACTTCCACCTTGCTTAAATCATCCACCTGCTTTTAACACAAAATACTTGATGTAATTAAGTGGCCGTTATAGACAGGTTTTACTGTAGTGTCGTATGATAGGATTACCCTTGTATCCTGGACTACTATGGCAACATTCTGGCGTCACACATCGCCGATGACAATTACGTATTTTCTCTCTGGCGTCGTGTTAATACCTATAAGCGTCCAAGTCCAACGTTTGATAAACATGTTTGTGACATGTCTGTCAGATTGCTTTTAACTTAAAGGAAAACAAAATTAGTTTGGCTTCGGGAAACTGTAATATATCGTCATTGTTGCAGTAAACTTTATCCTGCTCAGCAAATTATTATTTCAGAAATTTGCACCTGATACATTTTCAATTATAACACCTTTGTCTACCAAAATACAATCAGGGTTTCAAACAGTTTGGATTCTCAAGAGACGCCGAATTATTCGGCGTCTCATCTGGATCCAAACTGTTTTGCACTAATCCTCCCATAGCAGGCTAAAGCTTAGAGTTGCTCAATACTGTCAAAGTAGGAACACTTGGTCTCTTCAACTATAAAACCAGAGTAAAAGCCATTTTACTCCTGCAATCAATTACTAATGTCGTTGACCTCTCAGTTCAGCCATTAGCATTGTATGTCTTTTGTCCAGTTGGGCAGTTTGACAGCTATTAGTATGATATCGGCTATTACACTGTGAGTTTGGGTACATACAAAAGATGTCTTTTTTTTATAAAAACGCTGTTTATATTGTTCCGTTGCTTATTGCATTAAGGAAATAAAATAATCATACTCAAAAATGAAACAATACAATGTTATATTTCTTTTATGACAAATATTAATACATCCATCTAGTTCCTATTTCCAACTTGTGCCATTTGTCTAAGAAAAATAAAAGACCCATACATTATACAAAACCAAAATAAACCTGTCGTCAGATACAGGGAATGCCACGTTCAATGATTATACCACAGCGTGCATGAAATATTGTTTCTTTGATAAACGACATGCGTCCAAAAATTGGAAATTAGTGAAAGTGTGCTTCATAAATACGTATATAGGAAACATACTGCAGTTATATTTCCCGGTGGCCATGTAACAAGCAAATATGATCACGTTATACAAAACACAATCTAAGTAGAACTATATATTATTAATTCCGTCTATTATGATACGATATGAACATAGTTGGTGAAATGATCACCGGGACAAATGGCACTAAACTGTATTTAACCCATTTCCTCATATTGACGCCTTTTGAGACCTCTGTAAAAGCCACTTCTAGAACCATACGAGTGAACAATCTCTAGTTATTAACCCTTCGCTTGCTGAATTTTAAAATACATATCCCCTTCCTTACATATATCGTCACTGTGTACAAGTATTTCGCTGTGCAATCACTGTCGTGGAGTGCATTGGTTGCACAATCAACTTGTAAATAGTGCAGACCTTGATGAGACAGCATCTGGGTCTTCACTATTTACAAGTACGTATATTGACGTGAATAGCAAGCGAAGGGTTAACATAGTTTTCAAACCTACTCAATTCTTATTTTGTTGGGTATTTTCTCTAGTAAATGCTCATTTCTGGTAGTTTTATTCAAAGAGGTTGGATCTAACGATAACCGATAAGGGAGTGGGTTAATTTAAGATTCCGTTTAATGCGATTGCGATGAGACAAACACTTTATCTTGTATATGTTTGTGTAATTAGAATTGCTATTATGCATACGAAACAGACAGTTGATCATGTTCTTTGATAAAACTACATGATAAATATGTATCCTGTCTAACAATAAAGGTTATCTGGCCACTGCAATGAAACAACTTCAAAGCGAGCACGTATTGGAAGATTTATGGAAAGCTTATGTCGGCATCGCAAACAATCTGATTATTAACTCAAAAGGTTGGTTAAAAAAATACAGTAAAATCGCGATTATTCGAACACTCAAATGCGTATCATTATCGATCTTTAAGACAGGTGACAGCTTAATGTAGGGCGAAAGCCATGTAGAAAGCTCCTCTAGTAGTTTTCTGCAAGACTTCCACCATGCATTAAGCAGCATACTGCCTATAAGGATATAAACTATTCTTTATTAACCCTTCGCTTGCTATTCACGTCAATATACCTACCTGTAAATAATGAAGACCCAGATGAGACAGTTCCTGCAGGAGCTGTCTCATCAGGGTCTGCACTATTTACAAGTTGATTGTGCAACCAGTGCACTCCACAGCAGTGATTGCACAGCGAAATACTTGTACACAGTAACGATATATGTAATTATACAACAGGGCATGTGTAAATAAGGAGAAATGTATTTTAAAATTCAGCAAGAGAAGGGTTAAATTTCATTTTGAATCATCGAGAGTTGGCTGTAACACGCACTTTTATTTAAGTGTGATTTGCGCACAGTTTACAAACCTGCATTTGTTTTTACGGGAATAGTATATGATGAACATGGCGCCCAACAAACCATGAAAACGACATTAGCCGCCTCGGTCGAATTGGTGGTCTATGAATTAAGGGCCGTAACTAATGTAGAAATTGTGGTCCAACCCCTTTCAATATAAATTGAAATAAAATGTTTAAACTACTTACAGGTGGAGTAACGCTCTAGGTGTTTATAACCACAGGAAGTTTCATATAATTAATATTAACCTTAAAACTTGTATTCTCATCTACGACTTCTTTAACCGTTTCGCTGCCAGTACCGGATCCAGATAAGACGCCGAATAACTCGGCGTCTCACCAGGATCCAAACTGTTTGTTACTGTAACTATGTTTTTAAAACAAAAATGAAGAAAATAAAAAAATGGAATTTTGTAGCAGACGACAGAATTTGGCAGCGAAAGGATTAACCACTCCATTCATATAAACGATTTATAACACATCTACAAACTGAGTAGATCAATGAGCCGTCTGATCAGGGCCCAAACATTTTCTTTTCCATGTGCCATTACAATAATTAAACTAATTAATATGCATGAGGTCATTATTTCTGACATTTTTATCTGCCCGTTTCTCTGAGGCGTCCAGTTAATGAAACGGTAGTAATGACAAACACAAGACGCAACCATCACCAAAACATCGATAGAAAGCGATTAATACATAACCACACACACATACATACACACACACACACACACACACAAGAGGTGACAAATTCAAACATGAAAAAACGCACAAGTACTAAGACACCAGACAAACATAAAAGTAATTCGTTTTCCAACCCATAGTTAGTTAGTCAACACAAACCTACAACCTTGTACATTCATGAACCAAATGGTTAACGCCTATGAATGGGTATTTGGACGACGATAATAATTGTGATGGTGATGACAAAAACAAAACTCAGAATGCTGACTGGAGGGCAAACAAACGTTATACAATACAGAACACAGAATCAGCCAACTCGTTGTTTCTGTTCTGTTCTCGCCAATGGGGATATTTTTGGTCACATGAGCAAAACATTTCAAAATCACAATTAATTCCCATGGCAACGTTAGTGTAAAACGCAGCCAGTTGACGATTTATCATTCTCGCATGCGTCTTGATAATACAATTACCAAATGCCAATTTATATGAATGTCATAAGAAACAGATTGGACGAGTATTAGTTTTAGAAAATGTAAGGGTTATTCACATATTAGGCATGCATTATTGACTCTTATTAGATATGTTCACATAACAATTTCAACAGGACTGCGTTTCATTGTTCTATTAACCATTTCATCGCCGCAATCGCATAAATGCACCACGACAAATAGTGCAGTCCCTTTTCAAGGCGGCGTCTGATCAGGGACTTCACTATTTGTCTCAATCTCTATATATGTGCTTTATTCCTTTGACATTTGCATTTATTTATTTCATTTCCGTATTTTACTGAATTATTCAACAAACTTGGATTGCAGACGACAATTAGAAAGTTGGCGCCGAAAGGGTTGAATGACTTAACCCTTTCCTTCACATCAACACGCTTCCTCGCATTTTCAAGCAGGGTGGACCCAGATCAGACGGCTCATCGAGGTATCTAGTAAAATATGTGCTTTTGGAATTATATATACATGTATCTGGTGCTATAATGTTTGTATAAAATTGTGAATGTCTGAGACTCCTCAAAAACTAAAACAGCAATGTGAAAAGAGACAGTTGCAGATTCGGTCTTATTGAGTCGGTTCGAAAGCAGTTGTTAAAGGTACAACACTTCTCCCGTCCCTAGCACCGGTTTAAGCGTAATTCAATGTTTATTACCAAAAGCATCGAAACCGAAGATTCTGAATGACCAGATTCTGAATGAATTCATATAACAACAATGAGAACGAAGTACGATGCGATAATACCCTTTTAAATGTTTCCCTATAAACATGAATATTCATGAAATAATTATTTTACAACTAAATGTTAATGGGGAAAATTTTAATGTTTAATGATTATTTTACTCCATTTGGATATCCATACCACATTTGGAAAAGGTATGACAAAGATTCTAAATGCTGTTATGGCGTCAGTACTTACTTTTCTAGGAAGCTTTTTCCCTAGTAATTAAGTACATTTTCATATATAGAGAATCTTACATGAGTGTTCATTACAAATTGTTTTTATGAAACGCGTTTATTATATTTATTATAGTAAACGAGTTTCATGAAAATAATTTGTAATGAAGACGAATGTAATATTCTTATTATCGCATAATCCCTTAAATGCCATAGAAAGTGGGAATATATCTGACGGCTGTTTCAGCCCTTGTTTACAGCGTAGTACAGCCGGATTCAAACCGCTCATTTGCATACAAAATGCACTAGTTTACTTCCACGATTAACGGCACTCTGTATCGGCGCTCCCACAAGGCAGATCAAGTGATAAATGCATTAATTATAAAGTCGAATAATAGACCAAAATAAAACAAATCAGTTTGTAATACACTCACCGTTTATTAACTATTGATAGATTCTACCCTCTGTTTATTAACTATTGGTAGATTCCAGTGTTGCTCGTAGATGGTGTCGTTGGAATTAGCTACATATCTATAGTCGGTCAATAACATTTCCATATTGTTTAGCAGAACATATCTAATTTGAATTGTAACGAGTCTCAGAATATCAGATAAAGAGAATGTTGTCCTTGGTACTATGCTTATTACGTTGATTAGATATGCTATGCCTCTTTATAGAGGAAACAATATGTATGTAAATACTGAAACTATTTTAGTCGGGTCACATCTATACTGTTGTTTCCAATTAGTTTGGTTTAACCATTTCGCTGTCAAATTCTGTCGTCTGCTAACTTTGTCGCCTGCTGCAATTTTTCAGTTTTTTTTTATTTTCTTCATTTTTGTTTAAAACATATAGTAACAGCAACAAACAGTTTGGATCCTGATCAGACGCCGAGTTACTCGGCGTCTCATCTGGATCCAAACTGTTTGCATAGGTAATCACAGATCCGGCATTGGCAGCGAAAGGGTTAACCCTTACAGTGCGGGACGTGAGCCCTCTCATCAGGGCCTGCACTGTTTGTTATGCTACACTTTCTTTTAAAAAATCTCTAAATATTCAACATAAGCTTGACCTCTTTGACATTTGGAATTGTCAATTTGAAAATTCAGCTTTGAAATGGTTAACCACGCAGCGACGCATTATGTTCACATACTGTGTGTCTGAGTGCAGGTGTGTACATGCGTGCGTGCGCGTGTGTGCGTACATGCGTATGTGCACGTGTGTGTGTGTGTGTTTGTGCATATATGTGCATATGTGCGTATGCGTGTGCGTGCGTGTGTACGTGCGTACGCGTGTATGTGCGTGTGATGCAAGTGTGTGCGTGCGTACGTGCCTGTGTGTGTATATGTGCGTGCGTGTGTGTGCGCACATTTGTATGTGCATGTGTGTGTATGCATGCGTTCCCGTGCCTGTGCGTGCTTTTTGGGTGGATGTGGGGTATTAGGTGGCCGTGTTCACTTCATGTTTGCCTCTTCGGTTGCCGTTGACCTTCATGTGGCATATCCTGTCTGACTTTAATTCTACTTATTCAGTATATGACAAATTACTCAGTATAAATTATAAGCAGTCATTGTGAACACTGGTAACCTTTGATCAGTTGACCTATTCATTTGACACAATATTTAACCCAATGCGTTTTCAAAATTCTTTTCTATCAAATTGCAATCCGAGTAACAAACAGTTTCGAGCCAGAATGTGGGAGTGGTGGTCCAGTGGTAGGACGTTAGATTTGGGATCGAAGGGTCCCCGGTTCGAATCCTGCCATCGGACTACCAGAAATTTCCTGAGCTAAAAATGCATCCCACGTTTGCTCCTCTCTACCCAGGTGTATAAATGGGTACCTGTAAGGGAAATGTGCCATGGCTGCCTTAGGCGCCGATTGTTAATGGCCGACTTATAGCCCAGTGATCAGGGGGTAAACTGTGAAGTCGGGAGAATATGTACATTGTATGTAGTTCCAGACTATAAGCCTCACCTTTACCTTTAACCAGAATCCAAGGTTGATTCTGAATCTGAGATCAATCTCAAGTATCTGAATAGTCGGATGATTGAGAACGATATCAGATTTAAAGATGTATCCTGCGCAAATGTCCGCAAATTTTCGTTTCAAACTGACTTCAGAATCGGAATTTATTTACCTTAACACTTATTTAACAATAATCAGCACAGTTAGTAAATGGTTGTTTGTGTCAATAAAAATAGAACAATGTATTGCTACGGAAATCAACAGAACAGCGTTCGCCATTGACCGGAATTTGGCGTAAGATTCAAATTTACGTATCGGAAATAATCATTCAATGTACATGTATATGTGGTCTACAACAAGTGACGGCCATTGTACATGCAATAGCAACCTTATTAATATTCAAAGCGTTGTTCCGAAATAGAATCGGAGTCACTCAGAACTTGGCCGAAGATGTCCGCTGCTTTCCGTACAAATCCCCGTTTTTGAAAAGGAGGCTCCTTTGGCAGATGCAACAACGCTGAGAATCATGTACGGGGTGACTTTTTACGGCCGCTACACAAACACTTAACACCTGCTGTTGTGAAGTACATATATTCTCAAAGTGGGAGATCCTTCGAAAGCAAGGGTAGCAATATGAAAAGCGAAAATTGCAGACACGGTTTTATTGAGTCTGTTCATGAATAGTTAATCAGCTAAAATAGTTACTCCATTCTCAGTGTTGATACATTTTGTTGTCCTGCGGGACCATTAGTTTCGATGGTATTAGCTATAGCAATTCATACCACTTAACCCATGACCTCATATGCTGTTTTTAGATACAGCCTCTTTGAATAAATCTACCAAAAAGGAGCATTAACTAAAGAAAGGGAACATTTTAGAATTTTGTAGTTTGAAACCATTGTGATAAATAGAGCTTGTTTTTGCTCCAATAGGAGCAAATGCTCTATTTATCACAATGGTTTCACAAAATGACTTTTACATAGTCGTCAAAACTCGTCAATAAGAGGGAATGGGTAAAGCCGGTCCTTGGGGCATGAATAGTGTTGCAGTTTTAATAAGTGCTCATGGATAGATTCAATACAACCGAGTCCGCAAGTTTCACGTTTTTCCCTTGCCGTTTTTACTTTCGAAAGATCTACTTCCAGATTGTTATCTGATTTACCAAACATTCTATATTTCCATTATTGCGATGACCAAATCGTTGGAGAAAGGGTCACTTGATGGATTAGAATTTCTCAATAACATTAACGACTACATTGGGCTATGAAAGGATCCTCGCTAGACCTTTATTGAAACGTCCTAATCAGATGATAAGTCTTTGTAAATTATGTATACATGTGTACTGCCATAGTAATGATCAGTGTTAACATGCTCCGGACCAATTCCCTCATACTGACGTCTTCACAGCAGCAAATGCTATATTTATCAAAATGGTTTCAAAACTATACTGCTCTTTTTCGGTAGATGAATATAAATATAGCCTATGGGGGAATGGTTAATATGTATTTGATATGATGCGGGTGTGGAAGAGTACTATGAGTTTAGTGTGTGTACGCATGAGTGCGCATTTCGTTTTGCAAATTTACTTCCTGACTTTTATTTTGTTCTAGTTCATAGTTGGAACATCGCTTCATCCTTTTGAAATGTTTGGGCGTGGGTTTCGCTTCAACAGGTATCTGGTTGGTCAGACACTGGTTTTAACTAACACGTCTACCATCCGGTGTTTTAGAAGGACATCAGAAACAAGCAGGAGGTTTTATATCTGAAAGACAAAGCATGAAAAACAAATATTTTGAATGCAAAACAAATAGTTTCATATTTTAGTATTTTCTGTAAATTATGCAGAAAAATACATTTTGCCTCACTAATGTCTGTTTAATGAAGCAGTTATGCACAATATGCAAATGTTTGCACATCATTTAATAAATTATATGAAATTTATTGATAGAGACAGGCTAAGAATGATATTTCTTCTTCAATACTTTGATATTACGAGGGATTAATTGCCTAATAAAGTTAGAATTACATTGCTTCATAATCTTAATGCGGCTCCTACAACCTGCCTCACATAATTATGCAAACAGCTTCGCTACAGACGCGACGCCTAGTAACTCCACACATACGCATTTCTATGCCTTTATGCTCTTATAGGAGTCGTCTGATCAGGGTCTGCTCTGTTTACTTATGATATACTATAGATACCATTTTAAAGGGTCTGTCTTGCCAAAACTTTCTGTGTCAATGTGCTAGTTTCAACAAAATCATATCATTAATATTCATGACGCCATTATTTCTAACATGAATATTCATGGAGAAAAGGTTTAAAACCCTGATCTGATCGTAAAAAAGTAAATACAGTTGAACTTCGATATCTCGAACTCGAATAACTCGAACTCGGATAACTCGAACTTAGGGATAACTCAAACTAAACGTTCGGCCATTCCAAAATTTACAATGCAGAATTGCTCTAAAATGTATCATTACACATATCTAGAAAAACATGTGACAGCTTAATGCATGTCGAAAGTTATGCAGGAGCTTTCAGCATTACTTTAGACCTGCATTAAACAGTGAACGTGATATATTGTTCAGATCATAAAGCGGCCGCTCTAATTTATATGGTCCGTTGAAGTTCTAGATATCACAGTTCAACTGTATTACACATAACGTAATAACTCAAGTACGTTAAACCGTTCTCTGTTGAATTTTCATGTAAGATGTACTATTATGAAACTTATGAACATGAATTAATTGAATATTTATGACAATATATGTACACCAGTTTGTTTCGTGCTTGTAGGAACTGAAAAATCAGACCTCTGATGAATCCATAAGCAAACAATGTAGACCCTGATTCGACAGTTTCTACAGGAGTCGTCTGATCGGGGTCTACTCTGTTTGCAATCGCGTAAACATGCTTTTGTATGACAGAAATTGTAAATCACTCTAAGCACATTCTACTGCTTGTTCTATTATATAAAATTTATAGGTCATATTTTCAATCGCATTAAAAGTTAGTCATTATAGTGTGGCTTTAAAATGGGATCTTCTTTTAGTAAGTGCGATTTCTGTTACATGTCATTTATGTAAAAGTAACTCCGTCTAAACAGAACAGGTGGCTTCAAGGTCGAGCAGACAACTAACTTGGGAGATTTCTGCATTACATTTATATTGCATTAACCATTTCGCTGCCAAACTCTGTTGTCTGTTAACTTTGTCGTCTGCTACAAATTTTCATTCTTTTGATGTTCTTCATTTTTGTTGCAAAAACATAGTAACAGTAACAAACAGTTCGGATCCTGATGAGACGCCGAGTTACTCCAAACTGTTTGCATAGGTAATCGCAGATCCGGCATAGGCAGCGAAAGGGTTAAGAATACACCTGCCTTACAACATAACAACCTTCATTTGTTTTTACCAGAATTCCGGTTTAGAGTTACTGTAGTAAGGTTTATTTCCGGTCTAGAGGGTTGACACTGTAATAAGGTATATTTCCAGTCTAGAGGGTTGTTACTGTAGTAAGGTATATTTCCGATCTAGAGGGTTGTTACTGTAGTAAGGTTTATTTCCAGTCTAGAGGGTTGTTACTGTTTTAAGTTATATTTCCGGTCTAGAGGGTTGTTACTGTAGTAAGGTATATTTCCGGTCTAGAGGATTGATACTGTTTTAAATTATATTTCCGGTCTAGAGGGTTGTTACTGTAGTAATGTCTATTTCCGGTCTAGAGCGTTGTTACTGTAGTAAGGTCTATTTCCGGTCTAGAAGGTTGTTACTGTAGTAAGTTCTTTTTCCGGTCTAGAGGGTTGTTACTGTGGTGAGTTCTCTTTCCATTCTAGAGGATTGTTACTGAAGTAAGTTCTTTTTCCAGTCTAGAGTGTTGTTACTGTAGTAAGGTATATTTCTGGTCTAGAGGGTTGTTACTGAAGTAAGTTCTTTTTCCAGTCTAGATGGTTGTTACTGTATTATGTTCTATTTCCGGTCTATATGGTTGTTACTGAAGTAAGTTCTATTTCTCGTCTAGAGGGTTGTTACTGTAGCAAGGTCTATTTCCGGTCTAGAGGGTTGTTACTGTTTTAAGTTGAATTTCCGGTCTCGGGGATTGTTACTGTAGTAATGTCTATTTCCGGTCTAGAGGGTTGTTACTGTAGTTTAGTCTATTTCCGGTCTAGAGGGTTGTTACTGTAGTTCGGTCTATTTCCGGTCTAGAGGGTTGTTACTGTAGTAAGGTCTATTTCCGGTCTAGAAGGTTGTTACTGTAGTAAGTTCTTTTTCCGGTCTAGAGGGTTGTTACTGTGGTGAGTTCTATTTCCGGTCTAGAGGGTTGTTACTGTAGTTCGGTCTATTTCCGGTCTAGAGGGTTGTTACTGTAGTAAGGTATATTTCCGGTCTAGAGGGTTGTTACTGTAGTAAGGTCTATTTCCGGTCTAGAGGGTTGTTACTGTAGTAAGGTCTATTTCCGGTCTAGAAGGTTGTTACTGTAGTAAGGTCTATTTCCGGTCTAGAGGGTTGTTACTGTATTATGTTATATTTCCGGTCTATATTGTTGTTACTGAAGTAATTTCTTTTTCCAGTCTAGAGGGTTGTTACTGTAGTAAGGTCTATTTCCGGTTTAGAGGGTTGTTACTGTATTAAGTTCTATTTCCGGTCTATATGGTTGTTACTGTATTATGTTATATTTCCTGTCTATATGGTTGTTACTGTTTTATGTTATATTTCCGGTCTATATGGTTGTTACTGTATTATGTTATATTTTCGGTCTATATTGTTGTTACTGAAGTAATTTCTTTTTCCAGTCTAGATGGTTGTTACTGTATTAAGTTCTATTTCCGGTCTATATGGTTGTTACTGTAGTAAATTCTGAAGAGTGATGATCCCTCGAAAGCAAAAATTGCAACACAAAAAGAGAAAATTGCAGACTCGGTTTTATTGAGTCTGTTCATGAGCAGTAATTGAAAGTACAACACTGCTCACGCCCCCTAGCACCGGCTTAAGCGGTATTCAATTTTTAGAACAAGAAATACTGAAATTCATGATCTCGAAGGATAGTTCGTTTTCCAATCTAGAGGGTTGTTACTGTTGTAAGGTCTATTTCCGGTCTAGAGGGTTGTTACTGTCTTAAGTTCTATTTCCGGTCTATATGGTTGTTACTGTAGTAAGTTCTTTTTTCCGGTCTTGAGGGTTGTTACTGTCTTAAGTTCTTTTCCAGTCTAGAAGGTTGTTACTGTAGTAAGGTCTATTTCCGGTCTTGAGGGTTGTAACTGTACTAAGGTCTTTTTCCGGTCTTGAGGGTTGTTACTGTACTAAGGTCTTTTTCCGGTCTAGAGGGTTGTTACTGTATTATGTTATATTTCCTGTCTATATGGTTGTTACTGTATTATGTTATATTTCCGGTCTATATGGTTGTTACTGTATTATGTTATATTTCCGGTCTAGAGGGTTGTTACTGAAGTAAGTTCTTTTTCCAGTCTAGATGGTTGTTACTGTATTAAGTTCTATTTCCGGTCTATATGGTTGTTACTGTAGTAAATTCTGAAGGGTGGTGATCCCCCGAAAGCAAAAATTGCAACACAAAAAGAGAAAATTGCAGACTCGGTTTTATTGAGTCTGTTCTTGAGCAGTAGTTGAAAGTGCAACACTGCTCACGCCCCCTAGCACCGGCTTAAGCAGTATTCAATTTTCAGAACAAGAAACACTGAAATTCATGATCTCGAAGGATAGTTCTTTTTCCAATCTAGAGGGTTGTTAGTGTAGTAAGGTATATTTCCAGTCTAGAGGGTTGTTACTGTCTTAAATTCTATTTCCGGTCTAGAAGGTTGTTACTGTAGTAAGGTATATTTTCCGGTCTTGAGGGTTGTTACTGTATTAAGTTCTTTTTCCAGTCTAGAGGGTTGTTACTGTAGTAAGGTCTTTTTCCGGTCTAGAGGGTTGTAACTGTAGTAAGGTCTTTTTCCGGTCTAGAGGGTTGTTACTGTAGTAATGTCTTTTCCGGTCTAGAGGGTTGTTACTGTGGTAAGTTCTTTTTCCAGTCTAGATGGTTGTTATTGTAGTAATGTCTATTTCCGGTCTTGAGGGTTGTTACTGTACTAAGGTCTTTTTCCGGTCTAGAGGGTTGTTACTGTGGTGAGTTCTCTTTCCATTCTAGAGGATTGTTACTGAAGTAAGTTCTTTTTCCGGTCTAGAGGGTTGTTACTGTAGTAAGTTATATTTCCGGTCGATAGGGTTGTTACTGTAGTAAGGTATTGTTGTCACTGTATTAAGTTTTATTTCCGGTGTAAAGGGTTGTTACTGTATTAAGTTCTATTTCTCGTCTAGAGGGTTGCTACTGTAGTAAGGTCTATTTCCGGTCTATGGGTTGTTACTGTAGTAAGGTCTATTTCCGGTCTAGAGAGTTGTTACTATAGTAAGGTCTATTTCCGATCTAGAGAGTTGTTACTGTAGTAAAGTCTATTTTCAGTCTAGATGGTTGTTGCTGTATTAATGTCTGTTTCCAGTCTAGAGGTTTAGAGGGTTGTTACTATAATAAGGTCTATTTCCGGTCTAGAGAGTTGTTACTGTAGTAACGTCTATTTTCAGTCTAGATGGTTGTTACTGTATTAATATCTATTTCCAGTCTAGAGGTTTAGAGGGTTGTTACTGTAGTAATGTCTATTTCCGGTCTAGAGGGTTGTTACTGTAGTAAGGTCTATTTCCAGTTTAGATGGTTGTTACTGTATTAAGGTCTATTTCCGGTCTAGAGGGTTGTAACTAAAGTAAGGTATATTTCCGGTCGAGAGGGTTGTTACTGTAGTAAGGTCTATTTCCGGTCTAGAGGGTTGTTACTGTATTAAGTTTTATTTCCGGTCTAGAGGGTTGTAACTAAAGTAAGGTATATTTCCGGTCGAGAGGGTTGTTACTGTATTAAGGTCTATTTCCGGTCTATATTGTTGTTACTGTAGTAATGTCTATTTCCGGTCTAGAGGGTTGTTACTGTATTAAGTTTTATTTCTAATATATCGACTTTACATGGCTTGTTTCAAACATTTAAAAACAAATATGGGTATTATCCTCCCAATTTGACATGAGACTCGATTAATCTTCGGCGTGTTTTTCGGGAGTGTTTGTAATACTCTATGACAAACAGTAGCAAAACAAAAGCTGGAAATAACCATGTTCTACGAGGATTGTATTCTTATAGCGCATTCTTATACCTTCGTAAATTTATCCGAATAAAGCCGACGATATAAAACGGAATATACATGAGTCTCAGGTAAAATCTTAGTCTTAGGTAAAATCCATTACACCGGTCAGTGAATGTCCGTGTATTTCTACTGTACACCCCACGCAAAAACTCAGGTAGATAATCTAGGAAAGCCGCCTTTGCGCATGCTTTGCGCCACTGCCTAATACACCAGGCACACTGGCTGGCGATAATGGGTATTACTTAACCAATTGATCGTCTGCTACTATCTTGCTCCAATTAATTAAAGACAGTTTCCTGAAACACCGTGTATAATAATATCTGAGCTATTGTGATATACACATTTGAATACTACTAATCACTATGTGCTGTTTCTCCTATACAGTTTATGTTCTATTGGCCAGATTTATTATTTGTATGCCGTTTTCCACCGTTTTCTTCTTTTGTTTGTTTGTTTTCTTTTTATTTGCCGTTTCCTGTGTATTTAATTGTTTTGGAAAGTGCTTATGTATCCCATTAGGTGGGACTTTGCTTAACCGAAATAAAAATTGAAACTTGAAACTTGAGGCCAAGTTGGGAGAACAAAACGTATGTATACTCTAAACTTCATTTGTACGCATTGACATACATAATGTTAACTTTAAAGTCAGTCAAACAGTTTTAGATTGAATATTAACGTGACAGTAATCTACTAAATAAATATTTTATACCCGAATACTCGGTAAATAACAGCACTTTGTATATGCATTGAGACATCAAATTATCAAAACATATACGCATTATCACAATTATTGGTGAATAATGGCACTTCTTGCGCTTGAATTAATCATTATATTTCCTTATATCAACACGGTCGGTTTACCAATATTTATATGATTCAACTGTTAGCACATGCATGTGTGAATATTTAAATGGAGACATTTACTAGAATTAATACATGCATTCACCATTTGTAATAACACAAATCGTCCACTATTACTCGCTGATAATGTATCTGATACAAGCCACAAGACATTCAATGTGATCTTTATTCATATTAATAATGTTAATCCATAAGTGGCAGTGTCCCTTAAAAGTGTAGACCCAGATGAGAAGACCCCTGAAGCAGCCCTCTGATCAGAGTCCAAACTGTTTGTTGAACCTATCGATATTAACACTTCTCTTGCTGAATTTTAAAATACATTTCTCCTTCTTTACCCATGCCCTGTTGTATAATTACGTATAGCTTCACTGTGTACAACTATTACGCTGTGCAATCACTGCTGTGGAGTGCTCTGGTTGCACAATCAACTTGTAAATAGTACAGACCCTGATGAGACAGCTCCTGCTGGAGCTGTCTCATCTTGGTCTTCACTATTTACAGGTAGGTATATTGACGTGAATAGCAAGCGGAGGGTTAAAGATAAACGCCTACGATCTATTTTGAATAAAGGCCCCACATATAGAATACCATCCTTGATAGATTTTAACTCTTGTCGAGTTCAGATTGCGGAGGCTTTACAAAATGTTAGTAGTAAATGGTGTCGAAGAGAACATGTTGTGTCTTATGCTCTTTCTAATTGGAAAAAAAACTAATTTTTGAGCTCTAATAAACACGTTCTTCCACCTTAACCTAGAATTTCCTTTAGACATCTTTAAAATGGTTTACAGGATTTCCATTCAAAACAGATTTTTGTTCCTGCTGATAAGTCATCGAGTAATATGATTATTATTTGACGATTACATTATATTGATGTCTTGAAGCAAAACATTATTAATACCAAGTCATACATTTCAGTTAACGACCATCGTTTCAGACCATGTCAAAAAGTGTGAACAACTTGGAACCGATATTAAAATTACACAACATAAACTTCCTACAATGTATTGGTTACCAAAACTACATAAACCATATAAAGCGCGTTTCATTGCAAATTCTCGCTCATGTACAACTACTAAATTGTCTATTTTTTTTACTTATTGCTTGACGAAGGTAAAAGAACATGTAAAATTCTACTGTGATAAGACTTATGAAAATTCTGGAATAAATCTCTTCTGGTCTATTAAGAACTCATTAGACGTCTTAAACAAACCTAAGAACTAAAGGTATCTTGCATCCACTGTAAGCACGTACGATTTTTTCTACTTTGTACACAACTCTTACTCATATTTTAATCAAATATAAACGTATCTGCCCGGGAAGATATTATAAAAGCCTTCAATGAAACTTCTCGATATTTGGATGATATTTTAACTTATATAACCCTTTCTTTGATGCTCTGATTCCTACAATTTATCCGAAAGAACTCAAATTGAATAAAGCCAACCCGTCCGACAATTATGCAGCTTTTCTTGATCCAGACCCTTAAAATTGATATCGGAATGAGTTCGTCTAAAATATATGACAAAATACATGGTTTTGATTTTAATATTGTAAAGTTCCCTCATATTGACGGAGATGTTCCCCGTGCACCCATCTTACCTGGTTTCTATATCTCAACTTATTCGTTTTGCTAGAGCTTGTTCATCTATTGATGAGCTTGTTCATCTATTGATCTATTGATGATTTTAACAGTCGAAATCTCATTTTAACTGAAAAGCTGCTTAAGCAAGGATAAAGATACCATAAACTAAGAAAAAAAATTCTCTAAATTTTACCATCGAAATCTTTTACTTATTGGCAAGTACCAATGCAATCTCAAAGCGCTTCTGCGACACGGTATTTCACATCCTGAAATTTATGGTGATATTTTTAGAAATGATAGGGTTATGGGTGGGGGTGGCACAATGTTGCTAGTTAAATCAGACTTGGAGGCATCTCCTATTACTTGTTTCAAGGACGGGTCAGAATATGTATGGGCAAAGTTATCAATAAATGGCAACTCCCATTACATCTCATCCTGGTACAGGGCACCAGACTCTCCACAAGAACATACACTTTTACTCGGATACCAGTTTAAGAAATTGAAGTCATTACAAAGCCTTAAAAAACAACCTTATATTCATATTTCAGGTGATATGAATTATATATTGATTGGGAATCCCTCTTAAACAAGGAAACTGGAAGCAGCCTGACAGAAAATGGATAAAACTTAGTTGACATTCTTCATGAACACAGCGCTGAGCAACTTGTAAATTTTCCTACTAGGGAGCAAATTACACTAGATTTAATTATTACTAACACTCCTAACCAATTTACAGATGTTCAATCCCTTGATAAAATTAGTGGTCATGAAATAATATCTGAGACACTAAATGTCTTTGCACCCATTGACGATGAAGAGTTTATCTTTTCTCTAAAGGAAATTATGAAGCCATGAGATCAGAAACATCAGACTTTAGGAAAGAGAAATATTTGAATGGTAAGTACTCAGGATTTAAATTTGCGCAATATAGCCGTTTTCAGTTGAAACACCATTGTAATATGTAAACATAATTAAAAATGGGCATATTATTGGCTAACTTAGTTGGATTTTACTTCGTGTTATTAGTGGCGGTTATTCGGACGGAGTGCCGTTGGTTGGAATCTATCTTTTAATCGGTGTTAACAGAGTATGGTTTTAAACAGTTGGAAAACCTAAACACATGATATCCGGATGCAGCGCTGGGATTGGGACACATGGCGGACATATCGCATACTAAATTTCATGAAACCGTGTCCATCATTTCAAAACACTGATCCGTCCCTATGTCAGTACATGCCTCGAAGTTATAAAACTCTTTGAGTCCAGACTCAGAGCCGGACTCAAATTTAGAACTCAAATGCGTGGCTTTATCAAACCATAATTTAATTAATGTTTAATGTTTTCATTACTTTTGGTGAGCTGTGATGTGCCACAAAAACAAAAACATATTCTATATAAATTCTAGTTTAAACATATTTGTTTACATAGCCATCATACATAACATAAAAAAACAAATTATTCTATTGATTCCTTAAGTGTAGACCCAAGTCAAAGGGGTCCTGTAGGAACTCTCTGATGTGGATCTAAATTGTTCGTAATAAATTAATGTTTAATCAGATCCTTTACAATTTAGGTTTCCAAACAGCAGTTTGTGTCTGAGTCTGGACTCAAAAACGTCTATTTCAGGAGTTTTATCTTTTCGCCAAATATTATATTTCTCCTGAAAATTATGGTTAAGGCTTATTCGTGATACTTCGTTTGTTAATTTATTTTGTTTGCTTTGGCTTTTTATATTGAATTCGAATAAATTCTGAAGGGAGGTGATCCCCCGAAAGCAAAAATTGAAACACAAAAAGAGAAAATTGCAGACTCGGTTTTATTGAGTCTGTTCATGAACAGTAATTGAAAGTGCAACACTGCTCACGCCCCTAGCACCGGCTTAAGCGGTATTCAATTTTCAGAACAAGATGTACTGAAATTCATGATCTCGAAGGATCAGAAGGTATAACAACACTGAGAATGAAGTACGGGGCGATGTTTTATTGCCGCCACACAAGCACTTAACACCTGCTGTTGTGAAGATTATAAATTCTGAAGGGAGGTGATCATTATTATTTTTAAAAGCATGGTAGTCATTTTCTGTATACTCCCGAACCGCACTGAATATGAGTACTTATAAATGTCGTTTAGTGTATGCCAGTACGGCTTGGGATCCACATCAATCGGGTTTACAAGTACAAAAGAAGTCAGTAAGAGTTATCACTTTAAATTATATGTATGAACCAGGAATTATGACCAATCTCCTAAATGAACTGGGACTAGAAACACTAACGGAAAGGAGATAGGGAAGTAGAATAATCTTTTTAGAATCTTAGAATAATCATTCCCAAAACGTATAACTAAAACATGCATAAATATTATTACAATCATATTTACGCCCGAACAAATAGTTATAAATTTAGTTTTTTCCTAGCACTGTGAGTGATTGGGATAGCCTAGTCAAAGGTCTCATGGAAAGCATTCCCATCGACTTCAAAAAAGATTCCACAATACCTTTAGTTAATGAAATAAAAAAAACGGATATGTAAAATCTTATGACGCATGCGCGGTGTACAAGTGTCGAAAGACGTAAAACTGTATAATATCAAGATACAAGCAGGTGCTATGTGCTCGTGTGGCGACCGTAACAAAGTCACCCGTACTTCATTATATGTTGTTATATTTACGGGTCCTTCGGTATCATTAGTTGAATACTTTTATTGATGAAAATTGAACACCGATGAAGCCGGTGCTAGGTGGCGTGAGTAGTGTCGCACTTTTAATAACTGCTCATGGCCGCGTGGCTCAGTGGTAGAGCGTCCGCCTGCGGTACGGAAGGTCGTGGGTTCGATCCCCGGCCGCGACAGACCAAACGTCGTTAAACGTTGGTACTAGTAGCTCCCTTGTCTACGCTTGACAATAAAGGTGTAGTTCTAGGACTGGTCGGCCCGGTGTCAGGATAATGTGACTGGGCGGGGTGCCCTTGCCATGTACCTGCGGCAGGAGTATTCCAGTGAGGCAGCACTTGTCTCATGCGGGTGCCGTCTGCAAATAACTGAAATACTGCTGGTCGGGCGTAAAACCCAACTCACTCATTCACTCACTCATGAGTAGACTTAAAACCTTGTCTACAATTTTCACAATTCAAATGGCTAGTTTTGCTTACGACGGATCCCCTACTTTCAGAACCTATTTCAAACATGCTATAAATATCGCGATACTGTTTGAATCCCCATTTACGTTTCTGTATTAGATAAACATCAGACAAAAAGTAACAATACAGCGGCAGAGGATATGTATGTTTACTCGTTGAATGATTATATCACACAAATATCGTGTCAGACGATTTGAAGCAGTATGCCGGTGGATTATGTCGCACATTTAGTTTTACATGCGGCCCCTTAGTGGATTGAGCCTTGGCTTAAATGTGACCAATCAAAAGTCAAACCCAGACTCAGCAAAAAAGCTGTATAAGCATAGACCCTGATTGACAGATTCTGAGCAAGCTGAGAATCTGAACAATCAGATACTTGAGAATTATCTTAGACACTGACCCAGAAGTTCAAAAATATTGGACACATGTGTGCTTTTTGACGGTTTCTCATGTGCAATAGTGACCGTGGATCTTTTTTAAGGATGATACAGCTAAGTTTATACTACGTCGATTTGCTATTTCCTGTTAGCAATATGTGTGCGCGTCATTGGGATGCCATATATCGTCAAGCACCAACTGCGCTCTACTTGTCGCAAAGACTCATACAGAACTGTGAGAGATTTATCTGATTAAATCCTTAACTTGATACACAGACATATGCCATCAATGCCTTTGAGAAGATATTTGGGCGACTTATTTTATGTTAATTGCCTTATTTTTATAATGTTTCCTTTTATATAATAAAAAAAGCATCAATTTAACCCTTTCGGCGCAAACTTTCTAATTGACATCTGCAAACCATTTTTGTTTTCAATTATTTGGTAAAATAAGGAAATGAGATAAATAAATGCAAATTTCAAAGAAATTTAGCTCGATTTAGATCTGTCTAATGACAATGGATTTATTTCTTGAATGATTCATGACATAAGGGATGACATTGAATTAAGTATAGTTAGTAATCTTATTCTAGGTGGAGATGTTTTCTTGCTACATTATACGCAGTTTACATCTCAAAACTGATACGGTTTGCTATAGCGTGTTTTTGTTTAGAATTTCAACAATCAAATTTGTTATCACTGTAGCATTTCTTAAACAGAGTGTAAGTATGAAAACGCTCATTCCATATTATCGATAGTCATTAGTAAATACAGTGCTCCCTCCATACAACGGCCCTCTCAATAACGATTCCCTCCTTACAACAACGTATGTCACTGTTTCCGAAACAACAAGGCTCCAGACACAACATTTTTCCATTTTTCTTTCTTTATGTCTCCATCAAACCCTATGTTGTGACCACTCGTTAGAATCGTCACTTTGTGACGATTCTAAAGAGTGGTAACAACGTAGGGTTTGATTGAGGCATAACGGTTTTAGTTCTCGAAATACACTTTATCTGGGGATCTGCCAACAAGCTAATTATGTTTGATTTACCCTCCATATAACAACTCCCTCTGAACAACACATACAATCTTCGTATCCCAAAGGGTGTCGTTGTAGAGAGGGAGCACTGTACAACTATAATTTAAAGTTGCTCCAAAGAAATTGCGTCCAAAGGTTTGTAGCGGTATGATTCAATAGGGAAAGGGTTAAACAGGGACAGGGTTAACACACGTCAACTAGTCTAACTAGTCTAATAACGTGCTTTCACTTTCCAGTTTGTTTGAACACCGACTTAAAGGATGCAATGGACATTACTATGGCGATGAATTCCCTAATTCGGAGACGGACGGGGGATGTCGAACATTTCCATGTTGCTCTTTCTGTCCCTAATGGATTCGTTACAGTTGCCGGCACTTCAGACAATACATCATTGTAATTCATGTTTTAGCGAATCCCTTGTCTATATGTTTCTTGTTTTACACGAATGTTATGTTTGTCGTCACATATTTCGTGGAGCAGTCGGTCGCGGGTTTATACTTATTAACACCGTTCGTTTGATTTGGTGAAATGCGGGTAAGTGTCATGTTGGACAAGTCAACATAACTATGGTTTAAATCTTCGGTGTGCGGTTGAATGACCAGTACAATGGGCTACTCCTATATTCACCCTAGTCGTATATGCGCGCACTTCATCTGGATTTTACCAGTAGTAATTCCAAACATGTTCAATTATCTATCAATCCTAAAATACGGGACATGAGTCACTAATGGCCTTTACAAACAGTGTATACCCATATGAGAGGGCTCCTAGAGGGTCACTATCGTCAGCGCATGCACTGTTTATCACTGTTTTAGAAAAATCCGAAATATGTTTCATAAGCTTGACCTTTTTAAATTTTGGAATCGTCTATTTGTAAATTCAGCTTTGTAAGAGTTAACCCTTTGAGTGTGTATTTTGAATTTATTGAATGCTTTATATTGATTAATTGGAGAACTTCAGTATGGTAGTTTGAACTTTGACGTTATTAAACGTTTTCTTCTTAATTATATAGTTTTATACTGCTTTTTGCACTGTTGAGGACTGGTGACTGAGTGAATAAGACATACATTATGTAATCACCTGCGATAAGTTTAACCATTGATATGCATGTTAACGTTTGTTTAAACAGAGCAGACCCAGATCAGACTCTTCCTGTAGGTATGCTTCTAGAGTGTCTTCAAATATCCTATGTTCAGATGCCGATATAACGATACAGCTTATCAATATTCATGTGGTTATTATGCTGTAGATGGATATTCATGATTTAAAGGTTATGTAAGGCCTATGAATGGCTAAGTAGAACACACTAATTCTGAAAAGAGGAGATCTTTTAATGTTATTGTTATGACAATAATACCAAGGGTGTAAGGGGGTAAATCGCACACTCTGCAATACAGCAGCTGTAACCAAATACAGTAAACGCTCTCTAAACCTTATCTAAACACTCTCTAAACCTAATATAAACACTCCCTAAACCTAATCTAAACACTCTCTAGGCCTAACCTAAACACTCTCTGAACCTAACTTAAACGCTCTCAACCTAGCTTAATTACCCTCTAAACCTAACCTAAACACTCTCTAAACCTAACATAAACGCTCTCTTAATCTAACCTAAACACCCTTTCAACCTAACTTTATCACTCTCTAAACCTAACCTAAACGCTATCTAAACCTAAACTTAACATTCTCTAGACCTAACCTAAACACTCTCTAAACCTAATATAAACACTCTCTAAACCTAACTTGAACGTCCTCTAAACCTAACTTAGACGCTCTCTAAACCTAACCTGAACACTCTTTAAACCTAAACTAAACGCTACATTTAGTGTATAATAAATGTCGGTCTTGGAGACAGGTTGCATATTAATGCAGGGTAAACGTCATGCAGAAAGCTATGAGCTTTCTGCATGATTTTCACCCGGAATTAAGCAGCCATCTGCTTGAAAGTAATTATGTTCTTCTCTACTCGAATTCCGGTTTAGAGGAGTTTTGCTCTACCCCGATCGTTCTGTTTTGCTCTTGTCATAGGGGTAAACAAAACAAGTGTAGTCTAATGGAGATTTGTCATTCTCACATGCGGCTTGATAATGTTATTGCCATATGCAAATTGACATGAATATCATAACCACCATGAACCAGTATTTATTTCTAGAGTATTTAATGGTTATTACAACAGTTTATGTAATACGACATTCATTAATGATTCTTATTAGATATCTTGACATTACAACGTCAATTTGAAGGCATTTCATTGTTCCATTAAATCATCTAATGATTCTTTTATTGCCAAACATAGGGTTTCAATATTCATACCACACTCTTTTACAAATGCTTTGCATGTGCTAATGCAAATTTTCCTAAAATGATGTGATTTTTAACTGTGTTATTGTGTATTTTATCCTCTGAGATTAAGTACATATCATAAAGCCAAATTGAGATTTTGTTGATTAGTGTGTCTTTCAGAGATATATGGAACAAAATGTGATCCCAAGTAAATAAATTCTGCAAGTAAAAGATCCTGCGATAGCACAAGTAGAAATGTGAAAAGGGAAAAGTTCAGACTCGATTTTATTGAGTCTGTTCATGAGCAGTTATAAAAAGTTAAGCACTACTCACACCCCTAGCACTGTCTTAACCCTTCTCTTGCTAAATTTTAAAATACATTTCTCCTTCATTACCCATGTCCTGTTGTCCTGTTGTCCTGTTGTATAATTGCATATATCTTCACTGTGTATAAATATATCGCTGTGCAATCACTGCTGTGGAGTGCATTGGTTGACACAACCAACTTGTAAATAGTGCAGACCCTGATGAGACAGCTCCTGCAGGGGTCTGGATGACTTTATTAATACTACTTGTCCTAATGTGTTAGCCAACGGTCTTTGTCGGAGTGCTACAAAAGTTGGAATGTGACACTGGATGTTTAATGTTTATAAATGTTGATTGACAATGCTGTCCGGGTCGCCTTAAGAAGCAGAAGGATCCCACACTGCACCTTATTTTCGCTATGACTAATTCGCGAAACTGATTCCGCATCAATTAGCTCTGTATTCTTTGAATATTCACCAATACTGACTGTATGAATTGGCTGTATGTGTATAATAGCATTATGAACTATAAGGGAGTTTTTACAATAGCACAAACGGTAGCAACATAAGTCCGGATACGATACGTAAAACCATTTTCAAGAATAGCACCTTTAGTTCTCCACCAAGCCATATACATGTTTTGTCTCTTCGATACGATTCTAAAGAGTAGTCACAGTATAGGGTTTAGTGGAGAAAAGCCGAATTTTTGATTCGGGTACACACCTTGTAGCTCTGGTATTATATATTATTTCATCAGCAACCAGGGTCCATGCTTATAAAACGTTTAGTTGAGTCTGAGTTCGTTCTCAAGTTTTTGATTGGTCAGATTTGAGCCTTTGGCTCAAATCTGACCAATCAAAAGCTAAAGAACTCAAATCTGACCAATCAAAAGCTTGAGAACGAAATCAGACTCAACTAAAAGCTTTATAAGCATGGACCCATGTCTACTTTGTTTCCATTGTAACCGATAAAGGGCAAATAGTTTGACTTGTACCTCACTCAATAAATGTGTAATATCAAAGTAACAACAAACGAGGTTTATCTTCTAGTATTGCCATGGTGACGGCAGGTGGCTGCTTAAAGCAAAGTGAAAGTAAAACAGAACGCTCCTATAGGAGCGTTCTGTGTAACTTTCACCTTGCTTAAAGCTGCCACATCCCCTTAATACCAACTAATTAACGCAATCAAGTGGCCGTTATAGAGAGGTTTTACTGTATATATCATACCATAAGCCACCATGTCTACTCTGGTACCGAAAAGGGGACTCTATGGAGCAAAGAGTTTAACCCATTACCTCATAGGCTATTTTTAGATGCAACATCTTTAAATAAATCTACCGAAAAGGAGCATTATCTGGAGAAAAGGAATTTTTTAGAATTTTGTAGTTTGAAACCATTGTGATAAATAGAGTATTTGCTCCTTTGCTCTATTTTTCACAATGGTTTCACAAAGTGACTTTTACAGAGTCGCCAAAATGACAGTATGGGGGAATGGGTAAACATGTATCTCACTCAATAAATATGTAATATCAAAGTAACAACAAATGAGGTTTATCTTCTAGTGTTGCCATGGTGAACTTTTCTTTCACTTCCATAGTCATCCCACAACCTTGAATAATAACTCGCTGAAGAAAGAATGCAATGCCAAATGACATTCAAGTGTTTCGTGTAGTATCATAAATACAACATAAATGAACCCAAAATTGTGCTTCATTGCAACTTCAATGACATCTGTCAGACGGATATTTTTATCTGTCAGACTGGTGTTGTTTTTATCACAGCTACAGTGGTAAATACGCTATTCCTACCCATTTACCCGTTTTTCTACGCGTAAGAAACGGGTAGTGAACGGTTAACGAACGGTTAACGAACGGTTACACGATAGGCGGTTTACACGCGTTAAACGCGTAAAGAAACGATTATACCAGAGAAGTTGCGGTACGTGCATAAGTTTTCCGTTTCATGCGGAGATTTCGGATCTTATCGATGATAGCCGTTTTCAAAAGAGTCCGAATGAAACGGGTTAGCCAAAATAAGAATCGGTTCGTCACTCAACGAACGTTTAGCGGTTCAATCCCGGCTAGTGTCGACGATTTGCTCATTTAGGTAATGATATGTTCTTAAATTTTGTTTGTACCAAGCTATAATATCAGATATCCATTGTATATCAAACGAATGGATTGAAGAATTACTTCTTTTTGAGTAGGTTTCTACATTTCAGATAAAAAACTGTCACAAAGTAAATCACCAAATTTGGGATCTAGAATAAATAAACCTACTACAGAATTCAGATCTATTCTATTCCTTAACCTTTTCCCATTTGAATATTTCTGTCAGAAAAAAATGACATCATGAGTATTTATTAGATCTTGCTGAATTTAACAACGGTATAAGTACACACGCCTTTTTGATATTTGTAGAAAATATAGTCATGTCTATTAAATTATAATTTCATAAACAGAGTGGGCCCTGATCCGACGGCCCCTAGAAGATCCTTCATGTCTTGGTTTACTCTGTTTGCAAAGGCGTTAGTCTTATATCCATGTGTGTGTAATGGGATAAGCAAATAGTGCAGACCCAAGATCAAACGGCTTCAACGCGAGCAATCTGATCTGAACCTATTCTGTTTTCAAAGGGTGATCTAAAGGGTGATGAGGTAGATCTAAAGCGTTTTAAACAAATAAGCATATTTCATGCTCACATATAACTATGAAAACGTTCTTATTATTTTGTTAATTTGTGAAGATTAAACCTTTGTATGCCGAAATTTAAAAAATGGAATGGCCCATCATTGTTTAGCTGTATATTCCATTCATTATTACCAGGCTTAAATTTGCTAGATGATTTTTAATCAGACCTATGAAAATACTAGTGAAGACCCTGATCAACACCCTGATTTTGGATCTATATTGTCTGTGTTTACACTGCTTTCAAATGTCAGTACTTTTGTTCCCCGCATTCAAATATTTAAAAAAAACTAACTATATAATTGTTATGAATGCATGAAAATAGATTGTCTTAGTTGAAGACTTTATTATTTACCCAGCCTAAATATACTATCAAAGCTGTCAGATGGTCAGTTAATCCCCTAGCTATTTTCTCAGCAGGTGACAATGGTCTTGACAGTGATCACACCACTGCTTTCTTATCAACAAAGTTACGAGCTATTACGTAACAGAAATACCAAATAATGTGCCCAATTACCTAAATGTATGATTTGTTATCTTCTCCAAAAAATACAAGAAAACTATGTTAAAATAATTGTAGATCTATGGCTCAGCACAAAGTTAAATCCAAACGTTTTAGACCAATTTAAAATTTAGATTAATATAAATTCTAGTTTTAAAGATAGTTTAGATTGATATGATCTAGATCTATTGTAAAATACTTCTACTATATATGTTACGGTACTGTACGTACAGTAGCAAAAAAGTCATTTTACAACACATAGATGAAAGCAATAAGACTGTAGATCTACATTTCAATATAGATCTAGATCTAGCTAGATCTTATGGAAATGAAACGAGAATTAAAAGTTTAAATACTGTTGATCTTAATTTTACATATCAGGAGTGCCCAACAGGTAAATGAGAATGTCTCTCATTTTAAAGAAAGGCAATATCAAGGATTACCCCCCTTTCGTTCATGATTACTCCCCTTTCATCCGGGCTCCTAAACGTTTAGTAAACGCGTTAAGTAACGCGTAAACAAACGGTTAGAAACCCGTTTAACGAAACGGCTAAGAAACGGGTAACGAACGGTTAGGTAACGCGTAAGAAACGCGTTAAGTGGGTAGGAATAGCGTATTTACCACTGTAGCAAGACATCTGCACTTTTTATATTCCATAAATGTCGCGGAAATCACATAAATTCAAGCATCACTGCTGTAAAAGAAGATTCAACAACATAAGCCTTATGCGACATCATTAACGACATAGATTAATAGATCTGGTATTACTTTTGTTATTTTGATACAACGCACTAGCATCACCATTAAACACTCTTAAGATATAGGTCTACTCTGTTTGCAAAGTCATGGAAAGGCATAATTATGGAGTAAAAGGTTGAGCGGCTGTAAAAAGATGCTCTAGGTATGGGTTTGTACGGCAGACTGTAGCATATAGGCGGTCAGACTTTATGATGAAAGCTCATATTGTAGATTTCTGCAATACGTGTGCCCATCATTAATCCACCAGCTGCTTTTTAATGCTTTCGGCGCCATATTTCTAATTGTCGTCTCCAATCCAAGTTTGTTAAATCATTCAGTACAAAAGGAAATGAGATAAATAAATGCAATTTTAAAGGTATAAAGCACATATATATAAATAGAGATTGAGACAAATAGTGAAGTCCCTGATCAGAGGCCGCCTTGAAAAGGCGGCTTCTTATCTGGGACTACACTATTTGTCGTGGTACATTTATGCGACTGCGGCGGTGAAAGGGTTAAGACTATTGTGTTGAATAAATGAATGGCTGACCGTATATGACAGGTTCTACTTTTCAGTCCCAACACTTACTCTGGCACGACGCATTTGTTTTCGATATTTTCAAACTCCTCCAATACAACCACGCATATAGTATATATAAAATAGCATTGTTTTTCACTGACCCTTTACTCAATAAATACTCTTTTCTACGCCTTTGCTGCTTGCTTTACTTATGACATAATATAGATCTAATTCTACAGTTTCTGTCAGAGCCATTAAGTAGTGGGCATATTTGCCATTATAGAACACAATCTAATTAATATTGAAAATGTCATATTTTCGTAAATATATAATCATGGAGTAAGGGTTTTATACTGAAACGGTAACTCGAGAAGTAAGCGTGGACTGGCGAAATGAAAGGATTCAGCGACGAAATAATGCAGGAATTGTTATCCCTCGTTCTGCTATTTTCCCCAGGACTCAACTTTGCAAACAGCTGTGGATTCAGATTAAAGCTGTTTGGCAGTTTGTAAATAGAACAGAATAGGAGGAAATCAAACTAAATTATGCACAGGCTTCGACTTTAAAAAGTGAGTCCCTACAATAAACGCATATTCTAAAAATATCATAAAACTTGGTATTTGCTATGCTCAATCATAACTATGCCGATTGTCAATTTGAAATTATATTAAAAAAAATGTCATTGTGATACAAAACAGGCCGATTTCATCAATAGTTATAACTGTTTTTCTACAACAAAGCATTATCGGCTGTATCCGTAACGGTTCAAATTTTCCGCGTTTTGCAGATGATCACCCGAATCATCCATTGTTTACGTAACAGCCTTTCTCGGACGTGGTCGTAGGGACACGAATATCGCGAACAGGTACGAAACTAAAACACAAACCGAATAAAACTGAAACATCGGAGAATAAATTCGAGATCGTCGATATCAGCATAATGATATGTTGTCATTTTCAACGTTTATTGGACAGGTTTTCTTGCGATATACTACTTTTCAGCATATAAACAAATGAGTTTTGAATATTTTAGGTCTGAAGAAACTCGTCGAATGTAGGGACTTCTCCTTTAAGTAGACAGTATCTGTTCACAGATCGGTAACAGATAAAATAGACATTTGAAAGTTACTGTCGTGTTTATTATTCAATTGTATAAACTTCCAACGAATAAATCATACTATTAACCTTTCTTATGTTCTATGTTGATAACAAATATCAATACCTACTGAATATTCATGGACAAAATAGGTACAATGAAATATGATAGGTTGAACATTGTAGCCCTTTTAGAAACTAAAGAAATATAACATATACTCCATTAAAAATAGAACAGACCCTGATAAGGCGGTTCCTATTGGACCCATCTGGTCTTTGTTTGCTCTGTTTGCAGATGCGTGAAAATGCGTTAATATAAATTCACCATTTCGGCGCCAAATTTCTAATTATCGTCTGCAAACTAATTTTCTTAAAGCATTGAGTAATAAAGGACATGAGATAAATAAATGTAAATTTCAAACGAATAAAGCACATATATAGAAATAAAGTTTGAGACGAAAAGTGAAGTCCTTGATCAGACGCTGCCTTGAAAAGTCGGAGTCTGATCTGGAACTGCACTATTTGTCGTGGTGTATTTATGCGACATTGGCGATCAAGAAATTTTTGAGGAAGTCATCGATTAATGTCGATAACATGTCTTTACAGTGAAATTCGAATGTAACTAAATCTATTTCTCCTCCCCAAGTATTTTGACAGGCGAACTGACTGAAACATGTTGTATTAATAGCATCCATAGTGTTGGAAATCTTAAATAAACGAGTCACTAATATCATTTGCAAACATTGTAGACCCAGATGAGAGGGCTTATGAAGGGATCGTCTCTTCATGTCTCTTCTGCACTATTTGTAATGTTACACTTTTCTTTGGAAAATCCCTGAATATGTGTTTGACGCTTGGAATATTCCACTTGAAAATTAAGAATTGACCACGGTTTTATAACCGTCATTTACGCGATAAAAAAATTAGTTGTGTCCATTTATAACACCACCCCTTATTCATACGCTATTATAAATAATAATATTCATCAGGTAAAGGGTTCATAAATGCAATACACCCTGTATTATTAAAGTTGGTCCCGGTTGTTCCCGGAAATACGGAAAATGTGTCAAAGAGACCACACATAGAGGTTAATCTATTCCAACCATATTGTAGAATTAGCCCTGAATCCGCTCTTTGTATTATGACATTGTCTAGACAAGGATGTTTTATTTGCTAAAAGCTTAAATCCGGATGAAACGCCGAGTAACTTGTTGTGTTTGACACTTTAGTCAATGGTTTAGAAAAACGAATTGGAAGAAGTTATAATTGTACCAAATCTAAATTTCAGCAGAGATTTTTGTATTGGCAGCGGTGATGCATAACGCTCTCCAAAGGCATGCTTCAACGATATATTTACTCCTGCTGCTGCTGTTGTCAATAATGTGGTATTGTTCCCATAGTGTTTGTTCTTAAACACATTTACTTAGAACAATATAAAATTAAAACGACTGAACTTTCATGTAACATCATTTATAACCAGATATTTTGTTAGCAAATTTATGTTGGATAATTCTGCATGTAGTTGAAATAATCTGGCCTTGACAGAGCTTCTTGCAAATACATTTACCATTCATTCAATGAAAAGTCATATCAGAAACATTGTCATCATGACTATTAATTATATGAGTTTTATAATCGTAGTTGAACCAAGAATGTTTTGGTCATGGCAGAAGCTGTACAATCAGACCTTTATGTTCTCGTAAGCACACGAAACAGATCCTGATTAATATCACGGCCCCTACAGGATAATTCGTCCTGGGTCTATCTGATTGGAAAGGATTTATAAGGAGTATTTCTGGTGTTAAACAATGTGTACATATGCAGTTGTTTTCTCCCGGTTCAAAATATCCTTTCATAAGATCCACGAGTTACTGTTGTTTCATTTCAATATCTATTTATAGCTATAATTTGACGTTAAGTCTATAATTCCCGTCTAGACAATAGGAAATTAACAAGTAGTGTCTTATTATTAATAATATTTCCTTTTAAAGATATGATGCAATATAGACCAGACACGGTATTTAAGGTAATGATGTACAAATATGATATTAACCCTTTCAAATATGAATGATCATATTGGAATAGCCCATCAATGTTTAACTATAGAGTCCATTCAGTAAGAAATACTTTTATAAACTGGCTAGCTTATTTTGAATGGCAAACAGTGTAGCCCTGATCAGAGGGCTCATAGAGGAGCCCTCTGATATGGGTCTATACTGTTTGCAGATGATAATACTTTTTCTCTTAAACCTTATGCTGTTATTCTCAACGTGGCTCGCATTCACAGACAGCTTGAGGCACTAATTGGCGAATGTCAGTTTGGATCGTGATGTTTACAAAAACGAATCAGGTTGCGGCTAAATTGAGAGAGATAAATATATAGACGAAGATCAAATATCTCTGGTTGATGTTAATTCATTCCCTTCTAGACTATTTTAAGACCTAACCTCTTTGGATAAATCTACTGAACAGGAACATTAATTATAGAAAAGGAAACTTGTTTGAATTCTGTAGTTTTTAAAGCATTGTAATAAATAGAGCATTTGCTCCGTTGGAGCAAATGCTCTATTTATCACAATGGTTTCTGAACGTGACTTTTACAAAGGCACCAGCATGCGTCACTAAGAGGGAATGAGTTAAAAATATATCACGAGAATGGGTTATTTTCTAGTTAAAATACGAATACGATTGTATAACGTCGGTGAGCTGACAAAACCTCGTATATCCATTTTGGCCGAAAATCGTGTCTTCACGATTTCTGATTTAAATTTACAATGCCCACATCCTGTAAAAATATCAGCCCAATCGACCAATGAAAAGTGTCAAAACTCGCCCGTGACTAAACCTCGTATATTTATTGGTCTGAATTTTTTTCAATACCAAAACCTCGTATAAATTTTACTCCTCAAGCATGCGGAGAAATGACATTAAACATATCAAAACACATGCAGATTAGGTCAGTGCATGTATTGTGGTACATAGGGCATATGTCTGTCCTTTTCTTTGTGTGTCAATGTACAAAGCTTAAACTCAAGTGAAATGTAAAATGTCGTATATATATCATGATCGCCGGATAAAAAATAAACGACGAAATATCGTATATGTGGTAAAAGCTCGTATATACATAAATTGAACAAAACTTGATACAAAAATATCGTACATTTAAAAAATCGTCATACCAAATGATAGAAAAAATATGGTTTTATTAATGATAGAATAAATAAAGTTTTATCTATTAATTTGGGTTTTAATATGGTACCAGAATATAGACCTTATTTGTCACATAAAGACGAATTCATAAAAATAATCAGTTTTTTGCTTCTCCTGAAAAGTAATGAATTTCATTATACGAGGTTTTGTAAGCACAGCGACGATAATACTTTCACACTGTCTTCATATAGACTCCATTTTATATTTTTGTTAACAGATAACTCTTTTTGCTTAGACATAATTATCTCTCACTGAGTCTTTAGTTATGTCATTATCAAAACAGTTTGATATGTTTTTATAAAAATCACCTGCTGATAAATATCCATGATATCATTATTTCTGATATGAGTAATCAACACGTAAATGGTTTAACCCTTCTCTTGCCATTCACGTCAATATACGTACCTGTAAATAGTGAAAACCCAGATGAGACAGCTCCTGCAGGAGCTGTCTCATCAGGGTCTGCACTATTTACAAATTGATTGTGCAACCAGTGCACTCCAAAGCAGTGATTTCACAGGGAAATACGTGTACATAGTGAAGATATATGTAATTATACAACAGGACATGGGTAAAGAAGGGGAAATGTATTTTAAAATTCAGCAAGCGAAGGGTTAATATCAGTCTCAATAGATCTTTAAACTGTTTAGTACTTTGTGAAATATACAGCTTCTAATGCAACGCAATTATATCTTTACCAGAAGTGACATCATTACTAGTGACGTAACCAGTGTCGGAATGTGAAATGACGAAATTCGAATGTGATAAATATGAAATTTATCTATCGGAAATGGATATGTAAATCATTGATATCTATAGGTCTAGATATGTTAATTTTGTTTTCGAGGATTGCGTGCCTATACATTCGGAAAATGGTTGAATTGTTTGGCCTAACTTTTTATATCCGTATTTTTTTATTTATTTATTTTTTTATTTTTTTATTATTTTTTTTTATTATTATTATTATTATTATTATTATAATTTTTATTCTTTTATTTTTTATTTTTATTTTTTTTTTTTTTTTTTTTTTTTTTGGGGGGGGGGGGGTACCAAGCATACGTTGCGATGTAGATGGCTGGCAAGAGAAGGCCGCCATGCAAAGTTAGGTATATAACTTCTCATATTGAATTTTCAAATGGAAATCTATCTATGAACATTACTTATTTGAATCATCCGAAGGGTAGATCAAATATAGTCGCTGAATTAGCATGGCAAACCTTGTAGACCAGTGTGAGATATCTCCTCTACATGTTGCATACTGGTCTACACTATTTGCAAATAGAGACATGTATACTAATAGCATGATAAGTGTCAAACTATAATATAAATATATCATTATACATAAGTACCATGTCGTATTAGATTATTAGAATATTATTAAGATTAATTTCATTACGGTATATGAACACGGCATATGTTGCCTCAACCAGAAGCTGTAGAATCTGATCTATATTACACCATAACAAACAAAGGAGACCCTCACCAGACGGCTCCTACATGAACCGTCTGATCTGGGTCTACTCTGTTTGTAGATGCGTCACACATGCGCTTTCATAAGGGAAAGGGTTTAAAAGCAGGTTGTTGCTCACTACAGTGCAAAGGTATTACGGAAAACTTCTGTGCGATCTTTCTGCATTACGTTGGACCTGCATTAACCCACCCCCGTCTTACAGACCTAGAATACGACCTGTCTTGGATGGCCGCTTAAGACAGGTTTTACTGTATAGCGGTAATATAATTCACATTACGTGTTACAGTTGATATAATTATCTGTAACACGCGTGTTTGATTGTATTATATCATAATATCAGAGCGTAATTTTAGAGATGCAAAATTCACTTTAGTTACAGTGGTAATGATATATATTAATATTGTTTACCCCATACTCTGTTGAATCTTTTTGGATGAAATAATGACACCATGATTAGTTATCAGCTTAATTCTATAATGGCCTATGTATACAGTAAAACCCCTCTAAACCGGAATTCTAGTATAGTAAACTTTAGATACTTGTAGGCAGGCATCTGCTTAATGCAACGTGAAAGTCATGCAGAAAGCTCCTAGAGGACTGCATTAAGACACCACATGTCCCCTAGACCAATGTTTATACTAAATTGAACGTCCGGTTTAGAGGGGCTTTTACTGTACATGAATACATGTTGGTGTTGGAAGAAAATGCAGCCTGCTCTGACGCCGCCTATAGGAGCTATACTCTGTTTGCAAATGCGAGAATAGGCGTTTATATGAGGGAAAGGGTTAACGTTTCCCTCATAAAATGCATATTTATAGAGTAAAGGCAAAGTAAAAAGGTAAAGGTGTGATTTATTGTCTGGAATCCATATACATATTCTCCCGACTTTCACATTTTATCCCTTGATCACTAGGTTATAAGTCTACCATTTACATTCTGAGCCCACGGCGGCCATTTTATATTGGCTTATTTCCCTCACAGATCCCCTTTTACAGGTACCCGCCAGCTCTGTTTTGATAGCTCTGTTTTTACGTTCTAAAATGGCTACAATATTCCACCTTCCATGCTTTATTATAACTATTTTGTATTGAAATTTTGACTAAATATAGAAAAAGGAGGGGGTTAAGAGAGCAAATGTTATTGACATTACTTTTATTGGTGAAAGAGATTAGCTAAGAGATTAGCATAGTCATGGTCATCTTCGTTATCAAAGCACGAGCATTATTGGTGAAAGTAACAAGTATTGATAAACTATTGAACTCTATAAATCCAGTATGGAAAGGTGTGTACACATTAACCTATTCCCTGACGAATATTCATGTGGGAAATAATGACGTCCTGAATAATAATAATAATATGTTTATTTTTATAATTGCTTATGAACACGTGACATTTTGGCTCAGGAAAAAGCTGTAGAATCAGATCTACATTGTACCATAAGCAAACAGAGCAGACACTGATCAGACGGCTCGTTTAGGAGCCGTCTAATCTGGGTATACTCTATTTGCAGATGTGTCAAAATGCGCTTACATAAGGGAAAGGGTTAACCTGTTCTGTCCTACTTTTAAATGCATAAACACGAATAACAAAAGACATTTATTTACTATGAGTTTGTCTTAACCCTCAACATGCCTCCCGTTTGCAAACAGCTTGGGTCTAGATGAGATGCCGCGTAACTCGCATCAGCACCTAAGTAGTTTGACAACCAGTCACTAGGCTCGCAAACACTTAATCAAGTCGGAAGTTAAACAACTTAACAAAATCCATATTTTACCAGATATTTTTTCACATCCAGAAGTAATTAACCCTTCGCTTGCTATTCACGTCAATATACCTACCTGTAAATTGTAAAGAAACAGATGAGACAGCTCGTACAGGAGCTGTCTCATCAGGGTCTTCACTATTTACAAGTTGATTGTGCAACCAGTGCACTCCACCGCAGTGATTGCACAGCGAAATACTTGTACACAGTGAAGATATATGTAATTATACATGTACAAATGGGTATGGGTAAAGCAGGAGAAATGTATTTTAAAATTCCGCAAGAGAATGGTTAAGATATGTGACGTCTTACAAGCATTTCGCGTGTAAATTGTTCATTAATTCCATGTAAAGTGCTTCGAGTCTCAAATTACAGGTTTGTTTTTTTCCAATGTATTATAAAACAAGGTTGTCAAATGTACAGACATGAAATTGAGTTCTCAATATCTCGCTGGAGCTTTATTAATTGACGCCAAATAAGTTATTATAGAAAGGCGTCATATTTCATTACTATTTATTTTTGTAAACATAATGATGATTAGAGGAGTGTTGTTAAAACGGAAATTACAATTGTTCCAAGGTTTCCAAGGAGTAATTGGTTTTGTTATAATTAAAGCATACGCCGTCGTTTTAAATGCTTTGTGTTAACGCTTTCCTTCATCTAAACATCTTTCATGCATTTGCAACCAGAGTAGTCCAAGATGAGACGGCTCCTATACAAGACGTTTGATCAGGTTCTGTTTTGTTTGCTGATTGTATAATACAGATCCGGTTTTACACTTTCTGCTGGGCCAAACATCCTGATCATATACGATAACATAAAAGTTCAGATAAAAATATTCATGATGTCATTATTTCCTACATGAATATTAACCCTTCTCTATAAATACATGTACACCTTTCTCCGCATCGGTAAAAGTCACTTTTTGAAACCATTGTGATAAATAGAGCATTTGCTCCCAAGGAGCAAATGCTCTATTTATCACAATGATTTCAGAACTACAACATTCTGAAATTGTTTCTCTAGTTAATGCTCCTTTTCAATAGATTTATTCAATGAGGCTGGATCTAAAAATAACCTATGAGGTAATTGATTAAACAGGAAACGGTTGCCATTTGACCTTTATCTCACTATCCGCAATCTTATTAACATATGCAACCATATTGGACCCATTTAACTATTTCCCTTTTGTAAGCGCATTTTCACGCATTTGCAAACAGAGTAGACCCAGATCAGACGGCTCCTACAGGAGCCGTCTGATCGGGGTCTGCTCTGTTTGCTTGGTGAAATATATATATGATTCTACAGCTTCTGTTTGAGGCAAAATGTCCTGTGTTCATATGCCATTATAAAAATAATCTTATTAATATTCACGACGTCATTATTTCTTACATCAACATATAACAGAGAAAGGGTTTATTGAAGATGAGTCTCATTTGGGTCTAAGTTGTTAGACACTCTGTCAATAGTTTCACAGAACATTAACCCTTTACTTGATGAGTGTTCGTGTAGGAAAGAATAACGTAAGGAACAGAAATAATATTATATTTTACAATGGCTTATGAACACAGGACATTTTGAATCAGATCTATATTACACCATTAGTAAACAGAGTAGACCCTGATAAGACAGCTCCTATAGGAGCCTCCTGATCTGGGTCTACTCTGTTTGCAGATGCGTGAAAACGCTTACATCTTACATAAGGAAACGGATTGACCGACTCGGACGCAGTCAGAATTGAACAGATCCAAATTTTAGTAGATTTTACTTTTGCGCAACAGAAACCTCGGAGTAAACGTTCATTGAAACCAAAGAGCAGTATGCGAAGTACAGCAAACTCTCGATCATTCAAATTTTCTGTATAGAAAGGTTTAGACCATTTTAAGCTTGTGGCTTTTTAATGCATGGTGAAGTCGTACAGAAAACTTCGAGCTTTCAAACTCGGGTAATTCGAACATAGCATTAACTAAAAAGATGATCGGTCCTTTCAAAATGTACAATACAGTATTGATCTAATTGTATCACTGCGCAAATCTAGGAACACGTGAGATAGCTTAACGCAGGTCTAATATAGTGTTGAAAGTTCCTACAGGAGCCTTCAGTATTACTTTCGATCTAAATAAAGCTGTGAAATTGAGAAATGTAGAATTGATAGGCAGTTTCAATGATAAAATACTTAAACCATTTAAACATACTGGACTTTATGCACATTTATGACTTACATGCACTTGTATATACATAGTTTGCTTAGTTCCAGTAAGTCTGCTGTTTATTGTTATATAATGCTCAGGACACATGTGAGCTTAATCCATTCCCTTCCTTATGTAAGCACATTTTCACACATCTGCAAACAGAGTAGACCCAGATCAGACGACTCCTGCTTATGAATTGATATATATCTGATTCTACAGCTTCTTCCTGAGCCTAAATGCCATGTGTTTTATAAAAACAATTCTTATTAATATGTATGACGTCATTATTTCCTATATGAATATTCATCAGGGAAAGGGTTAATTCATTCCCTCCTTGACTATTTTAGAACATTCTCTTTTACAGTATTTTAGAGCCAACCCTCTTTGAATAAACCTCCCAAAAATGAGCATTTACTACAATAAAGATTTTTTAGAATTGTAAACTTTGGAAACCAATGCGATAAATAGAGCATTTGTTACTATGGCGTAAATGGTCTGTGTATCACAATGATCTAAAAAAAAAATACCTTTATAGAGGCATCAACCGGCGTAATGAGGAAGGAACGGGTTTAATGATATTTGGTGTGTCGAATAGAAGACCCACAACTCCATGTTCATTCAATTTGCTTTAATAATCTTACTTTTCCGATAGTTTGTTAATATCAATTTTGTTTGCTCAAGATCTCTGCATTCTGCCGGGAGATATCCAGTTAGTATAATGAATAATCATTTTCAATAACAAGGCATTTTGCTGGAACATCTTGAAGAAAAGTATTGCCCAATTATAACGGAAAACAAGGTACAATATAGCTTGGAGACAGTCTGGTATAATATACTAAACGAGATATACAGTGAAGACTTGATACTACGAAATTTCAGTGATGAAGAATTCATGTCTTTGTAGACCTAGGAACTTTCTGCATGTATTTCACCCTGCATTAAGATGCCACCTGTGTAAATAAGAAATAATGGTACTTGTTTAAGTGTTCGAATAAAGCAATAATGGTACTTGTTTAAGTGTTCGAATAAAGCAATAATGGTACTTGTTTAAGTGTTCGAATAAAGCAATAATGGTACTTGTTTAAGTGTTCAAATAAACGAGTTTTCACTGTACCCATTATCTCATCTCCAATCGCAATACCATTACGTTATAAGACAACAGTAGAATCTATCCTTAGCGGCCATTCATTTATTTTTAACATATGAGTCTTACATGCAGGTGGTTGTTTAATGCAGGGCAAACGTAACGCAGACATTTACTACATGAACTGCCAATTGCCTTACAAACACATTATTAACCCTTCTCTTGGTGAATTTTAAAATACATTTCTCCTTCTTTACCTATGTCATGTTGTATAATTACATATACCTTCACTGTGTACACGTATTTCGCTGTGCAATCACTACTTTGGAGTGCACTGGTTGCACAATCAACTTGTAAATAGTGCAGACCCTGATGAGACAGCTCCTGCAGGAGCTGTCTCATCTGGGTCTTCACTATTTACAGGTAGGTATATTGACGTGCATCACAGGAAGAGTTAAACCGCTTGTTAATGACCACCCAAGACATATTTTCTATTGTGCTTATTAAATCATATGGATTCGTAATAACGTAACTTTATTTGGCCAGTTTCTGTTGTTTAACCCTTCTCTTCATAGAAAGACTGTTTTGATGCCTTGGCAAACAGGGTAAATCAAATCCAGACGATTCCTATCTGGGTCAACCCTGTTTGCAAAGACGTAAAATGGCGTCTATAGTTGATAAATGATTGGCAGTCATTTACCTTAACCTTTTCCCTCATATAAACGTGTTTTCACGCATTTGGAAACATAGTAGACCCAGATCAGACGGCTCCTAGAGGAGCCGTCTGGTCAGGGTCTGCTCTGTTTGCTTATATAATTTGACAGATCGGTTTTCTTGCTTTCTACAATGTCTACACTGTTCCACATTCCATTTTTCTTTACAACTATTTTGTTAATGAATATTCAGTAGGTATTGAAATTCAGCCTAAATACAGAACAGGGAAAGGGTTAAGTCTGCTGTCCTAAGTTTTCTTACACATATAGTTAACATAATATGTTTCAAAATGATGAAGGTTTTTTACCTTCAGGGCCAGTCATCATAAACATGAATCCTTACATGTTTCATATCTAATTTCCTACCATACGTCTTGTTTGAACAATTTCCTCTAACTAGTTTATTTCTATGCCTGTTAACCCATTCCCTCATATTGACGGCTTTTGACCACTTTGTAAAAATATTCTGAAAATGGTGATCCTTCGAAATTAAAAGTAGAAATGCAAAAAGAGAAAATTGCAGACTCGGTTTTATTGAGTCTGTTCCTGGGTAGTAATTAAAAGTGCAACACTACTCACGCCCCCTAGCACCGGCTTAAGCAGTATTCAATTTTCAAAATTAATAACAGGAAAACTATTGACCCCGAAGGACCAGAAAATACCGGTAGAACAACACTGAGAATGAAGTACGGGGTGACTTTTTTACGGCCGCCACACATGCAAAATTTCCCTTTTATCTAGTTAATGCACCTTTTCGGAAGATTTATTCAAAGAGGTTGGATCTAAAAATAGCCTATGACGTAATGGGTTAAGTCATAAATACAGTTGAACTTCGATTTATCGAACTCTGATAACTCGAACTTAAACGTCGGTCCTTCCAAAATTTACAATGCAGGATTGTTCTTAATTGCATCACTACACATACCTAGATGCACGTCTAAAGTAATACCTAGATACCTTAATGCACGTCTAAAGTAATACTGAAGGAGCTTTCAGCGTTACTTTAGATCTGCATTAGGCTGTGAACTTGAGATACTGGTCAGATTGTAAATCCCATAGGCGAATTCGTAATAATATTTGAAAAGAGGTTGGACCAAATTAAAACGCCAGGTAACTCTCATCTGGACCCAAACTGTTTGCAAATGTTAGGCAGGTCACAGTAACAAACAAATTGTTTGCATATTAGATAATTACAGCTGTGACATTGGCAGAGAAAGATTTAATGAATAAATACATGTACGTTTTATTCTTTATTAATGTCTCATCATGGTTATACAGTACACATTAAACATATTTACATACAATATACAAAACCATGCCATTCTATATAGAATTATAAGAGACTTGTTACAAATTCATTATACCATCTTACTTTAAACATGCATACATATTCACACAATAAAAATTGGGATGTCGGCGCTAATCCTGACTCAACGTCTAAAAATGTATTAAAACGAAAATAGCTGCTAATATACCAGTACGAAAAAAAGAGATGCTATCGCAACGCTGTATTTACATTAAAACAAAATACCTTAAAAATCAAATATCACCTCAAATCAAATTTGAAATGAACTGATTAGCACCGACGTCTCAACAAATGGTATTAAAAAAGAATACCAAACATATTTAAGAAACAATACATTATTTACATAAAAGATTACTACGCGTCTTTAAAATACCGAAGCAGGTTCTGGCGCTTAGCCGTATGATTTTTCCACTGGAAAACAAAAATATCAATTTCTCAACATCGGTCATACCAATGAAGCTAGAATCTATTAGGGAAGCCTTTTCAAACAGGTTATTTCTTATGTCAACGTATTCTTTACATTTAAACAAAGCATGGAACTCATTTTCAACATCATGTTCGCAGATGACATACACGATCATTTACTTCCAATTGTCCATATCGCCCCGTTTCTATTCGCAAGGGTGCTACCCCACACCTAAACTTAGCAAACGCAGATCTGTGTTTCAAAGGTAAGATGATTTTACAATATGGCTCAACAATATATTCATTCTTAAACAATTTGTATGTTCTAAGTTTATTTTGACCTTGTCTTCGCCCTAAACAGGAATTAACAGAAGCGACCCAATCTCTGACATATTTATCCTTAAGTGCATCCATAATGTCACCTTTAAGCTTTTCCTTCGAAACATTACATAATATAGTACAATAATCATTACAATCTAAACACTTAAATTTTTCAATAACATTATACACCCAATTTTTGCATGATCTGTTAGCTTTATTATGAGCCCAAAGAAATATACGTTTATTTAACCTTACATCTGACATTTGAATAATACGATACCAATATGAGCATATGGTTTCCCACTGTTTTACATCAGCGGGAAACCATCCCATATCTCCAGCTACTGCTGCTGTTGGCGTATATTTCCCAACACCAAGATAAAAACGCATTGCCCTATTATGTATTGCATTTATACAAGAAAATGACTTGAAGCCCCAAATGGCAGCCCCGTATGTTATAACTGGCCAAACACAATAATCATATAATTTTGTAAAGATATCATAAGGCATACCGCCCATACTTTTATATTTAGCTATTAATAATCCCAGTGCACGACCAGCACTCTGGGCAATGTTTCTCGTCATAATATCATAGTCCAAATGCTCACTTAATGTCAGACCAAGGTATACGTATCTATCTACAACACCAATGGCTTCATTGCCACATGTAAAGCTATGCATCGTTTTACGGACAGAGTTTGGTCTAAAATGGACTATATTACTTTTCTTTGCATTAATTGACATACTATCAAGACAACACCATCTACCTAACTCGTTTACCATACATGTATGTATGTGTATGTGCGACTTTAAAACAAGCGGGTAACTGCTTAATGTTGGATCAAAGCATGGCGAAAGCCCCATGAGCTTTCTGTAAAATTGTAGTCCTTCATTAATCTACCACTTGATCTTCATGACACAGAATTATACCTTCCAGTGGTGGTCGTGTTAAAGGGAATGTACTGTACAACGTACTATCACATAATTTGCCCTGTTGGAGACTTGGAGTGCCGAAAGAGAATACCGTAAATTGCGCAAATGCACTAGTGCATTTTTATAATATCAGATATAGTCTTCCAGTGCACATTTAAGGGTCATGTGATAAAATGAATCTTCCATTTGTGTTTATTACAGACTGTTTGCATGAAGCTCGTTTACTAAAGATCGTGTCATGTTATTATGGTAAACTCGTTTCATAAAAACAATTTGTAATGAACACTCATGTCAGATCCTCTTCTTACGCAGAGGAGTTGGTGCATATACTGATTCAAATAACACGGGACAAGTATATCCGTCGGAACCCACTGAACACAGTTTTGTTCACTACCTAGACTGCAGCAAATAGAAATACATAAAACAATGAAGCACTCAAATTATAAAATCGTCATTTGTTCACCACACTCTATACTGCGACCACTCTTCGAGAGGATTCTAAGGAATGGTCACAACATAGTGAGTGTCGGTTAAACAAAGAAATCATTCTAGAAAATATTTTAATTTACGCATCTGATCTGGACCTCTGATGAAAGGCTTCAACTTTATTAATTCATAGATGTGCTTACATGTAATCCTTTCACCGCCAAAATCGCAAAAATGTACCATGATAAATAGTGCAGTCCCAGACCCTTTCCAAGGCGATGTCTGATCAAGGACTTCACTTTTTGTCTCAGACTCTATTTCAATATCCATGTTTAATTTCCTTTGAAAATTGCATTTATTTATTTCATTTCCTTATTTTACCGAATGATTTAACAAATTGGATTGCAGACTACAATTAGAAATTTAGCGCCGAAAGGGTTCAATGCAATATGTCGAATATTTCGTTAACTTTTATCTGTGGGCGGATGAGTATAGTTTGGTTCGTGATGACTAACTCAACGTCTCATCCGGCTCAAAACTGTTTAATATTCTGTCAGTTGTTGGAAGGAATTAATTGCAAGTTAAATCAACCGTGACAACTTAAATCGTTAACATTTGTCACCACCAACAAAAGTTTCTTGAGCAGGCTAAATGTGAACATGGTATGCTGAGAACGTTTCCTTGTGCAGTGAAACTTCTCTAAATCGGACATTTGATATAAATATTGGTCATGGAGACAGGTATGCAGGGTGAGAGTCATGCAGAAAGCTCCTCTAGGAGGTTTCTGCATGCCTTTCACCATGCATTAATTAGTCACCTGCCTAAAAGGATCTAAATTCTTCTCTAATAGAATTCCGGTTTAGAGGGGTTTTGCTGTATTATATCTTTCACGACTCCTATTAAACCTTCGCTTGCTGAATTTTAAAATACATGTCTTTTTCTTTACCCATGCCCTGTTGTATAATTACATATATCTTCACTGTGTACAAGTATTTCGCTGTGCAATCACTGCTGTGGAGTGCACTGGTTGCGCAATCAACTTGTAAATAGTGCAGACCCTGATGAGACAGCTCCTGCAGGAGCTGTCTCATCTGGGTCTTCACTATTTACAGGTAGTTATATTGACGTGAATAGCAAGCGAAGGGTTAAATGGAACATTGTGATTTGTAAATAATTGGTTTAGACTGTCAGACATTTGAACAGATACATTCAAATAAATTAAAGTGTAACCTTATAAATCTGTGATAGCGTCTACAGACATGTTGGACCCTCAAGAGATGCAGGCAGGAAAAGATTTAACAAATCACACATGTTGACACGGAAGTCAAGATAATATGCGTAAGTTTATAAATTTTCAAGAAATCTCCTTTATTTTTCCACAAACCCTATACCGTCACCACTCTTTAGAACCGTGTCGAACGTTGTTACAGTATAGGGTTTAGGGGAGAAATAATGAGATTAGTATTTGAGTACGCACCTTCGTCCGTGGTTCTTTGACAAATCACACATAATATTATCGATATGAGTTAACACATGTTACATGGTGACTAACAACATAAAATATTATTAATAAGTGTAAACATATAGCACGTGTGTGGACAATTCACATATACCAATAATAAATTAAAAAGTTACGTATATAATTCATAAAAGTTACCACCTGACACATGATGACTAATCACATACAATATTATTTCATACTTCATGGTATCATATGTTTTATTAACTCGGTTATCGTTTTTACCCTTTCCCTTGGTATACACGCCTTTTCAAGCCTTTGCATTATAGATCCGTATCAAACGACTCTTAAATGAGACTAATCAGGATCTACCATGATTGCTTATGAAAATATTGCCGACTTTCTCCTACTGTTTTACAGATAAACTTCGATATGTCGAATTTCAATGAGTTCGAGACAACATATGTTTGAGTCATCCGACTTAAAAATCTGACCAAAACCATATGTTTAAAGCTTAATGCAAGTCTAAAGTAATGCTGAAAGCTCCTGTAGGAGCTTTCAGCATTACTTTCGACATGCATTAAGCTGTCACATGTGTTGCTAGGTATGTGTAGTCATACGTTTTAGATTAATTCTGTATTGTTATTTTTAGAATGGCAAAATTTTTAGTTCGAGTTATCACGAAGAACGAGTTATCCGAGTTCGAGATATCGAAGTTCATCAGTACAATACACTATATGTCCATATGCCATTATAACAGTTTAACTAATCAATATTCATGATGTCATTATATCTTACATAAATATTCAACAGGTAAATGGATGGTTAACCTTTCCTTCATATAAACGCACTTTCACGCTTTTGCAAACAGAGTAGACCCAGATCGGACGGCTCCTATAGGAGCCGCCCGATCAGGGTTTGCTCTTTTTGATATTGACATCAATAGATCTGATCCTACAGTTTTTGTCATGGCAAACATTCCTTTGAAAATGTTACATTATAAACATTGAGCTTCGTAATAGGGTTACATGTAGCTATTCGTGTTATCATTACATCTGATATGAATACTGATTAGGGAAAGGGTTAACCCTTTACTCCTAATATATACGCCTTTCTGCGACTTTGCAAACAGAGATGACCCAGACCAGACGTTTCCTATAAGAGCCGTCTGATCAGGGTCTGCTCTGTTTCCTTATGGCATAATATAGATATTATTATACAGTTTCTGCCATGGCGAAAAATCCCTCTGTCAATGTGCTATTATAACACCTTAGTTTAATTAAATTTCATGACGTCATTATTTCTTTCATGAATATTCATGGAGGAACGGCTTAAACAAAACAAAGAAAGCGACAATTTGCCTTGACACGCAAATGCAATTATTGTTCTCTACATGATCTATACAGACTCAAGTTTAACTTCTCCCGAGGCTTCATAGAAGATACCTACAAAAACAATGTAAATAAGATCAGATGACCTCCTCCGGGTCTACAGTGATTGCTTTGCAAATTAGTGCCAATTTCGTATACATCACAAATGTTCCTGCAGTCATATTGTAAATGGATTGTCTAACGGTTTATGAAATCAACGTTCTTAACTCATTCCATCCTGGACTGTTTTAGAACCAGACTCTTTGAGATAATCTATCGAAAAGAAGACCTATAGAAAAGGGCATTTTGGAATTAAAAAAGTACCTAGTTATAGTCTACTTTCAGTCCGAATGACCGCTCAGCCGACTGTACATTTTGTGTAGTTTTGAAACCATTGCGATAAATAGAGCATTTGCTCCTTCGGAGCAAATGCTCTATTTATCACAATGGTTGCAGTGGATGAGTTTTACAGAGGCACAAGAAGGTGTCAGTAGGAGAGAAAGGTTTAGTTATAAATCAGCCACAATGTTTAAAAACAAATCTGTTGCATGTTTTCTTCCCAATTAGTTCCAGCTTTTGGGAAACTTTTAATCAAGTTTCAGATAGTTTGCATCCTGATAAGCAACCGGAACCTGGTATCTACATTGGACCAAATCTATAAACTTTATCATAGATTTGTATTCGACATCCTTAAATATTTACATTCGCCCTGCAACGTCCTTATATAACCTTATTCTAAAAAGAAAGTTGCATTTTCCAATGAACGTTCATTTCAATACCGGATCCATTGAAATATAAGAAATACAATGGAATATAAATATAAGAAATGAATGACGTGCTCCTGGTGTTCATGAGGTTATGCAACGCATAGCTTTACGAGCAAAGATTCACGTGAAGCCCTTCGGGCTTCACTAACTTTGCTCATAAAGCTATGCGTTGCATAACCTCATGAACACCGGAAGCACATCATTCATTTCTTAATTATACCCCCGCATTTAGACTACGGGGCACAAAAACAATGAATTGATATTTGGTCTGGAATATAATCATCGTGAGTTGTAAAGTGTCTCCCCTTTTCAGGTCTGTCGTTTAGTGGAGGCATCCGTGCCCTCTGAACACGATTTCTTTTATTCTATATAGCTACGCATCGAATACTTCCTAAAGTCTTATTAGCTTAGAAATAATAAGCTTATTATTAACCCATTACCTCGTAGGCTATTTTTAGATACAACCTCTTTGAATAAATCTGTCGAAAACGAGCATTAACTAGAGAAAGGGAAAATTTAGAGTTTTCTAGTTTGAAACCATTGTGATAAATAGAGCGTTTGCTCCTATAGGAGCAAATTCTCTATTTATGACAATGGTTTCACAAAGTGACCTTTACAGAGTCGTCAAAAGTCGTCAATATGAGAGAATGGATTAAACACATGTTTGTTACAATCTTCACTCATTTCCGATTTGTGCAAGCCTCTGCAAAACTATTGACATACTGTCAAATAGCTTTGATTTAATGAGTGACCATGTGATTTTTTGTCTCATCTGGCTGCAAATGAATGTTCAACCACGCTTATCAAAATACGGCATAATCCTTACTCAATGAACACGACATGCTCCGCCTTTGCCAACAGAGAAGATCTAGATCAGGCGGCTCCTATAGAAGTAGGGTCTGCTCTGATTGCGTCTGATATAATAAAGATGTGATTCCACATAGGGTTTGATGGAGGCACTTTGTGACGATTCTAAAGAGTGGTCACACCATAGGGTTTGATGGAGGCATAAAGAAAATACGATTGAAAAAAGTTATTTCTGGAGCCTTGTTGTTTCGTAAACAGTGACATGCGTTGTTGTAAGGAGGGAACCGTTATTGAGAGGGTGGTTGTAGGGAGGGAGCACTGTATCAATTACTATTACCGTACCAGTCAAAATACACATGAACAAGAGAATCGTTGCCATGGCAGAAACTACAGTATCTGATTTATATAATCCATTAGCAAACAAATTAGACCTTGACAATACTAATCCGAAAGGAGCCGTCTTTTCTAGGTCTAGTATGTTTGCAAAGGCGGCTGCTAAAGGTATATCTATGGTTCAGGAGACACTCTCTTCATTTATTGAACATAGGAGTTTTTTTAAAAAGCAGATTATTGCTTAATGTAGGGCGAAATGAACACGAAATGATCCTATACATGTAGGAGCGTTCCGTACCACAATGGAAATAAGAGTATTTATTGCTCTTTTTTGTTTCATTCTTGGCATATAATGTTGATTGACATGGCTTTGTTAAAATTCAAACATATTGCTGCCTGTTTATAATGTACGTATGCTTTAATAATAGATTGCCATGTGATTGTACATTTTATGTTGAAATAAATCCATCTATCTATAAATCTGTATTACTTTTGATCTGCATTAACCATTTCACTGCCCATTTCGGATCTGTGATTACCTATGCAAAAAGTTTGGATCCAGATGAGACGCCGAGTAAATCGGCGTCTCATTAGGATTTAACTTTTTTGTTATTGTTACTGTTATTGAAACACAAATGAAGAAATCAAAAGAATGAAAATTTGTAGCAGACGACAAAGTTAGCAGACGATAGAGTTTGGCAGCGAATGGATTAAGATACCACGAGTCGTCCATACCCATAATTATACATGTTTATGACAGTCGCTTAAAACAGGCTCGACTGTTTATCTATAGAGTATAAAATGTGTGGTTGCATTTGAGGACCTTTTGATCCAATAAACAATATATAACAACGGTCTTTCTTTCATTCCGTTTTAATAACTATATGCCGCTCTGTGAGTGAAATATTTGTCAGTCAGTGCATCATTAAACTCTTCGCATGCTATATACGAGCTGGGTGGGTGGTATTGGCAAGCAGTTTCCATCCTGATGAGACGTCGAGTAACTCGGCGTCTCATCAGAGTCCATGTTGTTGGGTACTCGGTCAATAGATTTTGAACCATTTAAACGAAATGGCTGTAAATAAAAAGTAAAGCACAGTCAGAGAGCTACAGATAAATGTGAATACCCAAATGTTAAAATCGTCATTTCTCCACCAAACCCTATACTGTAACCACTTTTTAGAATCGTCTCAAAGAGACGGTTCTAAAGAGTGGTCACAGTATAGGGTTAGTGGAGAAATAAAGGAGCTATTCTTGAAAAAGAATTAATTTACGCATCTTATCTGGATCTCTGAATTAGCAGTTAAAGAGTTTAGTAGACATTTTTTATTCGGTACTTGAAGGGTTATATGTCTGTGTCTAGACCTTCAGTGATAAAGTCTTATTACATACGCTCCTTTATGTCAAACCGAAGATCCGACGTGATATATTTATTAAAATGATGGTGATATATATTCAACATTTATATCAAGAATTATGCTGTACTTTAGTCGATGTGCATATAATATAAATGTTTAGCATATGCAATAGAAACATAAACAAAGTTAGATATAAACTAAATCTTGCCAATTACGTAATTTAGAAACCTGCAGTCAATCTCATTATTGTTTTAGTTTAATAATTGACAGAACATCAGTCATTTGAAGCGAAAACTATGTGTCGATTATTACCAAGGTTGAATGCAAACCTATTACATCCACATTGTAGTCGTGATGAATTACAAATTGGTCTAGCATATTGTGAAACTAATATAAAATCAGATACACAAAAGAGACCGGTGGTTTGCTGTGTCTCTTTTTTATACCTATCAGGCTATATACAGTAAAACACTTATAATGCGAACACTAAAAAGGGACATAATTCTTTGTTACAGAGGCAGGTGGTAGTTTAATGCAGGACGAACGTTATGCAGAAAGCTCCAATAGGAGCTTTCTGCATAACTTTCGTCCTGCATTAAGCAACCACCTACTTATAAATACAGCTTTTATAAGTGTTTAAGTGGTCGCATTAGAAGGATTCTACTGTAATATGTGATAGAAATTCAAATGCACATTCAATGAATAAAAACATTCTACTACAGCGTCTGTTAACTGTGTTGACTATCAGTTGCAAACAGTGAAGACCCAGCTTAGAGGGATCCCGATCCCAGAGAGCATTCTGATCAGGGTGTGCACTGTTTTCCATTCGAAATCATCACACAGATTATATCATTTCATGCAGTAATTATGCCATATACAAAAAGTGCATTAAGTTGCCACCTTTCTCCAACACGAATATTGATTTTAACGTCCGGTTTAGAGGGTTTTACTGTATCCTCTTTGCAAATGCGTTCAAATGCGTTCAAATGCGTTCAGATGCGTCCAATGCGTTCAAATGCGAGTATTTGTAGTATATGGTTAAAGTCACTCCCAAAGAAACCACGTATTGGTTGTTTAACCTAACGCCTTCTGTAGCCTTCTATATTACTTTTGCATTGCATTAAGCAGCCACTTGCCTTTTAACCCATTCCCTTATAGATTATTTTCAGATTCAACCACTTTGAATATGTCTACCGAAAAGGAACATTAACTAGATAAAAGGAAATGTTAGAACTGTGAGGTATTAAAACCATTGTGAACAATAGAGCATTTGCTCATATTGAGCAAATGCTCTATTTATCACTATGGTTTCAATTAATGACTTTTATAAAGGTGTAGAAAGGCGTATTTATGGAGGAAAGGGTTAAGATCCTATGTTGAATGAATGAATGGTCGCTTAAGACAGGTTCTACTGTAAATAATTAAAATGACCCCTCGTAAAAACCACAAGGTCGTTGCTAAACCCTTTACCTCAGTACAATCAGATCTATATTACACCATAAGCAATCAGAGCAGACCCTAATCAGACGGCTCCTATAGGAGGTGTCTGATCTGGGTCTACTCTGTTTACAAATACGTCAGAATGCGCTTACATAAGGGAAAGGGTTAAACGGAGGGTATTATCAGTGGTGTAAAAAATGGCGCGTTTTAATTAATACGAGTAAATCCAAGTGCATGCATTTTCGTAAAGGCCGTGCAAAAATGACGGAATTTAAATTTCATATAGGAGCAAACGCTCTGGAAACTGTCTCAGAATATAGATACCTTGGTGTTATATTTTCCGACAAATGTGGCTTTAATGAGCACAGTGAAGCATTAAGCAGAGGCGCAGGAAGAGCATTGGGTGGTATTATCAATAAGATTCACATTTATAAAGATTTCGGTTTCAGATCTTATGATAAACTTTATAACAGTTGTGTTGTTCCGATCTTAGACTATTGCTCGGGTGTATGGGGTTTTAAGCAATTTCAATCCACAGACAACATACAGCACAGGGCAATCCGTTATTTCCTCGGTGTACATCGGTTCGCGCCAGTTGCAGCTATTTCCGGTGACATAGGGTGGTTACCTTGCCGGTATCGACGATGGTTGAATATGGTGCGTTATTGGAACCGGCTAAATTGTATTGACAATGATAGACTTACATACAAGATTTTTGAAACAGACTATAGAATGTGTAATAGTAATTGGAGCAGTGAGATGAAAACAATTATGTATACACTTGGATTAAGGGACAATTTCGATAATAAAGCCATAGTAGATTTACAGTTGGCCAGAGAAAGACTTATGAATCATTATAAAAATGAATGGGTTACAAAAGTTCAAAGTTCACCCAAATTAAGAACTTACAAACACTTTAAAAGTGACTTCAAAGAAGAACACTATGTGACACTAAACCTAAACAAAAGTGAACGGTCTGTAATGGCACAGTTCAGGTGTGGCATTTTACCTCTACGTATAGAGACCGGCAGGTACATTAACGAACCAGTGACTGATAGAATTTGCACTTTGTGCAACTCAAATGATATTGAGACTGAAACTCATTTTCTGTTAGTTTGTAATATGTATGACGTAATGCGCCAAGACATTTTTAATGGTCTGTTTACTGACAATGTGTTCACAACCAAAACGTGTCTGGAAAAATTAAGCTTTCTTTTAAATGAACAGACAAGAAAGACTGCCAAGTTTCTGGTAAAGGCATTTCTTCTTAGGCGCAGATTTATCTATGCCACGTAACATGGATGACGCCACTAACAGTATCTATGTGCATATAATTGACATCCATAATATTTGATCTTTTCATATAAGCTATGATATATCTATGTGAATATGTTTAAAGTTACATTTTTTGGTAGGTGACATATAGGCCCATGGGGCCGGGTGTTTATGTATTTGTATATATGTTTGTACATATAAGAATATGATGTAACACATGTCACTATAATAAACAATTTACTTACTTAATGACCATAGTCCATTTGACATTTCAGCGTTAAATGGTCGTGCACACAAGCACAGTTGTCATTTTCAAAACAGATCTCTGTTGCAACTTCCCATAATACATGTAGTCTCATACTCTGTTTCTTCATTTTTTCTGCGAAATGAAACAAAGGGGTGTCTATCTATGATTTGATCTTATAGGTACCCAGCCGATATTGCAATATTGTGTGTATATGCTGATATGTTGCCAATTATTTAAATAATTCGTATTAGGTGTATGTCCACGCTGTGAGGGTCAGAATAACAAATCGCACATGTGGTAAAATATTTTATTGGAATACAAATGCGCATCTCTATCTGCTTTGCACAAATCAACACAGAGAAAACAGTGCAAGTATCTGCCTCATATTCTGTATTACCTTGATAGTTTAATAATTATTTCAGTCTTTTATAACTCTACTTGTTATGTATGCTGTCCCTCTCTCTTACTAATGGAGCACTACCGTTCATCCACTACAGCTCACATACATGGGTTAATGTATGTGTTTTGCATTTCCCTATCTCCCCGACACCCCGCAATTTCACCTCACCCGCCACTATTCAGCCCCTCCCTCTCCCTTCCCATCCCACCTTTCCCTCCCAAGTCCCATCCCTCCCTGCCCCGCCCTCCATGACTCTATTGAGCCTTACTCCTCCCAAGTCCCATCCCTCACTGCCCCGCCCTCTCCCATGACTCTATTGAGCCCTACTCCTCCCAAGTCCCATCCCTCCCTGCCCCGCCCTCTCCCATGACTCTATTGAGCCGTACTCCTCCCAAGTCCCATCTCTCACTGCCCCGCCCTCTCCCATGACTCTATTGAGCCTTACTCCTCCCAAGTCCCATCCCTTACTGCCCCGCCCTCTCCCATGACTCTATTGAGCCTTACTCCTCCCAAGTCCCATCCCTCACTGCCCCGCCCTCCCCCATGACTCTATTGAGCCTTACTCCTCCCAAGTCCCATCCCTCACTGCCCCGCCCTCCCCCATGACTCTATTGAGCCTTACTGGTTCTGTTTTCGGCAGCTTTTCTCCTATCTTCATTAGCCATATCTTTCACTCTCTTTCGCTGGTCCACAAGACTAGGAGTAGAGCTGAAATAAGAACCGATCTGATATATCATCGTGAAATAAAAGAAGTTGTCTCGATAAACAAGGTACACGTTCAGTTAAGCCATTACCTCATAGGCTATTTTTAGACCCAACCTCTTTGAATAAATATACTGAAATGGAGCATTTACTAGAGAAAAGGAAACTTTTAGAATTGTGTAGTTTTGAAACCATTGTGATAAATAGAGCATTTGCTCCTAATGAGTAAATGCTCTATTTATCACAATGTTTTCAAAAAGTGACTTTTACAGAGGCGTCAAAAGGCGTCAATATGAGGGAATGGATTAATCTTCGCTAATTTGAACACTACATGGGAATGATGCCCCAGTGATCACAAATAGGCATGTCGAGTTTCACTGAATTCTGTCAATCCGTAATAGAGATAATTATGGCATCGGACGAAAACCGGACGGAAGGACGGAAATATGGAAGGACACGGACGAACGGACGGACATACCCAAAACAACTTCCCTCTGCCTTTGGCAGGGGATAAAACACAACTAACTTTTAACTTTGCAAACAGTGTAGAATCAATTTAGCAACCGGTTTGCAAACGTGACGTATACTAAGGTTCAGTATCATTTGCACGCCATCAGATCCTTTCTTCTGTTTTACTGGTTTAACGAATAGTGTAGAACCAGATCAGGCGAGACGCGTCGACTAATCAGGTTCTAATCTGATTGCAAAGATTGAGTTTTGTACATCAAGCTTTTTATTGGTCAGAGATTTGAGTTCTCAAGCTTTTAATTGGTCAGATTTGAGCCAAAGGCTCAAATCTGACCAATTAAAAACTTGAGAACAAACTCAGACTCAGCTAAACGTTTTATAAGTATTGATACAGGACTCAATTATGGTCTACGTAATATAAGGGGTTAAACCTTGAATGTCAGCCTTCGCCTTTAATATGCATAAAATCCCGAGAACATATCATGTCCTAACCTTTGACCTCATATATACATATCATTTTGGCGCATTTGCCAACAGTGCAGGTCTAAGATCAGACGGCTCTTACAGGAACTATATGATCAGGATCTGCTCTGCTTGCTCATTAATCTTATTCTACAGTTTTAACCATGGCCAAAATATCCGGTGTTTACATGCCATTATAAACATACACTAAACCCCCACTAATACGACCATCTTAAAGAGGTATAATTATAGGTGCTAGATGCAGGTGGTAGCTTAGTGCGGGAGACAAGTAATGCAGAAAGCTCCTCTAGGAGCTTTCTGCATTTCTTTTGTCCTGCATTTAGCAACCATCTGCTTATAAAGACATCCAAGTTTATTTATTAAGTGGTCGTATTAGATGCGTTCTACTGTAATTGTATGAATATTCATGATGCGACTATTTCATGATTAGTTATTTGAGTGTTAAATAGTGATTTACCTGTTTAGTTTTATCTCCAGTTCCTGCTCCTTTATGTGTGCGTTGCAAAGTCTCCTCCTCTTTGCATCATACACCTTGATGTCTTCTTTCACAGCATTGTCGCGCTTCTCTTTCAAGATTTCTTCTCTCAATATTTCTGCCATCATCTGTTCCTCCTCATCTGTTTACTCAATCTGGACAACAGTAAACAAACACCGTAAAAGTGGTACTCAATCTGGAAAACAGTAAACAATCACCGTAAATAGTTGTACTCAATCTGGAAAACAGTAAACAAACACCGTAAATAGCCGTACTCAATCTGGAAAACAGTAAACAAACACCGTAAATAGTTGTACTCTATCTGGAAAACAGTAAACAAACACCGTAAATAGCTGTAATCAATCTGGACAAAAGTAAACAAAAACCGTAGATAGTGGTACTCAATCTGGAAAACAGTAAACAATCACCGTAAATAGCCGTACTCAATCTGGAAAACAGTAAACAATCACCGTAAATAGTTGTACTCAATCTGAAAAACAGTAAACAATCACCGTAAATAGTTGTACTCAATCTGGAAAACAGTAAACAAACACCGTAAATAGCCGTACTCAATCTGGAAAACAGTAAACAATCACCGTAAATAGCCGTACTCAATCTGGAAAACAGTAAACAAACATCGTAAATAGTTGTACTCAACCTGGAAAACGGTAAACAAAACCCGTAATTAGTTGTACTCAATCTGGACAACAGTAAACAAAAAACGTAATCCGGACATCAGTAAACAAGCACTGTAAATATATGTACTCAATCTGATCTGAACAACAGTAAACAAAAACCGTATATAGTTGTACTTAATCTGGACAACAGTAAACAAAAACCGCAAATCCGTGCACTCAATTTGAACACCAGTAAACAAAAACCGTAAATCTGTGTAATCGATATTTAGATCCATTACCACATATGCTATTTTAGACCCAATCTCTTTGAATAAATCTACCAAAAAGGAGCATTTATCAGAGTAAAGAAAATAGTGCGTAGTTTTGAAACCATTGTAATAAAAAGAGCATTTGCTCCATAGGAGCAAATGCTCTATTTATCACAATGGTTTCTGAAAGTGACTATTACAGAGGTGTTAAAAGGCATCGTTAAGACGAAATGGGTTAAGATACTGGTAATTGAGTTTTAAACAGCGTGGATCCCGTTGAGAGTTACTCGTCATCTCACCTGGACCAAAGTTGTTTGTAAAACATTTTTGATACATGTATTGATGAAACGCTGGAAAAACCGATGTTAGGATCCACTTTCATTACATTTCACCCATTGCAGTCAGAGTAGACCAAGATCAGATAGTTCCTGTTGGAGCTGTTGGTTCATGATCTGCTCAGTTTAATTGTTAGATGGTATAACACGTATTCATTAGTTTCTGCTGTGGCCTCAAGTGGGTTCAAGCGTGTTCATATATCAATATATTAAGACACTCAGACAGATAATGTTTTTTTCTTGCTTGAGTATCACTGAAGTATGGTTGTAATTGTTTTGATATGAACATAAATAAATGAGCTCTACTCTACGGAAACCAAGTTTTCTGCTGTCCAAACATAGTAGAGCAGATTAGCCGTCGTGTTTTAAATGTGACCATGCTCTACACTATGTGGCTGGGTAAAGAATGTGGTGTACGGTTGGTGGTTTTTGCTGTGTGGCTCAGTGACTCGGTCGGTGGAGTGTTGGCATGGTACGCCAGAGGGCCTGGGCTAGAATCCTAGTCGAGTCACAACTTTTGCATCATGTTACATTTTGCACCCAACGTATATAACCCATTGGGCGATATTTTGACATATATTAAGATAATTTGTAATAAAAAGAAACTCGTGGAGTGTTCTTTGGGTAAGAATTCGGGACGAATTCTTGCGTAGAGTTGGTGTCTGTACCCAGGTAGAGAGTGTGGTAAAACGGTTGATGGTATTTACTGTGTGGCTTGGTGGCTCGGTTGGTGAAGTGTTGGCATGGCAAGCCAGAGACCCTGGGTTCGAGTCCCAGTCAAGTCACAACTTTGTCACCATGTTACAGCTAGCTGCCACCCATGCGAGCATACTATGTTTACTGACTGATGTTACATTGTATAACCTCATTACATTCCTCACTTAAACCATTCCCTGATATTGGCGACTTTTGTCGACTCTGTAAAAGTGACTTTTTGAAACCATTGTGATAAATAGAGCATTTGCTCCTATAGGAGCAAATGTTCTATTTATCACAATAGTTTCAAACTGCAAAATTCTAAAATGTTCCTTTTCTCTAGCTAATGCTCCTTTTCGGTAGATTTATTCAGAGGTTCTATCTAAAATAGCATATGAGGTAATGGGTTAAACCCGTCGACTGTTGTTATACTACACTGTTTGTAAACCAGACAGGTTTTCCTGTAGCAAAGTTCAAGTGTATATGAAACACACCTCATTCTCTCGTTCTTGTTCCCTACTTCTGAGTCTCTCAGCTAGTCATGCAGGCAGCCTTGGTGAAGTGGCTGTGTCATCCATGCCCAATGTGAAGGCCACAGCCTTCTTAACTGGCTGCTCTTCAGATTCCCGTTTCTCTTCAGTATTGGTCTCCTCTTCCTGGTCTACAGTCTCTGCCTCTTTGTCTGAAATTAAAAGAAAGAATTTCGATAATCTGTATTTGCATGTTACGTCGAATCATTCACACTTAACTTATTGCGACGGGGAAATAACATGAAGGCAGTCCCAGGGACAGCTGCAGCCCTCGCCGCCCGAAAAGACTGTTAATGTTGTACGATGGTAAAATAACACGGAGTTAGACACAGCTATATTCCTAACCGCGTGCTATTACTCTTAATGTCGCTTATTGTAGTAAATGACTTCTGGAAGAAATCGTAGAAATTCGTCATTAAATTGGATTCAATCGCTAATTTGCAGAACTGAAACAGGTTTCATGAAACACACTGGTGGTGCTTTGAAAATGTACCCTTTTACCCTTTACCCCCCCCCCCCCCCCGGATGAATAAAGTAAATGTTTGGCTGTGACTGAACCTTCAACATCATATCTATAGTATTCCATTTTAAGCACACAGAGCATACACTGAAGATACAGCGCATGTTGGTCTACTCTGTCTGCAAAGATGCCGCGAGTTGGATATTAGGGTAAGAAAAAACGTTATTGAATGTTATTAACCCTTCGCTTGCTATTCGCGTAAATATACATACCTGTAAATAGTGAAGACCTAGATGAGACAGCTATTGCATGAGCTGTCTCATCAAGGTCTGCACTATTTACAAGTTGATTGTGCAACAAGTGCACTCCACAAAATACGTGTACACAGTGTAGATATATTTAATTATACAATGTAATTATACAACAGGGCATGGGTAAAGAAGGAGAAATGTATTTTAAAATTCAGCAAGCGAAGGGTTCAGGTGGTTAAGCGAATATTTTACCAAAACACAGAAACTGTAGACACATGTGTATTTAAGCGGGTTTTTTTTTTCATTTTTAGTAGATATGAAATAATGAATTACAGTATCTTATTATCTCTATAATATTGCACACTCCATTTCTAGCAAAGGGTGCTTTATTAATCTTTACAGCTTTTTGAAAGTTGTAAGATTTGGATCTACACTGTTTGTAAAAGGATATTAAGACAGAAGGAAGGATAAGAACACCAAAACATGCCTTTGACATTCCGGCAGTTGTTAAAACTGTTCCAGATCTTATTTGTATTATATGAGTTCATTGCTCTTCTTATTACACTTATAATTCATGTAAATATCAGTATAGCTTGAGAATAGTAGTTTTAATATTCCTGAAAACTAATTGCCTTTCTCCAGAAAAAAATATTTTCTCCTATTACAATGTAATAACTAATACAGCAAATCCTGATTGGGGAATTCTCTGATTGTGTGAAAAGATATTCTAGAAATTGTTACTCTACACATATAATTGATACACTATTACTTAATATGCTTATTTAACATGCTCTTTATTTGTTTAAAGTTGTCAAATTGTATGAAATATACTTATTGCGAGGGCCTCGGGGAGATTAGTCTTTTGAATAACCGAGCTACCCTCGTAAAATAAAGTCATTCATTCATTCATTCATTCATTCATATCTATATTATTTCACATTTATACAGATAAGATCAAGACCAGTCGTCTCCTATAAGAGCCGTTTGATCCGGTTCTGCCCAGCTTAAGACTTAGCGGACGCATAATCTACATAAAATGGAAGCAATTCATGTCATAGTTACCTGCTTCTTTCAGAGCGTTGACCATATCAGAAGGTTCACCAGTCCTTGGCGTTTGGAAATCTGTTGATCTGCTTAGGATAGCATGAATGTCCTCATCTTGTACATGTACTCCCACGGGTTTGACAGCTTTCCTTCTGTTTCTCTTAGGTAAACAATTACCCATGTTAGATGCAATGAAATAACAGCAAAGAACTACTGATTATATCAAAGGAATAATTATTATGTTTTGCCGGAACAAAAATGCTTCATAGCAACCGTTTTGACGTCAGATCGTCGATCCGCTTTTGATAAACGTCATAATGACGTCACGACGTCGATTGAAGATTGAAGAAATGTTTTAATGATGTAACAAGTTTTGGAAGCATAGAAAACAATGCCATTATCCCATACCGGTTGAATTTTTGTAACAATTTAGTGAATCATTCAATAATCTGTTTACCATACGTATTGAATCAACTACATGTTTATCACTTCCGACACATATACTACTCAATCACACACATCAGTAATAAGTTTCATGATAAAATCCCTTCTTCCTTTCTTTTGAAAAAAAAAGTTTGTTTTTTTTTAAAACAAAAATCACCGTATCTTCTGGAAAATGTCATCTAATAAGGGCATACAATTTTTATTTTATTTTTTAATCTTTGTTTTTGGTAAATGTCAACTCCGAAGTTCAAACCTGGACACCTATTTGTCACGGTACCAAACCTAACACAGTCGGGATGAAGAATATGTAAGCCGCCCGGTAGCTCGGTCGGTAGAGCGTCGAACGGTAGTCCGAATGTCCCGGGTTCGAGCACTGGTTTGGCTGCATATTTTTCTCCCCCCTGTTACATTTGGTGCCCAACCTGGGCCGTGACGTATTTGTATGGTTAGTCTAAGACGCCTTCAAATATATATATTATACTACTCACGATTGAATAAATTCGAGGACGAATTTCAATTAAGTGGGGAAGTATGTCACGGTACCGAACCTAACGCAGTCGGGATGAAGAATATGTAAGCGGCCCGGTAGCTCGGTCGGTAGAGCGTCGGAACGGTAGTCCGAAGGCCCTGGGTTCGAACCCCGGTCTGGCTGCATATTTTTCTCCCCCTGTTACATATTGACAAAAAACAACAAGTTCGGGGACCATAAGTCTGGCAAAAAAAATCAACGAGGCCGTGATAACTCGCACTCTGGATTAACTCACACTAAAAGTTCGGTCTTCCTAAACTTGTGATACAGAACTGCTTCAAATGTGAATTAATGCTAAAAGCTCCTACAGAAGCTTTCAGCATTTCATTAGATCTACACTACACTGTGAACACGATAAAGTGTCCAGTTTAAAAACCGGTTATCTCGAACTTATTTCTATAGTCCCTTGAAGTTCGAGATAACGAAGCTGTTGTTGAATATTACACTTAACCATATTATTGGGGGGGGGGGGGGAGGGGGTTGTGATGGGTATTTATTGTCTACGTCTTATCTGAATAGTATACGTGTTTTTTCATCTTTCAGAACGATACCGACACAGACTTCTTGGACAATGTTTATGATTGAAATCATTATCCAGTAGTCTCCCTTGAAAGTTGTGTCCTACCAATTGGATTCATGTGCCTTTATCGTCAAACCGGTTCCACCGCTATAGTAAATTTGAACGTACATGTATGTCTCAAATAAGCATTAGCGAATCATTGTGATAACTATTATACAGATTAATCAAGTTCCGTAAGAAAACAGCATACCCTGATCAGACGGTTCCTATATGAGCCGTCTAATCTGGGTCTTCTCTGTTTGCAGATTCGTGAAAACACGTTTATATGAACGTAAGGGTTAAGCAGCAGTCATCGAATCAGATTCGAGCCAGGATTTAAAGGAAAGGTGGATAAACGGATAGTTTGTTAACCCTTTCGGCGCCAAATTTCTAATAATCGTCTGCAATCCAAGTTTGTTAAATCATTCAGTACAATAAGGAAATGAGATAAATAAATGCAAATTTCAAAGGAATAAAGCACATATATAGAACTAGAGATTGAGACAAATAGTGTAGTCCCTGATCAGACGCCGCCTTGAAAAGGCGGCGTCTGATCTGGGACTGCACTATTTGTCGTGGTGGATTTACGCGACTGTGGCGGTGAAAGGGTTAAATGGACGTGTTATTAGAATGCATGGCTACAAATAAACTGAATCCAACAAACACATCACAATAATATAATGTTTTAATGGACATCGTTATGTTCCACAACACAACCGCAATAGTTTCGTTCCAATAAACCATTGAAGAAGAGATTTATTCAATAACTGCAGCCACATTCCCTGATGCCCTGCAATATAAGATATGTACATTGAATTATTTTACCCGGTGAATATCCATGCTGGAATTAATCAGCTGCTGAATATATATCACCCGATGTTGTTGTAATGGTATATGAACAGATGATGTTTATACCATGACAAAAAGGTTTTGGTTTGGTTTTGGTTTTCTTCGGGTTCTACGTCGTTTAAACCCTTCTCTTGCTGAATTTTAAAATACATTTCTCCTTCTTTGCCCATGTCCTGTTGTATAATTACATATATCTTCACTGTGTACAAGTATTTCTCTGTGCAATCACTGCTATGGAGTGTACTGGTTGCACAATCAACTTGTAAATAGTGCAAACCCTGATGAGACAGCTCCTGCAGGAGCTGTCTTATCTGGGTCTTCACTATTTACAGGTAGGTATATTGACGTGGATAGCAAGCGAAGGGTTAACAGATATACCATATCTCAGTCATATCACGACGTCCAGCTACATGTAATAAATGGTGTAGGAAGACTCCAGATGTTCTTCAGTGCACAGAACAAATTGCTTTGTTTCGTGCACAGAAGAACATCATTGTATATCCACCGACCTATCGCAAGGCAAAAAAGGGTTGAATAAAATCATAAGCCAAAAACCATAAGCGATCACAGCAAATCCTGAACAAACAGAATCTATGTCTAATCTGTTAACCTTTTGCTCCAGAAATACACATTTATGTGCCTCTGAAAACAGAGTAGATCCAGATCAGATGGATCCTACAGTAGCCGACTGCTCAGGGTCTGCACTGTTTGCTTATGTAATGATATAAATGTGATTTTATAGTTTCTGCTTGACAAATTTTCATGTGCTAATACATCAGTTTAAAAATCAATCTAATTAATATTCATGATGTCAGTATTTCTTACATAAATATTCATGGAGTAAATAATCATTTGTCAGGTAAAACATCTGTTGTAAAAATATAATTCATTCGTAACCCGTTCAATGGCAGCATAGCCGTCTGTCGGAAACATGTCCATATGCTTGAAGTTTAAGAGTGGACATTTGTTCAACTTGTGTATAAGATAATAAACAGAGTAACAAATAGTTTGGACCCTGATGAGACGCCGAGTTACTCGGCGTCTCATCTGGATCCAAACTTAACTGTTTGCAAATGAAATTACAAACCCATATTTATGAATTAATTTCCATTTTTGATAGTTATACAATATTCCTATGTTGAAAACTGACCATTTACCATCAGTAACAATAATTAACAGACCTATAATCACTCGGTCGTGTTCTTTAGTGGTGACCGAATGTAACTGATTGTAAACCAAAGGTACAGTACATATATTAGGAGCCAAACATATATATGTGCCATGATAAAGCAGCCTTAGCGACCATCAAACAGTGTAGACCCAGATCAGCCGCCTAGTGGTCTCAGACGAAGCGTCTGATCTGGGTTTGCATTGTTTCACACTCGCATACTATCAACAGTAATTTTAATAGATTATCTCGTTCAACCGGGAACACGCATGTATTGGCATTTGTAAGCAGTGTAGATCCAGATCAAAGGGTTCCTATGGAGGTATGCACCGTTTGTCATTCACATTCCACTAACAAGTATAAGCATTTCAATTATTGAACACTGATGGGCTATTCCAAACTTATTATTCAGGGTTGCAAAAAGCCAAGACGCGACTCAAACATATTCTAAGTACTTACGCCGCATGTGGTTGGCTAGTGATGCCGTTATGTGTCGTTGCCGTAAACGTCGAAACGTTGTTAGCCGTTGTCCAGGTTACAGTACCCCCGGAAGCGTTAGTTATGGCCCCTGACTGTATCCCGGCACGACATATAGACGAAGCCTGTTTGGAAAAAGAAAGCAACGTGTAGCGAGCTACGCACTTATTTCATGCATTAACCCTTTCGGCGCCAAATTTCTAATTGTCGTCTGCAATCCAGTATATTCTGAAAATGGGCGATCCCTCGAAAGCAAAAGTAGAAATGCAAAAAGAGAAAATTGCAGACTCGGTTTTTATTGAGTCTCTTCATGAGTAGTAATAAAAAGTGCAACACTACTCACGCCCCCTAGCACCGGCTTAAGCAGTATTCAATTTTCAAAACTAATAACATCAAAACTAATGATCCCGAAAGATCAGAAAATATAACAACACTGAGAATGAAGTATTGTTCAATCATTCAGTAAAATAAGAAAATGAGATAAATAAATGCAAATTTCAAAGGAATAAAGCACATATCTAGAAATAGAGATTGAGACAAATAGTGAAGTCCCTGATCAGACGCCGCCTTGAAAAGGCGACGTCTGATCTGGGACTGCACTATTTGTCGCGGTGCATTTATGCGACTGCGGCGGTGAAAGGGTTAAGAATAATTTCAATACGTCTCGAAAGCACGAACTTAAAGAGTGGTCACAACATTGGGTTTGATGGAGAAATGACGATTTTAGTATTTTGCTACGTACCTTTATCTGTAGCTCTATATAAAGGACTATTTGGAATATGAAAGCAACACGGTGCACGCTGTGCTCTTTTTAACCCTGTCCCCGTTTTATATTTAGTCCAATTATCAATACCTAATGAATATTCATGGACGCAATAGTAATAAAAACAATATGGAGGATGTAACAGTTTAGCTATTTTAGAAAATAAAGAAACATATCTATCAAATTCCATTAGCAAACAGAGCAGACCCTCAAAGATCATCTGTCTGTTCTGGGTCTACTATGGTTGCATAATGCGTGAAAATGCGTGAAAATGCGTTTATATTACGGAAATAGTTAATATTCAAGACATAAAGGGCTAACTTTTTTACGTCTTTGCAAACAAAGTAGACCCAGATCAGACGGCTCCAGTATGAATTGTCTATTCAGGGTCTGCTCTGTTGGCATATGATATAATACGAGTATAGGTACGGTTCTACAGTTTCTGTAATTATTTTAATCATTTTAATTAATTTTCATGATGTCATATTTTTCTTTCATGAAATAAAGCAATCACACAGTCCCTCCGTATCCTCTTAGATACGATTTACAATCAGTATCTGCACCGGGTCTATTTGTGGTCGACATAAACCATTTGTTTCTGAGGAGTGACACATGATACGATAAAACTACTCTAAACACGACGTTAAATCTACAGTAAAAACTCGATACTTCGAAGACACGTTTAAGCAAGTGTCTGCTTAATGCATGATGAAAGTCATACATTGTACAGAAAGCTCTTTGAGTATGGATAAATTATACAGAGATATAGATATAAGCGAGTACCCAAATACTAAAAACGTCATTTCTCCACCAAACCCTATACTGTGACCACTCTTTAGAATTGTCTATTCCAGAGTATTGGATTTTGTGGAGAAATAAAAGAGCTTTCCATGAAAATGTTTACATTTGAAAATTGACGCATCTTATCTGGACCTCTGGGATATAAACACAACAAAACATTATTATTGCTGATGTCAAACGACGTGACAATAATCTGTAACACAAATACAGACGCCTATTAAGCTTTTGTCTGCTGGCGGCGTATCCGTGATTACATTTGTACCTCTATGGGCAGTATGTATCCTGATAGAAACGCCGATAATCTCAGGATGCAAACAGTTTGATATGATGATGGTGTTTTTGTAAAGAAATGCAAGATAAATCCACTTTGAAAGCCGAATAGGTAGCCTTTTCTACAAACAATAATTGACTCCGCAGGCTAAAGATTACCAGGTAATGATTTTGTCTCGATCGTCTCAGACGATCCTACTCGGCTAGTCTATTTTTATTCTGTCAGATTTATAACAAGTCGAATAAATGTCATTTTTACACAAATTAATTTGTCATCTCTCACAATGGTGTTATTTTTCACAACAGTATCATTGTTTTCTCATAATGATATTGTTCTACAAAATAATCTGCCGTTTTATTAACCCATTTGCTTCTAAGATCCCATATATGGGACCAAGGCAAACAGTGTAGACTCTGATCAGATTCCGCATAATGCGGCGTCATAATGCGGCGTCTGATCAGAGTCTACACTGTTTGCTGATAAGAATTTCAATATAAAACAAAAGGAAATTGAACGTTTAGGCCAGGCACCCCTTAGATAAAAAACGGACTTATCCAATATATAATCATGGAAGAATCCACTGGGAGCAAATGGGTTAAGAACGCATTAGGCATCTTCACAAGGGCATCGTACTTTCAGAATATATTTGCAGTAGAGGCTGTCTGATGCGTCCATCAAAAGGACGTCTAATTATGAGTATGTAAGGCATGTGGTAACTTAATGCATGTTAAAATGATTGTAGAAAGCTCCAATAGGATGTTTTTGCAAAACTTTTCCCTGAGTTAAACAATCACCTGCTTCTTAAGAGTCCTATGTTCAATAAATGTATAGCCGTTTAGGACAGGTTCTACTGTGCAATCGTGTCATGTTATCATAAACGTGTAGCAAAAATATACTAGCCTACCTTGTGGTATGTTTGGTAGCCGTACACAGCCGCGCTAGTACCGGCACAGTTTGCAGGACAGGTGACTCTGCAATAGAGGACAAATATCACCTATTATAACATATGCTAGCACACATTGTGGTATGTTTGATAGCCGTACACAGCCGCGCTAGTACCGGCACAGTTAGCAGGACAGTTGACTCTGTAATAGAGGACAAATATCGCCTATTATAACATATGCTAGCACACATTGTGGTATGTTTGATAGCCGTACACAGCCGCGCCAATACCGGCACAGTTAGCAGGACAGCTGACCCTGTAATAGAGGACAAATATCACCTATTACATGTATAACATATGCTAGCACATATTGTCGTATGTTTGATAGCCGTACACAGCCGCGCTAGTACATGTACCGGCACAGTTAGCAGGACAGTTGACTGTAATAGAGGACAAATGTCATCTATTATAACATATGCTAGCACACATTGTAGTATGTTTGATAGCCGTACACAGCCGCGCCAATACCGGCACAGTTAGCAGGACTCTGTAATAGAGGACAAATATCTCCTATAATGAGATTTAATGAGACATATTTGCTCAAACAGTGATCGGTTGCATTGTTAAACCATTCTCTCCTGTTTTAGACACAATCGTTTTTAATAAATCTACCGAAAAGTAGCATCTAATACAGAAAAGGAAACTTTTAGAATTGTGCAGTATCGAAACCATTGTGATAAATAGAGCATTTGCTCCTAAGGAGCAAATGCTCCATTTGTCACAATGGTTTTAAGAAGGACTTTCACAGAGGCGTCAAGAGGCGTCGGTAGGAGGGAATGGGTCAACCCATTACTCCATGAATATTCATGTAAGAAAATAATGAGATTATGAATATTAATAAATTCAATATTTATAATGGCATATGAACAAAGGTTTTGGCCAGAATCACATCTATATAATTTCATAAGCAAACAGAAACCCGGCTCATGCGGATCCTATAGAAACCGTCTGATCTGGACCTACTCTGATCTGGACCTACTCTGATCTGGCCATAATCTGATCTGGCCCTACTCTGACCCTACTCTGGCCCTACTCTGATTTGGCCCTACTCTGCTTTCGAGGGCGTAGAAAGGCGCTTTGAAGAAGTAAACTTTTGACAGTAAACTATTGTATGAGTATCAAACAGCCTAGATTCTAAGGAAACGTGGTGTTTCACCAGGCTCTAAGCTGTGCGACATACTGTTAATAGCTTATATAATGATTGATCGAATCAGAAGTAATGAAAATGGCACCGAAATCTAATTTGAGTTAACCTTATTATAAAACTGGAGTCAGGATTATGCAGAATTTTCAACACAGTGTCTGGATCAACACATTGATAGGGGTGTAGATTCTACTTCCTTTAGGGATGTCGCAGACAAATGTGTGTACACAAATACTACAATCGCCATTTCTCCACCAAAACCCTATGCTGCGACTACTGTTTAAAATCATCTCTTCGAGACGAATTTAAAGAGCAGCCACAACAATGTTATTTAAACTTTAGTCTGCTAAGCAAATTTGTGATTGTACAAAATGTCATCGATTTCAGTTGTCATTGTTCATTTATCTTCCATTTCTCTTCTACAGCACAGTCAGTGTATCAAACTGTTTGGATCCTGATGAGACGCCGAGTTACTCGGCGTCTCATCTGGACCCAAACTGTTTGCAAATGTATTCACTCATCCGCCCCCACCCAGCAGGCTAAAGGTTAAAATGTTTTAATTTATGCATCTTATCTGGAAATGGTTTTAGTTACTCCTTAGTACATATCCTTGATTTTTTCTTTTGATTGGAAAATGAAATAATAAGCATCTAATTAACCCTTTTGGTGCCAAATTTCTACAGGTCGAATTTTGTTAAATCATACGGTAAAATAAAGAAATAAGATAAATAAATGCAAATTTCAAAGGAATAAAGCACATGTATGGGAATAGAGACTGAGACAAAAAGTGAAGTCCCTGATCAGACGCCGCCTTGAAAAAGCGGCGTTTGATCTGGGACTGCACTATTTGTCGTGATGCATTTTTGCGACTTCGGCGGTAAACGGGTTAAGTAAGTATAGGGCTGTGCGGAAGATGTTTGAGAATGCAGCCACCCCAACACAAGGAATACGACTCCAAGAATAACGTAGAATACCTATAGATATCAGAGGTTAAGATAAGGTGCGTACGTTTAAGTATTTGAACCAATAGCTCCGTTATTTCTATCTAAATTCTATTGTGTGACCACTCTTTAGAATCGTCTCTTCGAGTCTATTCGAAAGTGTGGTCACGACATGGTTCGAGACGATTCTTAAGCGTGGTCATAGTATAATGTTTGGTACGCATATATATCTGGTACGCACATATGTATTTATGTACGCTCATTTATATGGTACGCACATACATGTAGGTATTTATGTACGCACATATATATGGTAAGCACATATGTATTTATATACGCACATTTATATGGTACGCACATACGAGGGGTGTTCCATAAATAATGTCATATGTGCTTTATTTCGAGGAAATCGTGTAATTCATGCTCAAAACCACCTCGTGTCGATTGAGTGATCACTGGCTCGTGACACAGGTAAATATCTCGTCCACACGTTCACTTGCCTCGGTACAGTGTACATCGTTTCATAGCCTATTCGTAGGACTATACACAAAATGACAGGAAAACGAGCTGAAAATGTTCTTGAAATTAGGGCCTATATAAAAGGTAGGTCATTACTCGGCATAAAGGCTGTAGATATTCACCGCGAGGTGTGTGACATTTATGGGGAGGGCCAAGTGTCCCACAGGACTGTTTGTAGGTGGGTAGCTAAATTTAGTGTTGGGCAGCAGCAACTGAAAGATGCTGCTCGCCCAGGTCGTCCTGAAACAACTACGACCAAAGGTAACATAGAAAAAATCAGAAATATCCTCCAAACTGATGCTCGATTCACCGTAAGACAATTGGCACGAATGACAAACTTGTCGTTAGCAAGAGTTCATGCAATTTTGAAGAAACACCTAAAAGTTAGAAAGGTAAATGCAAGATGGATACCCCATTTGTTAACGGATGAGCAAAAGAAGACGCGTGTAACAATGGCAAAAAAACTTCTCAAAATGTACCCAAAATATAGTAAAAAGGCTTTTTCTAGTCGCTGGTGATGAGACCTGGGTGTATTATTTTGAACCAAAGCGGAAGGTTTCTAACCGAATATTGGCCACTAAAAATGCCAGACGCCCAAGTGCTGCCAAACGAATACGAACGGTAAAGAAGGTTTTGTATGCTATTTTTTCCCTAATAAGGGTTCAGCTATTCAAACCCGGTGCCAAAAGGCAGAACGGCCACAGGCAAGTTCTATAAAAACGTTGTTCTGAGAAGATTGAAGAACTACTACAAAAGTAGCCGCCCCAAAACAGGACTTAAGTATGTCCGACTTTTGCATGATAATGCACCCGCTCACAAGGCACGTATTGTGACTGACATTTTTGAGTCAGAGAAGGTTAACGTCCTTCCGCACCCTCCGTATTCGCCAGACTTGGCCCCCTGCGACTATTTTCTCTTTCCAAAACTTAAATAGCATTTATCTGGAAGGAGATACAATTCGAGAAATGCCCTTGGATCTGCTGTTTATCAGTGTCTGATGAGTGTCCCCATTGAAGAGTATGAAAAATGCTTCAAAAAATGGATTGACCGGCTAAAAAGGTGTATTCAGGCTGACGGAGAGTAATTTGAAGGGCAGAGCAAATTAAAATGAACAAAAGCACTTCCGCTATATGAGCACCGATGCAAGTGACATTATTTTTGGAACACCCCTCGTAGGTATTTATGACGCACATTTATATATAGAACTTTCAATCGATGTAGACTCAGACCAGAGTGGTCCTTTAGCAAACAGTATAGATGCAGATCAGAATGTCTCCAAGAGGACTTACAGTTCTAGCAAGCAATGTAGACCTGATCAGAAGGCAGCTCTCTCCTTTCTTAAATTCAACATTTAAAGGGTTAATCCTGCTCTTGCTGAATTTTCAAATCCATTTCTCCTTCTTTAATCATGTCCTGTTGTATAATTACATAAATTGTCATTGTTTACAAATATTTCCCGGTGCTACCAAGGTTGTGGAATGCACTGGTTGCATAATCAACTTGTAAATAGTGCAGGCCCTGATGAGACAGCTCCTGCAGTACATACCCTGATTAGACAGCCTCTCATCAGGGTTTTCACTATTTACAGGTGTGTACGACGTATATTGTCGTGAACAGCAAGAGAAGTGTTTCCTCTTCTGACTGTCGACAATTTACGTCTCATGCTGTCTATTATTTGGTGATCGACTTAGTCCCCTAGGCAATATCAAATTCCCCCTTCCTAATAAAAATAAATAAAATAATACAGAACGCTTAAATGATTGGATTTGTAAATGATATTTCGGTAGATTGAGTCTGTCTGGCTTCACATTACAGCAAAATATCCCTACTGAAACCCAATTATTAATAACAATGGGGGTTATAAGAGAGGATTTTTGTTTAAACCTTACAGTGCCGAACACCAATCAATAAAAGTCATTTGCAAACAATATAGACCGAGATGAGAGGGCTCCTCTCTCATCAAGGTCTGCACTGTTTGCAATATTACATGTTTCTTTAGAAAAACCCCTAAATATTCAATATAAGCCTGGCCTGTTTGAATTTTGGAAAAGTCCATTTGAAATTCAACATTGTAAGGGATGATACATAACGAAAATAGTACACAATGCTCCTGTGGGAACATTTTTCAAACTTCCGTTCAGCCTTGCGGTACATGTAGTATATCGTGATCCTGCGTGGGATGATTTGATTTTCTTCCATAATATGTTTTATCTGTAGAACGATATTAAATTTTGATATGCCAAAAACGCATCAAACAAATAATTCAAGAAATCTCTTTTTGTAGCCAAAACCTTTCCTCTATGAATAGTCAAGTAAGAAAAATGACATGACACGGAACTGAGGTTTTAAAACGACACTTGAGCAAATTAATGTTGGCCATGGAAGAAACTGTATTACTATGCCTATATAATTGTATAACTAAACAGAACAAACCCTGATCAGAAGGCTCATACAGGAGGCGTCTGATCTGGATCTACTCTTGAGTCAGGAGTTTATATGTGTTCAAAGGTGTACACTACACCGGCATGGATTATTATTGGATTTCGCTTGATAATTCAATTTAGCATCATGAAATTAGTAGCAGATAATGTCAACCCTTATCAATCTGCTCATTTAGTTTTTCCGTCCAAATGCAGATAGCAATTAGTGTTTAACCTTTTACTCTATAGGCTATTTTTAGAACCAACCTCTTTGAAATAAATCTATCCATTAGGAGCATTTTACTAAAGGAAAGAAGGAACAGTTTAGACCTATGTAATTTTGGAACCGTTGTGATAAATAGAACATTTGCTCCTATGGAGCAAATGCTCTATTTACCACAATGGTTTCAAAAAGTGACTTTCACAGAGGCGTATAAAGGCATATTTATGGAGGAAAGTGTTAAATAATAAAACAACATACCCACACACGTTGGAGCTGCATACAGAGAACGTAGCTGTGCAGTTCACAGTGCCAATGCCGTTGTAGACTGCAATAGATATTATTATGTTTTCAGCAGGTTTGAAGCTGTGTGCAAATACTAGTCAGATGATCTTACGTCAGAAAGGTCACTTGTTTGCTTTGTGCTCGACATGAGAGCAACACATAAACGGACATAAACGTGTACCAACACGACTATAGCTCGGACCTTTTTACCTGATACCTAACCTACGTTAGCAATTATGCATAGACAAACTCGTAATTGTTTGGTTTCGCTTTCCCATGTTTTCAGCGAGAGTATACTTCAAGAGTTTTATTTATACAGCATCATCTCTCTCATTATGTATTCTGCATGCATAAGTAAGTGCATGTGTTCAGGTCCGGGCTATACAAGACCCAACGTGACAAAACGCACAGACGCATCCTTATTCCGTCGGTAACGCCCAGGCTAGCATTTGCAAACATTTCTTTTTAACTCGAAGAGTTACTTGTTGTCTCTTTTGGATCCAAGACAGTGTGTGTTTTATTCGGGCCTTTTTGGGGCCGATAATGGGCCCCATTCCTCTCCTGGAAAATTATATATGTTCCCCCTAATTGGAAAAAAAATCCCCTCCAATTTCAGTGACTATGATGTCAACAGAATTATTGAAATAGTTTGGGAAAAAACATAGACATTGACTTGAAAACCTACAAAATAAGACGTCTTTTATCAGGGTTTCACTGTATCACAGTAAAATTGAAATATCTCTTATGTACATTGTTATATTTAATTTCCCTTATTTCCCATATTTTGCTCTCACAACGCATTTTCCCCTTTCAAAGGGCCTAGCTACCATTCCCCCAAAGTGAAAAAAACACTGCATGATGTTTGCTAATTGATTTTGAACTTAACGAAAATATTGACCGATTGTTTAACTGTGTCAGGGCCCATGTCGTTTGACACTCGGCCAATTGTTCCTAAACATCGAAGCAATCAAAACTGCAATGTATGCATTGGGTAAAGGATTAAACTGAGGCTAACGTGACGCAGGGCGAACATGTCACGTATGTTCACTAATTAAATAGCTGGAGTTCTACTATATTTGGCGATCTCTCGCTCAATTAAGTGAATAATTTGCGGAGATGTTTTACCTAAAGCGGATCCTTGTGCAGAGCCCAAGCTGTTGGTTGCTGTACACGTGTATTTTCCGATGTCGCCCTTGACCGCCTGGTTGATAAGCAGCACATTTCCTGATAGTATGAGCCAATGGCCATTACTGAAAATGATCATGTTATTGAAGAGCTCCAGGCTGAAGAAGTTACAGAAATACAACAAACCTCGTTTTGATAGTTTCAGTCAGTCCCTGTTGTTGAAACACTACAAGCCTCGTTCTGATGGCATCAAACAGAGACCGGTATTGGAATATAGGAAGTCTCGTTTTTAAAGTATCAACCAGATACCATTATTGAAATATAGCAAACCTCGTTCTGGTAGTATCAGAGGCAGTTACTGAACTACAACAAGCTTCATTCTGGCAGTGCTTTCTAGAGACCGTTCCTGGATTACAGCAAACCTCGTTCTGATAGTATCAACTAGATACTGTAACTGACATACAGCAAGCCTCGTTCTGATTGTATCAGCCAGGGATCGTTACGGAACTACAACAAGCTTCGTTCTGACAGTAACAGTCAGCAGCTGTTACTTAAAAAGAACAAACCTCGTTATGATAGTTTCAGTCAGTGGCTACTGAAATTCATCAGACCGTTACTGTTACAACGCCCCTCGTTCCATAGTATGAGATAATGTATGTTGATATATAGCCAGCCTCATTTTGATAGTCAGTTACTAAATATAACAATACTCGTACAATCCAGTGTCCGTTACTCCAATACGTCATCATGGTTATTCTAATACAGTAGAACATGTCTTACTATCAAAGCTAATAACAGATAATTATATAATACGCTTACCGTGAAAATCAGGAATGATTCAAAGAAAAAAACAACCTCTAGGAGCCCTCTCATCTGCGTCTGCACTGTTTTGTAAAATATATTAGTGACTCGTTTCAATCTGTGAAAGGATTAATTAGGGAGTCGTGTTTCAGGATATGTAGTTTGTTGACATCTGTACAAACTTAATATGCAAGCTAGATTGTATGGCAATGCAAACAGGTGGTCCAGTGGATATTTACAGTTGGTCAGTCTGATCTTCTTACCTAGGGGTCAGTTTCTCTAAGAGAAACTTGGACATTATCATTAAATAAATCATTATTTCTGAATAACATGATTGTATTGTCGGTGTGTTTAAAGCTTACCTTGTGATTGGTGTCCCGTCTTTGGCCCACTGGACCTTGAGGGGTTGCTCTCCGCTCGCTTTGCATTCAATGGCAAGATTGGTGACACCAGAACTCATGTCTACTTTGTCTGGAGTAACGATCACTTTAGGCGGAACTAAAATACAACATTGGTTACTGATGCCATCATCAATATCAATTAGATTACTTTTGTGTGTCTGTGCTAAATCAATTCCTAGTATAGCTTTCTGCATAACGTTCACCCTGTACTAAACAGCCACTTGTCTAAAGGTATCTAAATTCGTCTCCTCTAGACTTCACGTGTAAGGCGCCCGTGCAGTCAGTCTTGCGCTACCACTACACTATTTGGTTGTAAAAAACCATGGCGGCCAAAGAATTTTAACTCCACGCTTTACGGCGACCGTACGGCAAGGAAACGTTGGGATGCGACGGGCTTCACAAATTTCCTACGGCCGCTGCAGACATCTCTCGATTTCAGCGATCTACGGCCGCAGTAAAGCAAATGTGACTGAAGTTTTACATACGTTACATACATTGTATATATTATTAGTTATACAGTTCTTTTCCAGGGTATATGACGATTTATTCCCGTCTGAGGAAAATCATGTTGCCCGAGCCGTTAGGCGAGGGTTACATCATTTTACCAGCCCGGAATAAATCGCCATGTACCCTGGGAAAGAACTGTATAACGAATTTATTATACTGCAAAGTTTTACGGTTCGGATGATTTATATAAATCCATTTTGCATGTTCAATCACTAAACACGCTAATTCCCCTAAAAGCGCCCCAATACATTAATTCTATCCGAAGGTATCCGAAGTGGTGTGTATTGTATTTCATCGGCGTTCGTGTTATTATAGATGGCTGGACGATATAATAACTCATCTATAAAGTGTTTTATTGGTCATGTCAAACAATGATGTTTTTAATTAATTTCTGTAGTTCTTTTTACGTATAAATAGTTGTCTATTATGAATTTTACTATTGTTTAGCCGAGTCGAGAAGTCGGTCTTTGTCGGTTTCTGACCATAATATGTGGGACCTGCCATGGGGAATTTCTATGTACCCGGTCTGCTCACCGGGTACATGGCTAGTTAACCAATCATAAGTGAGGATTTTACTTAGCAGTATAAGCTACAATGTCACGATGGTTATCAAGGTGGTATGTTCTAAAATTCAGTATTTAGCCAATATATTCCGTTATACCTTTTTCTGTTTGACCTGTCTCTATTATCACTATTATAGTTATCCAAAACTATAAAATACCCCATGACTTCAACAATTTTCTTCATATAAACGTCTTTTCCACGTCTTAGCAAACAAAGTAGGTCAAATTCGCCGTCTGATCAGGGTCTACTCTGTTGGACTGTGACATGACTTTGATCTGATTCTACTGTTTGTGTCACTGCCAAGAGTTCTCTCGAAACATTACATTAATATAAAATAAACTTTCAGCTGAAAACATTAATGATGTTATTATTACTCATAATCGCATCATGAATATTAACCCATTTGCTCCCAGTGTATTCTTCCATGCTTATATATTAGATTAGTCCATTTTTTATCTAAGGGGTGTCTGGCCAAAATTTTGTTTTAAATTGAAATTCTTATCAGCAAACAGTGTAGACTCTGATCAGACGCCTTATTATGCGGCGTCTGATCACAGTCTACACTATCTGCCTACGTCCCATATATGAGATCGTTGGACCAAATGGGCTAATTAGATTATCTTTAGCCACAATACATCTTTTATTCTGGCAGACACAATAGACTAAGATCTGTTTTATACCATTAGCAAACTGAGCAGACTCTGATCAGGCAACTCCTGCAGAACCTGTTTATTTTTCAAAGTCGTGGAAATGCGTATATATGGCGTAAAGGGTTAAACGAATAGTGAACAGGTAAGGTGTTAACTGCCAAGCTGGTATAATTAAAGCCATCCTGGTGTAATAGTTGATGTGAGTGTATATAGCTCACCATCTATCTTTAGATTAAGAGTTGCCTGGTCCGTGCCATACACGTTATTGGCTATACAGATGAAGTATGTGCCGTCCTTGGGTTTCGCATTCAGAACCATCAGGGTTCCATCCGTCTCTTTGTACGCGTTGGTAACACCTGGCTGAAATAAACAACACATTCCAAATCTTATTCCTAAATAAATAGTTAACATTTTCCCTTATATAAACGTGTTTTCACGCATCTGAAAACAGAGTAGACTCAGATCAGACGGCTTCTAGAGGAGCCATCTGAGCAGGGTCTGCTCCGTTTGCCAACAACAAATTATAGATCTGGTTCTTTTTTTTCTAAATAGCTACATGTACAATGTCACACCTTCAATATTTGATTTTAATTAGTTTGCTCATGAATATTCAGTAGGTATTGAAATTTGAAATAAACATAGAACAGAGAAAGGTTAACTGATATATGCTGCTTAAGGGTAGTGTCTCTGCAAATGAAATAACAGTGAAACTTGATTAACCTATAGCTAGATGGACTACCTTTGCAAACATTTTTAACCCATTAGCTCATAGGCTAATTTTAGAATCATTACATCATAGGCTATTTTAGATTCAACCTCTTTGAATAAATCTACCGAAAAGGTGCATTAACTAGAGAAAAGGAAAATTTTAGAATGTTGTACTTTGAAAACATTGTGATAAATAGAGCATTTGCTCCTATAGGAGGAAATGCTCTTTTTATCACAATGGTTTCACAAAGTGACTTCTACGGAGCTGCCAAAAGTCTTCAATATGAGGGAATGGGTTAATTCAAAGCAGACTCCTATAGGAGCCGTCTGATCAATGAATGCTCTGTTTGCTTATGATATAATATAGATATTGGTCTACAGATTCTGTCTTGTCCAAAAATACATGAGTCTATTATAACACAATATAATCCAATTAAAGTTTATAACGCCATTGTTTATGACATAAATATGCATGGGGAATGATTAATGCACAGTAAATGGAGCTACTGTTTGCAAATGCGTGAAAACACGTTTATATGAGGGAATGGGTTTATGATATATTCAAAATTCTTATTAAGTATTTCCAATACTTAGATAACGTATACACGTATAACTTTCCACTTATTTCCATAATGTGTGAATTTAACTTATGATATATGCATATAAACCGTATACGTTCCACATATTTCAATGCCTTATGTTTATAACATACCACACATTTCTTTGATTTAAGCTCATAATAAACTATATATTTCCATGATTTCTGCATATAATATACCACATAGTTCCACAATTTATTCATACTACTCACCACAAACTCAAGTGGTATATACTTCCGACACACCCGTTGCTTCGATACTTTTTGTGACTTACCGGGTATTTTCATGTGATGTTTGAGGCCGGGTGACTTACCGGGTATTTCCATGTGATGTTTGAGGCCGGGTGACTTACCGGGTATTTCCATGTGATGTTTGAGGCCGGGTAGGAATCAGTGTCACACTTAAGTATCACGTTCTGGCCGGCTGTTGCGTGTACTGTTCCAGGAGGGACGATGTGTGGGGGTCCTGAAACAAGTGTTCAAATCGAAATAACAGTTTAACCCTCTACCTCATATAAACTCACGTCCACGCCTTTTCAAACGATGTAGACCCAGATGAGATAGTTCCTGTAGACACCATCTGAACAGGGTCAGCTCTGTTTGCTTATTGAACTATATATTTATATCTTATCTTACAGTTTGTACATGTATCTAAAGCCAAAATTGTTTTTAGTATTTTACATTAACCCTTCGCTTGCTGTTCACGTCAATATGCCTATCTGTAAATAGTGAAGACCCAGATGAGACAGCTCATGCAGGAGCTGTCTCATCAGGGTCTGCACTATTTACAAGTTGATTGTGCAACCAGTGCACTCCACAACAGTGATTGCACAGCGATATACTTGTACACAGTGTATATATATGTAATTATACAACAGGGCATGAGTAAAGAAGGTGAAATGTATTTTAAAAGGGTTACAACTAACGCAAATGATCGTTCTTATAGTGATCCATTCATCCATAACTGTTCATTTGGTTATGGTTTAACTGCTTGCTTTACCATGTGGAATGGCCTAACGTTGATTAACAAAAGAGTCAATTCTGTGTGGAAATGTATCACGTGAGAGATGATTTTTAAAAGAACAACAGTTCAGACTCCTCTGAGTCTTCTGATCTTGGTATGCACTGTTTACAAACACATGTACAATAAAACCTCTCTATAACGACCACTAAATTGTGTTAAGTAGTTGGTATCTGTGGCAGGTAGCTAATTAAAGCAAGGTTGGAGTAAAACGGAACGCTCCGATAGGCTTTTCCTATAGGAGCGTTCTGTTTTACTTTCACCTTGCTTTAAGCAGCCACCTGTCTTTAACACACAGTACTTGATGTAATTTAGTGGCCATTATAGAGAGGTTTTACTGTACATTGTACAATCGTTCAAAGGAAAATGTAATGTCTCTTTTAACATTACCGAAATTGCTGACGCAGCTAAACTTAGAATCATTAATTATTCTCTATAATCATTATGTTTCGTGTTTTTAGTTGATCATCAAGAAATTTGTAATCCATCAATTACCGAGGATGTTGACTCAGCTTTTTGTGTTCAGAGACAATGAAATACATTTAAAATGCAACTAAAGTAAAGTAGAACCTCTTAATGGCGGGCACATCATAAATAAGCACGACATACTTTGAAAACAGGAAGTTGCTTAGTCCTTTCCTGTTCTATATTTACTCCAAAGCTTAACCCTTCGCTTGCTATTCACGTTAATATACTTACCTGTAAATAATGAAGACACAGATGAGACAGCTGCTTTAGGAGCTGTTTAGGGTCTGCACTATTTACAATATAATTGTGCAACCAATGCACTCCACAGCAGTGATTTCACAGCGAAATACTTGTACACAGTGAAGATATATGTAAATATACAACAGGGTAATGGTAAAGAAGGTGGTGTACGGTAGACATTTAAGAAAGTAAAGAAACAGATCTTTCAAATTATATTAGCAAACAGAGCATACCCTAATCAGACTGCTTTATATGTAGACACAGATCAGACCTATACGGACCGTCTGATCATGGTCTGCCCTGTTTGCTTATGGAATTAGATATATCTCTGTCTTTAGTTTATAACCTGGTTGAATTGTTCCAATTTCAATACATTTGTGTATTCATTATCGCGATTTTGCTCACGGATATTCAGTAGGTATTTCAAATTTGGAATAAACACGGTAAATATACAATGATAACTACAACACAACCTGTCATAACCGGCCATTCATTTATTGAACTTTGGAGTACAGTAGAACCCCTCGACCACTTAATGAATAAATAAGAGTATCGTTATAAGCAGGTGGTTGCTTATTGCAGAACAAAAGTAATGCAGAAAGCTCTGCATTACTTTTGCCCTGCATTAAGCTACCACATGCACCTAGCATTCATAATTATACCTTTTTAGGTGATCGCATTATCGGTGTTTTACTGTACTTAAACTAGTATAGAAGCTTTTAGAATGATCTATGACCTGCATTAAGCAACCACCTGCTTACATGTTCATAATTAGAGCTATTTTTGATGGCGGCTTAAGTCATGTTCTACTGTTCAACAGAACCTGTCTTAAACATAGACTTTTATAAAACCAGATCGCTGCCCCATGACGCGGAAAATGTAATGCAGAAAGCTTCTACAGGAGCTTTCTGCATTTATTTTATCCTGCAATAAGCTACCACCTGCATATACGACCCATACTCTTATTTCTTTTCAACGGCCGTTGCAGACAGATTTTACTGTAAATTTAATTTAAGTATTGTGAAATACTGAATTACAATAATGATAACAAGTCAAACGGAGGAGTACAAGGCCGACCAATAGTACGCTAGAACGTGTCTTAACCCTTTACCTGTTCTATAAATATTCCAAATTTCAATACCTACTGAATATTCACTAACAAAATAGGTATAAAGAAATATGGAAAGTGCAGCAGTGTAGACATTTTAGATAGTAAAGAAACAGAACTATCAAATTCTCCTAGCAAACAGAGCAGACCCTGATCAGACGGCTCCCCTAGGAGCCGTCTGATCTGGGTCTACTCTTTTTGCAAATGCGTGAAAACACGTTTATATCAGGGAAAGAATTAAACAACCACTAAAAGCATGACTATATCTCGGTCAGTCGTTAGCTTAATGCAGGTCGAAAGATATGCAGAAAGCTTCTACTTTTCTGCATTATTTTGCTCTGCATTAAGCAACCACCTGCCTGTATTCAATAATTGAATCGTCGCTTAAGACAGGGTTTTACAGTAGAATGTAACTTCGTTACGTTTTCTGTCAAGTTGTCAGTTTGTCTAGGTAACCTTGGTGATGCTGATAAAATTATGTCTGCTAAAATTCTCATGTGCTGAACGATTTCCCGACGTAACATTCTATTCATTTTTGTGTGAAATTGGTGAACTTGTGTCGAACATAATTATTGGGTCCTGATTTGTTTTCGGATGACTTAATTCCTTACTCTATGAATAGTTATGCGAGAAATAATGGCATCATGAATATTAATTAACAGTTTTCTTTATATTTTAATTAGTGATAACACTATCTGAAATGTGTAGATATCTTAGGTCCTGATACATCGAGTTACTTCTAGATCTAAGTTGGTTACGGATGCAGGATAAATGTAAAATTGCAACTATGCTGAAACTGAGTGTTATCCAATGCTATACAGGCCTTTAGACTGCATCGAGCGGTTGAGTGATTACCTAAGCGAACAGTTTGGATCCAGATGAGACGCGGAGCAACCTCGGCGTCTCATCAGAATCCAAACTGTTTGATACACTGGTTGCATTTTAGTCGATAAACTGATTATAGTTTGAACTTGGAAAAAAGGTACATGTAGTGTGTAAAATATTGTTTAAAACAATGTGCTCAACAGGCGAAAGTTTAATGATGGCATGTCGAATGAATGATGGAAGGACGAACGTCATTAGTTTGTAACACTATAGCGTTTTCTCCTTGTCGGTCTAACTTGTTTAGCGTTTATTTTATGGGTTTGTTTGTTTGTTTGTTTGTTTGTTTTGTGATTTTACGTTGCTTTAACACTATTGCACACACTTTTGGTATCCTTCAAATCCATTCCCACATACTGACACATTTTGACGCCTATGTAAAAGTCACTTTTTGAATCCATTGTGATAAATAGAGCATTTGCTTTTATGGAGCAAATGCTCTATTTATCACAATGATTCCAAATGCTCCATTTATCAATAGGTTTTTTTTGTTGTATTTGTCGTTTTTTGGCTTGTTTGTTTTTAATTCATGTCGGCAACATGTTTAAATTAGTTTGAGTCAGGCCTGACTTGAGGTAATATTCTTTTTTAAACATTTCATAATATGGCTTTTTGGCCTCTTTTTTGCCGTCAGCTCTTATCAAACTTCCTTTAGTAACACTCTCAACGCTTAGTCTTAGAGAGTTGCGTATGTGGTATTAAAATATGCTGCATGAGTTATACCTGTTTTTGATAATACATGTACATGTATGCTATTTAAATGACTGTGATGGTCTCTTATAATTGAATGACTTTGTACATGTATGCAAAATAGTGATAAGCATGAAAAGTAATGTTACTTTGTTGTACGTGGAAGAGACAGAAATAAAGAAAAATATTGTAGACATATCGCGATGTCCAGTTAATAACATGTACATGTTCACGCATTTGAAAACAGAGTAGACCTAAAGGAACCCCCTGACCAGGGTTTGCTCTGTTGGCTAATTAAATTTGATAGGTCTGTTTCTTTAGTTTCTAAAATAGAAATTAATTATATTTATATTTAATTATAACTATTTTATCCATGAATATTCAGTACGTATTGAAAATTGGAATAAACAGGTAAGGACTTAAACAGCTTGGACTTCGATGGGAGGAAGTTCCCAGAGACAAACGGCCTGGATCAAGATGAGTCTCCGAGTAGCTAACCCATTTGCTCACGGTGGATTTGTCCATGCTATATATTGGATTAGTCCATCTTTTATCTAAGGGCTGCCTGCCCTAAATTTTCAATTTCGTTTTCTTTTAAATTGATACTTCCTATTTTATTCATGATTCATGACATTTGGAATAAACATAGACCAGGTAAGGTGTTAACCCTTCTCTTGTTGAATTTTAAAATACATTTCTCCTTCTTTATCCATGCCCTGTTGTATAATTACATATCATGTATCTTCACTGTGTACAAGTATTTCGCTGTGCAATCACAGCTGTGGAGTGCACTGCTTGCAAAATCAACTTGTAAATAGTGCAGACCCAGATGAGACAGCTCCTGCAGGAGCTGTCTCATCTGGGTCTTCACTATTTACAGGTAGGTATATTGACGTGAATAGCAAGCGAAGGGTTAAACAGTTTGGACCTCGATGGGAGGAAGTTCCCAAAGGCAGACAACCTAGATCAAAATTTGACTCCGAGTAGTTCGGTATCTCATGAGGATCCAATCTGTTTGACACTCAACAATGGTGTTTCAAAAGCATGGAGGAATCGGAAGTGGGTAGAAATATCAACTAGCAGGGATGTATCAGACATACAGTAAAAACTCGGTACTTTTAGTAATGAATGATGGCTGCTTAATGCAGGATGGAACTAATGTAGAAAGCTCCACCAGGACCTTCTCTTTGCATAAAGCTGCCACATGTCTAAAATGAAAAAAGTAGTAAAGTTAAGCAGAAAAGCCACACACAAAACGCCACCATCACCAAAACACCTACAGAAAGCATAGCAATTTATACTCATACACACACATACAGTAGAAAGTCACATACAAGACGCAATCACCACCAACACATCAATAGACAGCATGTCACACACACTACCAAACACACGCAAACACACGAGAAGAACACAGAAAACACCAACAAATACACGAGCACCAGAGACAAACATGAACAAAACACAAGCACAAATACACAAGATAAACAAAAGTAAGGGTGACAAAGAGAGAACCGCCTTGGCACGGTCAGTAGAAAAATCACCACTGGGGGTTTAAACTAAGATCAATAATGATCTAGTATTTGAGAATTCGAATAAACGAGTTTTCTACTGTATTAAGCTGCCACCTGTCTTAAAGATAAAAAATGATAGGTATTTGAGTGTTCGAATAATCTAGCTGTTACTGTTCATTTTATAGTACGATCCTTTACTTTTCATTTTCCCATGAAAATGGAAAGCATTTATTCTTGCTTTCCAAGTGTTCTTTATTCCGAGAAAAAAATAATTAAATTAATTTTTGTCTAACGTCATAATCCTTCACCGCCAAAGAATAGAAATGGCATTTCATGCAAATATACAAACCTTAATAACACTTCACTTCATTAGTCTTTAGCCTCCAGAGCAAATTATTTTTACAGAATTTTTCACTTGCTACATTTTAAAAAAATCCAGCTATAATCAATTTGTCTATAAAATACAATCAGGGTATCATACAGTTTGGATCCTGATGAGACGCCGAGCTGCTCGGCGTCTCATCTGAATCCAAACTGTTTCCATAGATATTCACTCATCCGCCAATAGCAGGCTAAAGGTTAAAGACCGGTAAAACTTCTGTGCATTTGCAAACATGATATGAAAATTAAATACAAATATCTCATGAATAAAGACATTTGTGATCATATCTCTTACAAATGCCATATAAATAAGCCTAATTTCATTCAAATTAATTTTAGGAATTTTCATGAGAACACAAAAATAAAACCCAACTCATCCGACAATGTACAGTTCAACTTCGATATCTCGACCATTAAGGGACCATACAAATTAGTTCGAGATAAGAGAAACTCGAGTCATACTATTTATAAGCTGACCGATATCTCAAGTTCACAGCTTAATGCAGGTATAAAGTTATGCTGAAACCTCATGCAGGAGCTTTCAGCATTACTTCCCACCTTCATAACGCGTTTCTTTCGACAATTATTAAGCTGTCGCATGTGTTTCTATATATATAGAACACTTCTGTATTGTAAAGTTTGGAAGGAACGAACTTTCAGTTCCAGTTATCTCGAGTTCGAGTTATCCAAGTTCGCGATATTCAAGTTCATCTGAAGTTTTGAGAAAATTTACGGTAGATGACTCTACTCTGCTCGTGGAATGAGTAATGAAAATGAATAATAAAATAATAGACCTGATTCAACAGTGTCTACCAATGCAATATTTCCTGTGTACACTCAATCTCCTGTACACACAATCTCCCGTGACACACTCTCCTGTGTACACACAATCTCCTGTGTACATATTCAATTATAAATACAGCTGATAAATATTCATGATGTCTTTGACTGAAATACAGTCAAATCTCGATTATTCTAACACTAAAACACATATCACTATGGATTTTTCAGACAGACGGAAGCTTAATGCAGGTTTAAAGTCATGCAAAAAACTCCTCTAGCAGTCACCTGTCTAAAAGTGCACCAAGTCTCTTTTAATAATAGTATCGAGTTTTGACTGTATTCAGCAGGGAAACGGTATTTTCATATGTAATCGGACAAGCAACGAATATACAACAGGGACGGGGTTCAATAAGCTGACAGGGCATATCCAGCATACTAAATATTACTGGTGGAGGTGAATCACATTCTTGTTTACCATATGTATGTATGTAAGCCTTTTTCTGCACTGTTTCTATGCCATTGTTGCCCTCGCAAATGTACTCTCCTGTATCTGCTGAATTCACGTGATCAATGTGAAGCTGGGAACCATTTACAATAGGTGTGATGTTATTTGTCAGCAAAAACTTGGAACCATCGGGCATCACCTGAAATTTAACACAAGCAGTTAATAACGGTTAATCTGTAAACTAACGTTTTATGAATTATTTATTTTTTATCTTAACTCTTTCCTTCATATAAATGTGTTTTCACGCATTTGCAAATAGAGTAGACCCAGCTCAATCGGATCCTATAGGAGAATTTGTGGAATTTGAAATACTGTTTTTCTTTAATTTCTGAAATGATCACACTATTCGACCTTCCACATTTCATTATAATACTCATAATACTCATAAATGCTCTACATTAAAATTGATCACATTAATAACATTTAATCCTTTCCTTTGTACAAACGCATTTTCACGCATTTGCAAACAGAGTAGGTGCCCTCTTATCATTATCTGTTCTGTTTTCTTCTGGAATTTAATTAGATATAGTAAAACCTCTCTGTAACGGCCACTAAATTACATTTTATATTTTGTGTTTAATGCAGCTGGCTGTGTAGGAGCGTTCTGTTTTACTTTCACCTTGCTTTAAGCAACCACCAGCTAATTAACATAATTTAGTGTCCGTTATAGAGAGGTTTTGCTATAAATCTGATTCTGCACTCTCTGGCACAGTCTTAATGCTTGAATATATTTCGGATTATAAATATTCGTGACGTCATTATTTCTTTCATCAACAGTAAACAGGACAAGGGTTAACACCTAAAATTTACTTGTTTTAATTAACCCTTTTGCTCTCAGTGGATTATTCCATACTTTTATATTGGATTACTCCATTTTTTACCTAAGGGGTGCATGGCCTAAATTTTCAATTTCGTTTTGTTTTATATTGATATTCCTATCAGCAAACAGTGTAGACTTTGATAAGACGCCGCATTATGCGGCGTCTGATCAGAGTCTCCACTGTTTGAATATGTCCCATATATGGAATCGTGGGAGCAAATGGGTTAATCTTCAATGGAAGTTTGTTTCTATACCTTGTACCAAACGATGTGGGGAGCCAATGGTCCGTCGATCATACACTCGAGTGTAACAGGTTTAGCGACCATAACGGTGTAGTTCAGTGGAACCTCATCAAACTTGATATGTTCTGAAATGTATAAATAAATCTTAACCCTTCTCTTGCTGAATTTAAAAATACATTTCTCCGTCTTTACCAATGCCCTGTTGTATAATTACATATATATTCACTGTGTTCACGTATTTCACTGTGCAATCACTGCTGTGGAGTGCAATAGTTGCACAGTCAACTTGTAAATAGTGCAGACCCTGATGAGACAGCTCCTGCTGGAACTGTCTCATCTGGGTCTTCACTATTTACAGGTAGGTATATTGACGTGAATAGCAAGCGAAGGGTTAAGTGTTGTTTGTTGTGTTGTTTTTTGGGGGTTTTTTTGCACCGGGCTTTTACATCACTTTAACCCTTTACGCCATGAATATTCATGCGAGAAAAAATGTCATCATTAATATTAAAAAGATTAATTGTTATAAAGACATAAAGACATGAAGTGCTGGTCATAGCAGAAACTGTAGAATCATATCTATATTGTATCAAAACCAAATACAACAGACCTTCAGGATCCATCTGATCTTGGTCTACTCCGTTTTCAAAAGCGTAGAAAAGAGAATTGATAGAGTAAAGAGTTAACAGATTTTCAGTCATATAATCATAGATGAAGGAATAAACCACAAAGCTGTATCGACTAAACCTGTCATGTTAACAAAATACAGTAAAACCTCTCCATAACTGTCACTAAAGTATTAATTAGTTGGTATTCAGGGCAGGTGGCTGCTTAAAGTAAGATGAAAGTAAAACAGAACGCTCCTACATGAGCGTTCTGTCTTACTTTCACCTTGTTTAAAGCAGTCACCTTCATTTAACACAAACAATTTGATGCAATTTAGTGGCCGTTATAGAGATGATTTTACTGTACAAAAATTTCGCTGTCTGAGTATAGAAAGGCGTACATGTATGTACGTAGTAAAGGTTTAAGAATTACAATCATAAAATATTGAATTTCTAACATGACGGACCCTGATAACGTGACTCGAGTCAAATTTACTTACTATATACGTGCACCATAAACTGCTTCACTGAGTTTCCAAGGGCGTTCTGTGCCGTGCAAGTATACATGTGGCCGTCAGACGTTTTTGAGTTCTTGATTGTAACTTTGTTTGGGGACACAACCGTTCGCGCAACATCCATGGTAGACGAAGACGGGGTCCAAACGATGGACGGTGAGGGATATCCACTGGCATTGCAGTTTAGAGTAAAGTCCGTACCTTCTAGTGCCCGAATCGTTTCAATTTGTTGAGAGAACTTTGGCACCGCTGTCAAAAGGTATAAAAAATCATACTTAATCAGCTTGTACCAACTTTTCCAAGGCGGTTCTTCCATCTTCCTCCTATTGCGTGTTTGTTTTGTCTGTGTGCGTCTCTTGCTGTTTTTATAGTTATGTACATTTGCTGTTTCCTTGTGTTGCTGTTCGGACGACTGTTTGTTCTGTATGTGGTGTTTCCTGCATGACTCATTTTTGAACTTTTGATAAATTATTTCAGCATATTTTTAGTGAAGAAACAATATTATCAATAACAATGATGTGCATCAACGTATTTTATCAATATTAGAGTTCCTTTATTGGATATCAGCAATTATAAATTAGATTTATGTTGTCTTTCCAAGGTGTATTGCAACAGAATGGCGAAAGTTTTTTTTCTAATTTCCCACATATGTTGCAACGATGGAATTACATATACAGTAAAACCTCTCTCAACCGGCAGTTACAATTAGTAGGAATATCTGTCTTGGAGACAGGTAGCAGCTTAATGCAGGATGAAAGTCCTAGAGGAGCTTTCTGCATGACTTTCACCCTGCATTAAGCAGCAACCTGCCCAAAAGTATCTAAATTATTATCTACTAGAATTCCGGTTAAGAGAGGTTATACTGTACATTTATGACTAATTGTTTCTCCTTTTCCATATATTTTTGCAACAACATATTTATTACTACTTTACATCGAGGGATTGGTGCAAAACTTATGTAACTCCTTCACTTTGTGAAGGAGTTACAATTATAGTTTTGCACCAAGCCCTCGACATGTTTCTTCTTTAATCAAGTGTGCTGCAGTAATATATTTGATTTCTTAACTCTTTCGCAGCCAACTTTTGTCACCGCAAACTCAGTCGTCTGCTACAAGTTTTATGTTTCATGTGTCTTCGTTTTCGTGTAAAACAACAGTCACAATAAGTTCGGATCCTGGGTTACTCGGCGTCTCATCTGGATCCAGGTTGTCTGCTTAAATAATCACAGATGCGATAATGGCAGCGAAAGAGTTAAGTACACCTAAACTAGTTTCTAACTTATTCAGTCTTTTGTAACACCGTGTACATGTACAAGGTGTTTCATCACCGTTAATTGCGTTGCTACAGTAATCGTATGAGTATGTTATTACCTTTTAACCCTTCTCTTGCTGAATTTTAAAATACATTTCTCCTTCTTTACCCATGCCCTGTTGTATAAATTACATATATCTTCACTGTCTACAAGTATATCGCTGTGCAATCACTGCTGTGGAATGCACCGGTTGCACAATCAACTTGTAAATAGTGCAGACGCTGACTAGACAGTTCCTGCAGGAGCTGTCTCATCTGGGTCTTCATTATTTACAGGAAGGTATATTGACGTGAATAGCAAGCAAAGGGTTAACTTGTTCCCGGTTGACTATCATGTCAAGATGCCGTCCTGTATATTGACTGTATTATGTTTTATTCTGACATTTGATCACAGGGTATTTTGGCTCAAGCAGAAATTGTAGAATCATATCTATAATATACTATAAGCAAGCAGAGCAGACCCTCATCAGGCGACTCCAGTATGACCCGTTTGATCTGTGTGGACTCTGCTCAAAAGCATTTATATGAGGGGGGTTTACATATTTCGATGACAAGTTTTGTTGTCTACAACATGTATCGCTTGATGCTTTTTTTAAAAGACAACGTTAAAAACACAGCCGACAAAGTAACAAATAGATCGTGTACGTCAGCTGAGGAGAAAGAGCTAAGCGTTCTACTAGTATGATAAATTTATAAATAATTGTTTTCATTTTCCGAGTGTGTTGGAGTAAAATCCTATAGGTAATTGTTTTATTTCCTACCTAAGTGCGTTTTTAATATTTCTCGCTCAAACAGCAAGATAATTTAGATAGCTTTATGGAGTGTTTGTTCTCTCTAATTAAGCCCCCAACTGTAGGACATGTACGCAAAACTGTAAATCTCCAATTTGGATAAAAGTTTTACCCCCCACCCCCGCCCTACTGGCACATTTTGACGCCTCTGTAAAGGCCATCCGTTGTGATAAATATAGCATTTGCTCCTTTCGAGCAAATGCTCTATTCATCATAATGGTTTAAAAACTACAAACTTCTTAAAGGTTTCCTTTTTTCTAGTAAATGCTTCTTTTCGGTAGATTTTTTCAAAGAGGTTGGGTCTAATTATAAAAATGGTTTAATACTTACTCAGTGCGCTACAACACTGTGTCGTAGGCGTTAGTACCCTGCTACTTCCGGGATCTCCTTTTGATCCTTTTGGTCCTGAAGGTCCTTTAAATAAAGTATTTAATTTTATCTTCTGTAACACAATTGATAAATAGTCATCATATATCATTTAACAAGAGTGTTTGAATGAATACCCTTTATGGGGACGTATTAGGAGAAAAGAGGGAATACAGTTGAACTTCTACATCTCGAACTCGGATAACTTGCAATTAGTGATAACTCGAATGGAAATTTACAATACAGAATGGCTCTAGAATATATCATTACATGTACGCATGTCTAAAACACATGTAACATCTTTATGCAGGTCGAACGTAATGCTGAAATCTCCTGCTGCAACTTTTAGCATTACTTTAGACCTACATTACGCTGTGAACTTGAGAAATTGTCAAGAATAGAAAACGAACGACTGGAGCTCATTGTTTCGCGAAGACATTTGTATGGTCCCTTGAAGTTCGAAATAACGAAGTTTCACTGTAATCCAAAATGTAATGCTGCAAAGATTATGGTCATGTGATCCAATTATATAAGCAGTCCCAGATTCATTCTTTTGACTTGAAAACGAAAATTTGGGGGTAATTGTATAAGCTGTTCACTTGAAAAACCTAACCATATATTACCCAGCAGAACATGTCTTAACCCATTCCCTCATACATGTATTGACGACTTTTGACCCATTCCCTCAGATTGACGACTTTTGACGACTCTGTAAAAGTCAATTTGTGAAACCATTGTGATAAATAGAGCATTTGTTCCTATAGGAGCAAATGCTCTATTTATCACAATGGTTTCAAACTATATAAGTCTAAAATGTTCATTTTCTTTAGTTAATGCTTCTTTTCGGTAGATTTATTCAAAGAGGTTGTATCTAAAAATAGCCTATGAGGTAATGGGTTAAGAGACCATCAGATAGACGTCTAACTCTTGCATTTCTTAAAGGTGGTAGAGCAAACTGCTATTCGAGCTTTTTACCATGTATTCAGTTGTCACCTGCTATTTAGTTATTTCCTTGTTCTACGTTTGTTACAAATTTCAATACCTACTGAATAGTTATAGACATAATACATGTAGTTATAATATATAGACGGTGAAATTTTGTAGTCATTTTAGTATCTAAAAAAACAGATCTATCAAAGTCCATTAGCAAACAGAGCATATCCTGATCAGACGGCTCCTATAGGAGCCGTCTGATCTGGATCTACTCTGATTGCAGATGCTTAAAAAACACGTTTATATGAGGGAAATGGTAAGAGTCCTGTGAAAAATAATTGAATGGCCGCTTAAGATAGGTTCTACTGTATAATTGATAGTATAACAAATGGTAATCACGTTTTCATATAATAAACTAACAGGACAGATACCCACTGTGTGTAAATGATTAAATGGATGCATTATCAAGAAAAAGCAATTTGAAGGTTCGATATTAACTATGCCATCTTTGCTAAACAATTTACTGTGTAAATATTCTTGATTTTTGCTGAAAAATGTGCAAAATATTCTAATGCACGCCTACACACAGTCTGCGGATATAAGTATTCACTCGCTTAACCCTTCGCTTGCTGAATTTTAAAATACACTTCTCCTTCTTTACCCATGCCCTGTTGAAATAATTACATATATCTTCACTGTGTACAATTATTTCTCTGTGCAATCACTGCTGTGGAGTGCACTGATTGCACAATCAATTTGTAAATAGTGCAGACCCTGATGAGACAGCTCCTGCAGGAGCTGTCTCATCTGGGTCTTCACTATTTACAGGTAGGTATATTGACGTGGACTCCTGCAGGAGCTGTCTCATCTGGGTCTTCACTATTTACAGGTAGGTATATTGACGCGAATAGCAAGCGAAGTGTTAAGGTCATTAATGAAACGGGTAAAATGACCAAATGAACGACAGTTGTCGTCCAAGTGTTAACACAGATGTCGTAAAAAGATGAGCAATATGATAAACACTGTCCTTAATTTATGGACAGTAACAATGTGACATGAAGATGAACAATTTAGCAAACACTGTGGACTACCAAGAAAATGTGAACAAGGAGAAAATGAATACTTGAGAAAATGACTTTCGTTTAAAAGAATAGAGAGTGTCAAGAGAAATGGATATTAGCCCTTTACTCCATGAATACTCATGTAAGAAATTAAGACATCTTGAGTAATAATTAGATTATTTTTACAATGGCGTATGAACACAGGACACTTTGGTTCAGACATAAACTGTAGACATTGAACTATATCATGTCAAATACAAACAGAGCAGAGCCTGATCCGATGACTCCTATGGGAGCCGTCTGATTTGGGTCTATATTGTTTGCGAAAGCGTATTTATGGAGTAACGGTTAGTGTAAGAAATAGACGACTACGTGTATATCAGGTAGCTACACAGTAACATACCTCAAAACCGGACGTTAACCCTTCGCTTGCTGAATTTTAAAAAACATTTCTCCTTCTTTACCCCTGCCCTGTTGTATAATTACCTATATCTTCACTGTGTACAAGTATTTCGCTGTGCAATCACTGCTGTGGAGTGCACTTGTTGCACAATCAACTTGTAAATAGTACAGACCCAGATGAGACAGCTCCTGCAGGAGCTATCTCATCTAGGACTTCACTATTTACAGGTAGGTATATTGACGTGAATAGCAAGCGAAGGGTTAACCCTTTCCCTGCCAAATTCTGTCTTCTGCTAATTTTGTCGTCTGCTACACAATTTTTTTTTTATTTTCTTCTTTTTTGTTTCAAAAACATTGTAACAGTAACAAACAGTTTGGATCCTGATGAGACGCCGAGTTACTCGGCGTCTCATCTGAATCCAAACTGTTTGCATGGGTACATTGTAATCACAGATCCGGCATTGGAAGCGAAAGGGTTAATTTTAGTATAAATATCGGTCCTGGAGAAATGTGGCAGCATCATAGAGGATGAAAGTCGTGCAGAAAGCTCTTGTAGGAGCTTTCTGTGTGACTTTCACCCTGCATTAAGCAGCCACCTGTCTAAAAGTATCCAAGTTCTTCTCTACTAGAATTCCGGTTTAGAGGGGTTTACTGTAGATCTATCTATTTATGAACAATGGACGTGTTGCAATGGCAGCCAGTGTAGATTCGGAATCCTTTTGTTTTCAAAAGCAAACTGAACATACTCTGTTCAGACAGGTCTTGTAGGAATCTGTTCTGTCACTGGGGGGAGACGTATCCCGGATATTGCTAATAAATGAGCTGTATTTTGACGCAACGGAGAGAACAGGAGTGCAACGAGGGTAAGTAAATGCGTATTTTCTCTTAATTAGTTCTTTTTCGGCAATTGACAGGTGGTGCTTTAGATTCACCACACTCATATTATACACGCTATATACATGATTTGGAATCAAACAATGCAAGCGTTGGGGAAAATCACAAAATGAACGCCGTGCTCGCGAAAGAATGCATAACCCTCTCCCAGATTTGTTTATGTTACTGAAAGATGGAATCAAAATATAACATTCTGAATTGAGCGATCGCTTTAAATATCATTCAACTATGTATACTGAAAATTCACTCATATTGGTTCAAGTTTGAACAAAATATGGCCACAAACGAAAAGTCGGTTAGTCACTATTAGTGTACTGGGGATTGATAAACGGTGTACTGGGTATTGCATATTGTCAAAATTTGGTGTATTGGGGATTGCACATTACACTTTAGTTGTTTTTTTGCTTATTCACAGCATAATAATTTGAAAAGACCTCTGAAAAGTTTATTCAGGCAATATTCTTCTATTTTCATCATAAAGTAGTATTTAAAGGTCTAGTTTTGACTTGATGGGGTGTTAATTGCATTGTTTGTTGTGGTTGGGTCCCACCATGCTTGATAGTTATTACATCATATTAACCCATATCCTCCGGTACTTTCGTCTGCTTTGAAATTGCCGTCTGCAAAACAATATTTAGATCTAAATACGATTTGTACATACATCAGTTGCTCTATGCTATGCTACCTCTGATCTGGATCCAAACTGTTTGTAAATAACAGACAAGTAGCCACCAGCAGGATAAGGATAAATTGCAACTAACCCTTATCCTGCTGGTCGTGTCTTGACTGTTATTTGCAAACAGTTTGGGATCCAAATCAGATGCTGCATAATGCCGCGTCTGATCTAGATCCAGGCTGTTAGATTTAAAATACATTTGTCCCTGAGACCTTTTGAATTAAAATATGCACATATATTGCTGCATGATATGGGTTTAGCATCTATCAATTAGAACCCTACTGTGCTAACTGGCTTGCGGTAAAGGGGTAGTTATGAACCCCTATAATAGGTATTTAAGCGTTGTTAAAATATGCCCTATCCATCGATCTAATTCAGCAGGGATCGGATAGCCTGTAAACGTTAGTTGTAATATTCTAGCAATACATATTCTTTATGTACAGTGTCATATTGAGACAGAAAATGATTTTCAAACTATTTCATATGAAAAAAATGCATTAAAAATTGTTTGTTTATTTGTTTCAGATATTACGTCTCTTTAACAGCTTTTCAGTCATATTGCGACGTCCAGCTAATCACTGGTAATTACCAGATACCCTTTATACTTTTCAGATACAAATCAGTAACTGGGTAGAAGTAACTGGTATCAGAACACCAATTAGCCGCAAATGCCCCATGGTGTAGTCAAAAGTTACAAGTCCACTGAGAATTAGTGTCAAATATTTTGCCTCAAAATAAAGTGACACTGTTTTCATGGGATTTACATCATTTTGTGTTTGTCATGTAGATATACATGGTTGTCAGAGAATAGATACAATGCATGTCTGTTATTCTAGAAAGGGTTTGTGAAGAACTTGTGTGAACCTAAGTGACATGTCCCTGTTCAGTCAGTGCCTCTGTCAGAAGTGTCAAGTAACTGGAGTGTAAGATATTTTTCTTACATAACACATGACACCCCAGTGTTTGCATTTTTCAGTTATGCATGAACTTATCTTTGAGGACAATACAGTTTGGTTCCTGTGTTGGGTATAAAAGTTGACATTTCTTTACCTTGTACTGTAGTTGATGCAGTTTATATGAATCATTCAATGATATAGGACAGCCTATTTGGTGGGGACCCACTCTAAAAAAATGGACAATCAATGTCGCCGATATAAGTCAACTGATATTTCGCCAATTAAAAGCAATTAACGTCGTGTCATTGTTTTTCTAAATTTTTCATTATATTAGGATTATTTCATAAACATTTTTACGGTATAAAATGTTGTTCTGAATGGCTTTCCAGGCCTTTAAATCTGCAAGGGTGGCGAAATTTGCATGTCGCCATGGACATTTTTAGTTTTCCTTGTACCCATAATATAGTGTAGAATGTAATCATGCCCGATTTAAACCCCTGCATTTATTCATTATTAATGGATGTTTTTCACGAAGACAAAACGGCGCTAAAGGAACCTAAACATTAAAATACATTGACATGCTAATGCAATGTCGCCAAACTAGACCTAATCTACGAGGCTAAACTAATTTTGTGTACTAAATAACCTATTGTTTATCAAAATTTAATGAAAAGTACTTTGAGAAAGCTGGCCAATCAAATACAGCGGAAAAGAAAAAAATCCTAATCTACGAGGCCTAATTTACGAGACAAATATATTTCTGCAGTTGACCCTTCCATCATTCCCGAGTGTTATAACTCAATTACGTCTAATTCAAAACTTAAACCACAGTCACATGTAAATAATTCATGGAGGATGTCATTTTGCTACATAATTCGTCTACATAATTCCCTAAGAAAGCGGTGAGTTATGTGACATTTTAAAAAAAATAGCTTACAGGTTGCCTCCTTGAATTTGTATTTTATTTCATAATTATGATTTGAATACCGAATTATCGACGTTTGAATAACATAACTTTTCGCATTGTTTAAATATTCCACATGAAAGTTTGTAGCTTAGATTAAATTGTCCCGTAGATGAGGATGCCAGTATCAAAGTATTTCTACACAATTTTTCAAACATAAATTAAGTTTAAATTATGCCAGTATAATACAAATCTATTTATAAATAATAAATAGTTCAATAAAAACAAGATTGGCAATATATTGATGGCAATTATTTGTAGAATTTTTCAGATTTTTTTTCACTACTATATTTACTTTTATTTTTGTTAACTCACGAACATGCTTACTTGCTCACTTCATTGCATTTACTCCTATTGCCCGATCTACATACGTCAAGAATGTCTCCTTTCAAATAGGCATTTACAAAGCCACACATACAGTCACCAAAGTGTCCCGTAAAATATAATCTCTTTTGTCCCGTAAATTATAGTAATAGTTTTATTCACATCAACATGTTTGAATCCCATTAAATGGCTGAATTGTTTTGTTCGTCCATCCCTACTTTCGTCTGTCTGTCAGTATGTCTGTCGTTTCATATCTTGTGATAGTGTCGATCTGTCTCGAGGTGTTGTGTGACTCATTACTCAAACACTAATTTAAGCGGACTGTTGAAACGTGCATTATTTGAGCATGTGCACCTTCAATTTCGGCCCATGAGTTAGCAAAACATTGGTGACAGTGTGATAATTTAGAGCAGCAATAATTTAAATAAGAAAGTACAGCCAATCTTTGATAAATGTATAGCTGTCATTGAAAATATATAACGATGTATCATCAATATGAAAGATATAGATTCAATGACAGCTGGGAGGATCATATATCTGTTTCAAATGACTCAAAATGAGAATTTATTCGCACTTTGAGCTGTTTGAAAAAGATAATATAGACTCGCCAATAAAGAGGTGAACAATTAAGTGTAGTTTAAGTTCTAATGGAAACTTTGAATTACGAGTATGTAGGAAATCGTGTTAATAGACTTATCAATGTTTGACTGTACTATAAAATATAACAAACTTAAGGCCATCAAAAGCAGAAGAAATTGATTGAACAGGAAAATGTAATGCGCAAGACAGGCGTCCTGGTACCTACAGGAAAAGGGAGAAGAATGTTCACTGTCCCTGAAAATGTTTTCAACTTCACGTCCTTTACCAATAGTCCTTAAACATAATTTTATAATTTACGGGACAATCCAATGGCATACTTTTCCCCAGCAAATGTTTGGTTCTGGGTTATGTGAACGCAAGTAGTAATCAGTTTTGTTAATTTTATTAGTAACTCTTGCAAACAGTTAACAATTGATTGTTCGACTGAATCAAACTATTTTCATTACATACATTTGTCAGCGGTCAGTGCATAGTTCAGTCAAAAGGGATATTTTAAATTACAGAGTTAAATTTGAAATTTTCGGTCTACTTGTATTCTCCTAAATGCTCGTTTTGATGAATGCTGCTGTTTATAAAGCAATGTATATCATAATATTTGTCAGTCTAATTTACAGGACACATTCCTATAATTTACGGGACTGTGACTTTCGATAGAGAAATTTTCTTACAAATTGTCTCGTGTACCTATGTATGAGTTTATAATACATCGGGCACGTTTCCTGACCCTCAATTTATTATTTTTTGCACTTATTTTAACTGTGTAAAAGTTCAAATACAACATTCATGAAACTATATTTTTATGAAGTTGAGTGTGGTGTTCAACTCCTAATTTTCATACTTTATTTGTACAATTTGTTTATCCTGCATATATCTACATATTTGTATGAGACTAACCAGACGATGCCGTGATCGTTATCAATGAGTTTCTTCTTTGTCACTGTAAATGGCGACAATTTCAACAGGGGAGCTAACTATGCACTAGTATTTCATTTTTACTGTACTCAATATGGTACTGAGCATGTTAACTGGAGCTACACATAGATCTACATGTAATCTCATATCAATTAACTGAAGAGTAAACAACAGATCTATTGAGAAATAAGTAAAAAGACTATTATGATTGATGGATGGATTAGTTGGATTTTACGGCACTGCTACACAAAAACTATTATTAACAGATAGCCAGTACTTATAGATGATCATCGAGTATTTCAATACAGATGCATATAGATCTATCTAGAATGTGCGATTGACTAGAAACAGCATTTATCACGACAGAAATATATCTGAAATATCTAACAACGTTCAATAAAACGAAAAAAAAGAGAACAAATGAAATGCAATACCCAGTACACTATCATGCAATACCCAGTACACTAAAATCTTTGAGCTACCAATCCCCAGTACCCTAACAGTGACTAACCGACTATTCGTTTCAGGCCATATTTTGGGCAAACTTGAACCAATATGACTGAAATTTTCAGTATACGTAGTTGAATGATATTCAAAGCGATCGCTCAATTCAGAATTTTATATTTTTATTCCATCTTTCAGTAACATAAACAAATCTGGGAGATGGTTATGCATTCCTTCGCGAGCACGGCGTTCATTTAGTGATTTTCCCCATCGTTTGCATTGTTTGATTCCAAATCATGTATATAGCGTGTATAATATGAGTATGGTGAATCTAAAGCACTATCTATCAATTGCCGAAAAATAACTTATTAAGAGAAAATACGCATTTACTTACCCTCGTTGCCATCCTGTTCTCTCCGTTGCGTCAAAATAAAGCTCATTTATTAGCAATATCCGGGATACGTTTCCTCCCAGTGTCTGTGGACACATACGCAAATATTGATTGTTTATCGGATTGAGGGTTACGTAAAACTGTCCACAAAAGACAAGTGTAGTGTTGGAAATAAGACAAAACTAACAAAAACGAGTTACAGATGAACCCTTCTCTTGCTGTTCACGTCAATATACCTACCTGTAAATAGTGAAGACCCAGATGAGACAGCTCCTGCAGGAGCTGTCTCATCAGGGTCTTCACTAATTACAAGTTGATTGTGCAACCAATGCACTCCACAGCAGTGATTGCACAGCAAAATACGTGTACACAGTGAAAATATATGTAATTATACAAAAGAGCATGGGTAAAGAAAGAGAAATGTATTTTAAAATTCAGCAAGAGAAGGGTTAAGGTGTGTACTTAAATACTAAAACCGTCATATCTCTACAAAACCCTATGGTGTGACCACTTTTTAGAATCGTCCCAAAGAGACGATTCTAAAGAGTGGTCACAGCATTGGGTTTGGAGTAGAAATAAAGAAGTTATTCTTGAAAATATTTTGATTCACGCATCTTGTCTGGAGCTCTGATTTAGTTAATAGTTTCGTTGTTGAGTACGCTACTGCGTGTCAAATATGTATCCTATCGTGCTCGCTTATTTCCTGGTAAAATCGAAATGATCAGAGACTAAAATAAATAATACCAATGAAAAGGGAGTAGGTGGTCTCGTTTACCTGTAACAGAGGCACCCGGTGGTCCAGTGGCTCCCATGTCTCCTTTTTCTCCCTTTACCCCATCCGTTCCGGAAGTTCCATTGTCACCCTTAGGTCCTGTGAGAAAACAAGCTTACGTATCACTCAATCTGACAAGGTCGCCCCTGGTCAATGTTTCACAGTGAAGATCAACAGATATACGTGCGTACTCATGTACTAAAATCATCATTTTTCCTCGAAACTATTTGCTGTGACCAGAGAAGCGACTTAACCCTTTCCCTTATGCAAACGCATTTTGACGCATCTGCAAACAGGGTAGACCCAAATTAGACGGCTTCTATAGGAACCATCTTATCAGGGTCTGCTCTGTTTGCTTATAGTGTAATATAGATTTGATTGCACGGCTTCAGCCTGAGCTAAAATGTCATGTGTCAATACGCCAATATACAAAATAAATAACCTTATTAATATTCATGACGTCATTTTTTCTTACACGAATATTCACCAGGGAAAGGGTTAAAATGGTTTAAACGACCCCCCCCCCCCTATACACACATGTACGCGGCCCCAGAACTTTGATCCAGATGAGACGCCGAGTAAATCTATATCACATCAGGGTCAAAGCTGTTTGATATTCGGTCAAAAGTTTATAATAACCCATTCCCTAATAGACTATTTTTAGTTTTAACCTCTTTGAATGAATCTACCGAAAAGGAGAATTAACTAGAGAAAAGAAAATGTTTAGAATTTTGTAGTTCTGAAACAAATGAAATAAATAGAGCATTTGCTCATTAGGAGCAAATGCTCTATTTTTCACAGTGTCACACTAAGAGATAAATAATTGGAGACAAATTTTATCGAGTGGGAAGTTGTCAAAATTGCTCCAGTTTCATATTGGAGCAGACATGCTTTTCACAGTGGGATAAAGAGGCTGTTTGAAAAGTAAAACATGTATTAACACTTTACTCCATGAATATTACCTTAATAAAGACCCCAGATGAGACAGCACCTATAGCAGCCGTCTGATCAGGGTCTCCTCTGTTTGCCTGTGGTGTAATATAGATCTGATTTTACAGCTTCTGCCTGAGCCAAAATGGCATGTGTTTATATACCATTATAAAAAAATCCAATTCATATACATGAAGTCATTATTTGTTAAATAAATATACAAAAAGGAAAGGGTTAGATATTAGCTAGAAGGTATTAACAGATTGTAGAATCAGATCTATATTATTCTATATGCAAACAAAGCAGACCCTGATAAGACGATCCCTTGTGGGTTTGATCTGAATCTATTCTGTGTGAAAAAAGCGAAAAAAGGCGTATCTACAGAGGAATTGGTTAACCCTTTTGGTGCCAGTTTTGTCGTCTGCTGGACACATTTTCGTCTGCTTCAAACTTTAGTGTGGACGCATGTTTAATTTCTTTATTCTACATTAAAATAGTGTCAATCAGTTTGGATCCGGATGAAACGCCGAGTGACCAGGCGTCTCATCTGGATCCAAACTGTTTGTATATGCAGTTGAACTTCGACATCTCAAACTTCAAGGGACTATTCAAATTTAACAGAGATAACAGAAGTTCGAGTTATTCGATTTCTGATCTGGACAATGTCGTAAGTTCACAGCTTAAATTAAAGTTTTAAGCAATGCTGAAAGCTCATGTAGGAGCTTTCAGCATTAATCTAGACCTGCATTAAGCTTTCACATGTGTTCTAAATATGCGTAGATCTAGTAATACATTTATAGCAATGCTGTCTTATACCGCAGGTCGAGTTATCCGAGTTGGAGATAGATTTCTATCAAAGTTCATCTGTATTATCACAGACTCGTCTTCATGGCACTGAATAGTTTAATCAGTCAAGCTTAAAATAGTATTAGTTCATTTCGAGATTAGAAGATATCGTTCACCTGCAGGTCCCATAGAGCCCATGTCTCCCTTTGGCCCTGGTGGTCCTAATGCCCCCTGTGATCCTTTTAGTCCCTGAGGCCCTTCGTGACCCAGTGGCCCTTCTAATCCACGAACACCAGGCTCACCCTTTTGTCCTAAAACAGAAATTTGTGGGAATGATATTAGAGCTTTTGAATTGTACATTGAATAATTAATATTCTATCATTAGACAGCCTTACTCCTTAGTGCAAAACAAACATTTGATTAAAGTTTAACCTTTTTCATGTCCTATGTTTATTACAAATTTCAATACCTAGAGAATATTCATGGTCAAAACAGTTATAGCGAAATATGTAAGGTTGAATATTGTAGCCATCTTAGAAACTAGCGAATCAAAACTATCAAATTCCATTAGCAAATAGAGCAGACCCTGAACAGACGGATCCCACCCTCAATTCGGAATACTCGACGATTTTCGGCATACGGCTCATATAGGAAAGCTGTCCCATGACATACATGTAAAAGATGCACGTATATTCCTTGTCACATTACTATAATTTAAGTGACGTCAGCAATGGCGTCAGAATATGCTTACGATATGTAGTTTCATGCAGGAAATAACGCCGAAAATAAATGAAGTTGTAACCGTTATTTTTGTGTTGTCTCAATAATCTGTGTCATTTATTTATAGATTAAAGAAAACCTATTGAAAAACCGTATATCATCCTGTAAATTTGAGCCTTTTACAGAGGCCTTTAAATGCGTTAATACGAGGGAATGGGTTAAGTTACTGCCCATGAACAGATTCAATAAAACTGCACGCTTCTAATTCTGTTCGCATTGTAGCTTTTGCGTTCAAGCAGGAACTCATTCTTTCAGAATTTGTGTATAAAACATTCCTAGAAATAATTATGAAATGTCAAACTCTTTCAAAGATTCACCTGATACCGTTCTTCGAAACTGCCAATTAAAGTGTCTTCCGCGTATACACTTGAAAACAATTAATATTTATTAGATAAATAACAGAGCAAATGAGCTATTGAACAAACTTATGAGCACACGCTTTGGTAATAAGCAGTTTAGTTAAAGAAACGGTGTAAATGCAATTGCATTAGACAATGAGAATATAAAAAGAAATGCGAATGTTGATGAGATGTTTACATTGCAAAATAACATTCAGCTGAAAATGCATGTTCTATCATTTGCTAAGTGTGTAGATCACGACCAAAGGGTTCCTGCAGCATTCCTCGGACCAATATATGTACTATTTGTCATTCAAAATCATGTAGCAAGTTTTAGTCCTGAATACCGAACAGGCTGTGTTGTTAAATACTGACTAGTTATTCGACTCTGACGATTAAGCATTGCAAGGGGTTTATAATTACAGTAAAACCCATCTAAACCGGAATTCTAGTGGAACAGAATTTTGATACATTTAGTCAGGTGGCAGCTTAATGCAGGGTAAACGTCGTACAGAAAGCTCCCAGAGGAGCTTTCTGCATGACTTTCACATTGCATTAAGCTCTCACCTGTCCCCTGTCTCTAAGAGTGATATGTATTTTAACGTCCGGTTTAGATCAAATATAAAACAATTACTCCCAACACTTACATGAAACCATTATTCAAAGCAGGAAATCAAACCGAAACATTCGCTACTACAGATTAACCTGTCTATACATACTGCATAGAGGTATGGTAATAGAATGCGCTTCTTAACCAAATATTTCATATGAACGAAAGTCTTTTCAAGCATTTGCAAACACAGAAGACCCAGATCAGGGTTTGCTATGTTTGTTAATGGAATTTAATAGACATGTCCCTTTAGTTTCTAAACTTAGAATGTTAGACTTTCCATAGTTCATGATAACTATATTGTCTATGAATGTTCATTAGGTGTTAAAATTTGGAATACATTTATAAAGGGAAATTATTAACACAGGACGAATGTAACGCAGAAAGAGCTCCTAAATGAGCTTTCTACATGTATATAACCTTCCTCCTTCTTACAACCTGCCTAGACGCTTTCCTCCATAAATACGCCGATTTTACTTTTATGCCGGATAAAATTTATACAGATAGCTCACATTATAAATGAAACTAACTTAAGGGTAATGAAAGAAGTTGCCATACAAACGAAACTAAATAAAATAAAACGAAATGTAATTAGCTACATGGTAACAAAGGGCCTGATATACAAACAGAACTATATAGATTGATATGAAAGTACCAGTCATACACACGCTATAAAGTGATGTTCATACAAATTAAACAAGATGAAGATTATGAAAGTACGTGACTTATAAACTACACTGGCTAAAATGTAATGAAAATACCTGGCATACAAACGAAACTTCCGTTGTTACAGTACTTGGCCAGAATTGAAACCTACAATGAATAGTATCAAATATTAAGACACATTTGCCTATCTCAACCATGCTGACTTGTATTTGCAGACTGGTTGGATCCTGATGAGATGCCCAGTAATTGACATACAAAAAAACAACAGTTCCGAGTTTTGGGCAGACGATTTTCCAGCATGATACGGATACATCTTTAACCTACAGAGCAAATTATTTTACACAGAATTGTTCACATACTACGTTTTCAAATTTAAAGCTATTATCAAATTTGTCTTCCAAAATGCAATTAATGTGTCAATGAGTTTGGATCCTGATTAGACGACGATTAAATCGGTGTCTCATCTGGATCCAAACTGTTTGCATAGGTATTGACTCATCTGCCCATAGCAAGCTAAAGGTGAAAACGCATCACCTTCTCTCTTTCCCATACAGTACCTAACCCTTAACCCTTCTCTTGCTGATTTTTGAAATACATTTCTCCTTCTTTACCCATGCCCTGTTGTATAATTACATATATCTTCACTGTGTACAGGTATTTCGCTATGCAATCACTGCTGTGGAGTGCACTGGTTGCACAATCAACTTGTAAATAGTGCAGACCCTGATGAGACAGCTCCTGCAGGAGCTGTCTCATCTGGGTCTTCACTATTTACAGGTAGGTATATTGACGTGAATAGCAAGAGAAGGGTTAATACCGTGAACATATAAGAGTTTAACTCCACACATTTTGCATATTTATCATCTTAAATACTTTTTATATATATCGGCAGTTATAATTTGTGAGAGACATGACGCAAATAATGCTGAACGTAAACGGTGTAGACCATGATCAAAATGTGTATAAAACATACTTGTGGAGTAAACTTTGAATTAATATACCGAAAAGGAGCATTAACTATAGAAAAAAAGATAATTTTAGAAGTGTGTCGTTTTGAAACCATTGTGATAAAAGAAAGGAGAAAATGCTCTGTTTACCATAATGGTTTCAAATAATGTGTTTTACAGCGGCGCAAAGAGACGTCAATAGGAGAAAGAAGTTAAACCAAGAAACACAATGTCATAGTGTGTAACTCCTACTATACAAAGACACCTCTCTGTCACACAAACGGTTAACCCTTATCTCCCTATTTTCAATCTGACTCAATCCGGGATCAGGATCCAAGCAGTCAATAATTTCTCAAAAGCTTGATTGAATCAGAATAAGTCAAATTCCAAATTTCAGAAGACCTAATTGTTTCAGATCAGGGAATTGGTTAACCCTTCGCTTGCTATTCACGTCAATATACCTACCTGTAAATAGTGAAGACCCAGATGAGACAGCTCCTGCAGGAGCTGTCTCATCAGGGTCTGCACTATTTACAAATTGATTGTGAAACCAATGCACCCCACAGCAGTGACTGCACAGCGAAATACTTGTACTAGCACAGTGAAGATATATGTAATTAACAACAGGACATGGGTAAAGAAAGAGAAATGTATTTTAAAATTTTGCAAGCGAAGGGTTAATAGTGTTCTTTTTGGTAGGTGGTCAGCTGCTGCAAAACAAACAAATTAACTAAAAAGGGAAACTAATCACTAAATGAGGGGAAGAGTGGTGGTAACTCGTTATATGATCTGCTTCTAAATTTATTAACGCTGTTTGAATGGTCAGGTCAAACTGTGAGTGAATTTAAAAAATATTAAAATGAACCAAACCGATGCTTTATTCAAAAATGTACATGTGTCATTATAAAAAATAAAAATCATTAATATTCATGTTGTCATTATTTCTTATATGAATATTCATTGTGTTAAAGACTATGAAGAATATAAGTCCGAACGTGTTCGTCTTACCTCAGATTTTGCAATCTCACCAAATATATTGGCCAGGTCATTGCCCGCTGAGCCGGTCTGTCTTCTACTCCTACTGTTTCCATCTTGTTGTAGAACATATTCTGAGTTGGCAATCGTCTGCACGACATCTCGAACACATTCCTCCACGAGACTGGACCTCTAATTAAAATATATTTGTAAATAGTTAGACAAATGAAGTGATGTTTTCACTATTTCCACCATTCAAACGCTTTTTCATGCCATTGCAAACGGAGCAGACCATGATCAGAGGGTCTTGTTTGCCCATGACATTATAATAGAATAGACTCTACAGTTTCTAAAAATGCTAAAAAGGCCTATGTTCTTATAAGAGTGAGGAAAACAGCATTTCAGGGAGCTGCACACATATGTGTAAAATGGCACTGCGTCAAAACATCCTCAAATATTAAACAGCACCATTAACCCTTTCCCCCATATACACGTGTTTTCACGCTTTTGCAAACAGAGTAGACCCAAATAAGATGGCTCCTATCGGAGCCATCTGATCAGGGTCTGCTCTGTTTGCTAATGTAATTTGACAGTTCTCTTTCTTTATTTTCTAAAATGGCTACAATGCTCCACTGACAATATTTCATTTTAACTATTTTTCAATGAATATTCAGTAGGTAATGAAATTTGAAATAAACTTAGAACAGGGAAAGGGTTAAAAGAAAAAAAAACGTGACAAAACGCACAAAAAGACATACTTATTATAACAGTTACCCTATAAGAAAAACAAAGTAGACCATAGTATGAAAGCAGGAGTACCGCCTTGGAACGGTGATCAGTAGCTGCCTTTATAAAAATCCTCGGGTAATATTCATACATGATATAATTGTTTCTTACATCGATCCTTTATTTATTATTAGCTGCTTTATTTATTATTAGCTGCTTTATTTATTATTAGCTCCTTTACTTATGACGCGGCTACTTCTTTGTGAACATCTTTTTGGGACATGACTAAACAGTAGGTCACAAATTGGGGTTTGGTGGAGATATGTCGAATTAAGCATTAAAAATATGCCGTTTATCTTTTGCTGTGGGCTGTATATTAAAATGCACAAACCTGCTCCGTGACATAGTGATGCAACTGGGAATACACATCGTCGACACTCCGCTTTTCATTAGGCATAAGTCCTTGTTTCAAGTCGTCCAAGACGTCTTTCAATGCATCATTAACTGAAAAAGTCTGTTAACAAGAGACACGTTTTAACCCTTTCCTTGTTCTGTGTGTATTCCAAAGTTCAATACCTACTGAATATGCATGGGCAAAATAGTTATAATGAACTATTGAAGGTGAAACATTATAGCCATTATAGAAAATAAAGAAAGAGATCTTTGAAAATCCACTAGAAAACAAAGTAGATCCTGATTACAGACGGCTTCTTGTTTGCAAATGCGTACATTTAAGCGGTTAAATTTGGGGAAAGGGTTAAACATGTTAATAGCTAGATAATACGTAAATATAAGCATTCTATGGGCGAATGTGTGATGGCATTTGCTAATCATTGAACTAACGATATCACATCTAAATTCTGAAAAGAAAAGATCATTCCAAAGCAGAAGCGACAATTCAAAAAACAGAAAATTACATACACGGTGTAAAGCTATTGAGTTTGTCCATGAATAGTTACATGTATTAAAGGTGCAACTTCACGCCCCTTACTTAACCCTTCGCTTACTGAATTTTAAAATACATTTCTCCTTCTTTACCCATGCCCTGTTGTATAATTACATATATCTTCACTGTGTACAAATATTTCGCTGTGCAATCACTGCTGGTAGGTATATTGACGTGAATAGCAAGCGAAGGGTTCAAGCATTGAATCGGAAACTATATATACAATCGCAGAGAATAAATGTAAATAAAGTCTTTAACCCACTCCTTCATATAAACGTGTTTCCACGAGTACATGTAGACCCAGATCAGGGTCTGCTCGGTTTGCTGATGGGTTTTGATACATTGTATGACCTGCTCCTTTATTTTTTAAAGTGGCTACAAATTCCATATATAAATTGTAATATATAATTATATCATAAGCAAAAAAGAGCAGATCCTGATCAGACGACTCCTATAGGAGCCGTCTGATTTGGGTCTACTCTTTTTGCAAAGGCGTAGAAAAACGTATATTATATAGGTACTGCTTCAGTCAAACGTCCATTGTTAATAATTCTCTTAATTATAAGTGTGGCTAGTCATTATTTGCAGATATGATTCTATAGTTTATGTCATGGCCAAATGCTCATGTGTTCACGAGAAATTATAAAAGATAACCAGAATAATTACAGAAAGACACCAAAAACCAGTTGAATTTCGATATCTCGAACTTCAAGGGACCATACACATCACTGCGGGATGACAGAGGTTCGATTCATCCGATGTTTAATCTGAAAATTGTCTCAAGTTTCCCGTTCTTTTTATTTCAAATCTCAATATCTACTGAATATTCATGAAGAAAATATTTATAATGAAGTATGGAAGGTGGAACATTGTAGCCATTTTGGAAAATAAATAAAAAGGTCTATTAAATTTCATAAGCAAACAGAGCAGACCCTGATCAGACGGCTCCTATAGGAGCCGTCTGATCTTGGTCTACTCTGTTTGCAAATGCGTGAAAACACGTTTATATGACGGAAAGGGTTAATGCAGGCTTAAAGTAATACTTTCGGCCTGCATTAAGCTGCCACACGTGTTCAAGGCATGCGCAGTGATACAATTTAAAACAATGGGGAGGACCGAATTTCTATTTCGAGTTATCCCGAAGTTCGGGTTATCACAGTTCGAGATATCGATTTCAACTGTACCTACTGCATAGTTTTGAGTCTCCGTTCAGTCTCCTTTGTAAAACTGGGGCACATAACAGGGAATTCTGGTCTCCAATTAGTGAATATAAGGCTATGCATATAAGCTGGATCTGTCTTGAAGACCAGATTTGTAAGTCCATTCAATTGTCACTTTAGGTGGAGACGATTTTCTGCATGAACTTACACTATTTTAATATTGATTGATTAAGTCGTGTCTGTATATTAGTTGGTCAAACATATGTTGTAACATTGGATGTTTTGATATTTGTTATTATTCATAATGAGTTTATCTTATTTTTTGTAATGGAGTTAACGTCGCTTTTACAATATACAATAAAACCTCTCTAAACCGGAATGTTAGTAGAGAAGAATTTAGATACTTTTTGGCAGATGGCTGCTTAATGCAGGGTGAAAGTCATGCAGAAAGCTCCTAGTGGAGCTTTCTGCATGATTTTCACCCTACACTAAGCTGCTATCTGTCTCAAGACTGATATTTATACTAAATTTAACGTCTGGTAGCAGAAACTGTCTTAAGCGGCAATCAAAAAGATATCTTATTATGGGTCTGTAAGGCAGGTGGTAGCTTAAGGCAGGTTAAAATTAATACAGAAAGCTCCTATATACGTTTTCTGCATTACTTTTGCCCTGTATTAAACAATCGCCCGTTATTATGACTCCTATGTTCAATATACGAATGAGCGCTTAAGACAGGTTATACTGTATATTAGTCATATCGTGACGTCATGCTATTTACAAGTGCAGGAGAATCCAGAGGTTGTCACGTGCATAGAACAAATGGAATTGTTTCGTGCACAGAAACCTCTTGATACCCTGTTTGCCTATGTCCAATTTTTAAGGGAATGTTAAAAAGTTATTTTCCACACATCACTTCTCAAAAGGAAACATTCATTCCAAAATAGGCTGAAGGTTAACCCTTTACTCCATGAATATTCATGTAAAATAATGACATCATGAATATCAATTCGACTGTTTTTTATACTGACACATGGACATAGAAATGTTTGGCCATGGCAGAAAGTGTAAAATCGAATCTATATTATATCATTAAGCAAACAGAGCATACCCTGATCAGATGTTCCTATAGGATCTGTCTGATCTGGGTCTACTGTGTTTGCAAAGGCGTAGAAATTCGTATGTATAGAGTAAAGGCGTGACGTAATCTATGACGTAATCCATGACGTATTTAAGGAGTAAAGAATTAACCCATTAGTGCCTTGTTTTCCTTAAATAGGACGAGGTAAACAGTCAATCCCCAGATCAGAGGACTCTTGAATGAGCACCCTGATCAGGATCTACCCTGTTTGATGACCCATCTATGTCAACTTCTTGTTCTAGTTAATAATGTGTCTGCTATGCTCCTTCCACGTGGAAAATTGATGGGTTCCAAAGTAAAATTAAGGCGGGGTTTTCTTAAATAACATGGAAAAACAGTAAAACCTCTCTATAACGGCCAATACATTACATCAAGTACAGTAAAACCCCGCTAATGCGACCACCAAAAATGGGCATACTTCTGGGTGACAGAGGCAGGTGGTAGCTTAATGCAGGACGAAAGTTATGCAGAAAGCTCCTATAGGAGCTTTCTGCATAACTTTCGTCCTGCATTAAGCAACCACCTGCTTTAAACGGCACCAGTGACTGTTTATTAAGTGGTCGCATTAGCGGGGTTCCACTGTAATATGTGTTTAGGGCAGGTTGCTGCTTAAAACAAGACGAAGGAAAAACAGAACGCTCCTATAGGTGTGTTCTGTTTTACTTTCACCGTGCTTTAAGCAGCAACCTGTCCTAGATACAGATTAATGAACACAATTTAGTGGCCGTTATAGAGGGGTTCTACTGTAGATGGGTTGATTAAATTGGTTTCAATGAATATTGATACTCAGATCGATTCTCATTGAACCACCCATGGACCATTTTCAAACATATATAAACTTAATATATAGGAGAGAACACCATCTCGGAATCAAGCCGTTGACCCCAATATTACTAATGGCATCTGTGTCAAGATATTGGAGAGAAATGTGAGATTCTACCTTTAATCCATCTTGGTTGTGCTCATACTGAAAGTGGTACACAGATATACAAATCAGAGCTGCAAAGTTTAAGAAGGTAAAGAATGTTAATATATATAGTCCACATGAAGACCCTTGTTTTTCCGCCATTTTGAAGTATATCAGACAAAAACTCCAAACGGCATGACTTGATTACCACATAAAGAGGGGCGTTTAAAAAGTGTTATTAAAAATAAAGTTTATGATTCCGTGGACGCTTTTCAGTGTCTCCTACCCGTACAAGGTTGCCTCCTCTGTATCCGGAGGTTAACTCTTTCGGTGCCAAAATTCTAATTGTCGTCTGCAATCCAAACTTTGTTAAATCATTCGGTACAATAAGGAAATGAGATAAATGAATGCAATTTTCAAAGGAATAAAGCACATCGATACTCTCGATCTAAAATGCCGAAGCTGAAAAAGTGAACTTTTCAGGAGAAGGAAGAAAATATTTTTAAGCAAAGTATTAACGGTGATGAAATCTACTCTCCACCATAATACATGCATTACATTTATTATATAGAAATAGAGAATGAGACAAAAAGTGAAGTCAAGGCGGCCTCTGATCTGGGACTGCACTATGTGTCGTGGTGCTTTGCATTTATGCGACTTCGGCGGTGAAAGGGTTAAGCTAGGCACCCGTAAGAGCCACTAGCCGGAACTGCGGCTGCGTAATCACGTTATACATGTATGTTAGCAGTTCCCACTATTGTAGGAGAAAAGCTCAGCACTCTACTTGACCAGGGGAGTAAATGTACAGTCGCCTGGTAGGTCATTAGGACTGAAAGTAGACTATAACTAGGTACTTTGCTTTATTATGTCAGATTTGATAAAGACCAAAAATTAGCTAACACGAAGACATGTTGATATTGGAAAATAGGATTGACCCTGTACTCTGTAGATATCCATGTAAGAAATGAATACCGGTATTAATTATGTTTATTTTTATATTAGCACGTGGATACAGATTACAGGAGCCGTCTGATCAGGGTCTGCCCTGTTTGCAAGGGCGTAGAATGTTTTGTCGTGCGCCTAAACCATTGTTTACAAATATTATACTCCAGCTAAAGCAAAAATCTGAGCGTCTTTGGAAAAAGTATAAGGAGCCCGAACAGTTTGAAACCTTTAAATCAGCAAGGAATGAATACAGTTTGGCAATTAAAAAAGAAACAAAGAAAAAACTTTGAGTGAAAAAGTCATTGATTGTACGGGTGGCTCTAAAAGGATATATGAATTTGTATTTGACTTGACAGGAACTAAATCCGAAAATCCACTGCCTCCAAGCGAAAGTGAGATTACCCTCAGTGAAAACCTTACCGACTGTTTCACGAACTAGATACGGAATATTCGAGATTCTTTGTATTCTTTTAAAAACCTCAGAAAAAAAGCCCATTCAGAATGACGTTGTACAGTTTACTGAAGTTGAAGAACTAAGTCAAGAAAAAATTAGATAAAAGAAAATGTGTCTATGGGACACGGATGTCCCCGCCGCAAAATAGGAAGTAGATGAACGACAGACATGAAAAGGGGAGACACGGTATGACTATGCTTCAGACCAAATATCGAATCATTGCAGTTTACACAAGCGAAGAGATCTATTACGACTTTTTTGTCATTAAACAATCGCCAAAATTCATTCAAAGTGTCGGCAAACAGGAAGTGGATGGGCGACAACCCTGAAAAGGAGGGACACGTTACAACTCACTGTAATAATGCTCAGACCAAATATCAAATCACCCCACTTTACACAAGCTAAGAAATCATTGACGAAAATGGCGGACGTACGTAAGTACGGAGATACGGACGGACGGACTAGGGTAAAACTTAATGCCCCCGTCGCCTAAAGGCGGGGGCATAGAAATTGATATAACGAGCTCAAGATAAATTCATGTGAATTATACAGTCTGCCTACAAAAATTCCAAATATTTTAGATGAATTATTACCTGTAATCACAAAGCTATTTAACACTTCATTGAAGCATGGTGTTTTCCAATCGAAATGGACTATTGAGAACCAGAAGTAACTACTCTCGTCATCATTAGTGATAGTACTGCCTTGGATAATGTTGACCATGATATCCCTCTCGATGTTCCCAATAGTCAATATGGGTTTGTAATATTGCTATGAAATGGTTAGACTCCTACTTACTACCAAGAAGCTGTCACCTGAATGTAAAGTCGTCACAATCACAACCTCGTATGATGGGGTGCAGTGTTCCTCAGGGCAGCTGCCTAGGTCCTTGGCTCTACCTTGCATACGCGGGAACCTTGTTCGATGGTATTCCTCCGTCTATCTCAATATACGGTTTCGCTGGTGACCATGTTGCTAGTAAACGCTTTAAACCTACCTCTAATAGTAAAAGACAAGCTGATCAAAACCTTGAAGAATGTACCATAGCAGAACTTCTTGTAAAGCCAGTACCACAACACGCAGTATGAGATCGGCAGACAAAGCTCCAGATATGTATGTGTCTTTCAACAAAAGAAAGACATTTAGTGATAGAAGTTTTTGGACAGTTGGTCCTAGACCTTGGAATGGGCTTCATAGCGGGAATAAAAGAGAAGGAAATATTGAATCCTTTAAAACAAAGTTAAAAACGCATTATTTCAGACACTTTGACTCACTGTTTAATATATCTTAGAAACTGTTCGCGTGTTTGCTAGTTACAGTAGTGCGGTCGAAATATATCGTTAGTAAGAAACCTTTATATCATGGGTATATAATTGCATACAGGAAAAACTGGATACTATGAAATTGTAGGAATGTATTTGTTAGCAGGTGGCTGCTAAATGCAGGATGAAAGTCATGCAGAAAGCTCCTAGATGCCCTGCATTAAGCTACTACCTGTGTTAAAGATCAATAATGTACGTATTTGAGTGTTCGTAGTATCAAGTTTTCGTAGTATCGAGATTTTACTTTATATACACAGGCTTTGTCGGTAGAAGCTGCACATCCCGGTCTCTATCATTTCATAAGTAAACAGAGCAGACCCTGATCAGGCGGCACCTACAGTATCCGCTTGATATGAGTCTGCTCTAACTGTAAAAGCGTTTATATGACGTAAAAGGTTAATTTGGTAAGACGAAAATAGTTAACCCTTCTCTTGCTGAATTTTAAAATACATTTCTACACTTTACCCACGCCCTGTTGCAGAATGACATATATCTTCACTGTGTACAAGTATTTCTCTGTACAATCACTGCTGTGGAGTGTACTGGTTGCACAATCAATTTGTAAATAGTGCAGACCCTGATGAGACAGCTCCTGCATGAGCTGTCTCATCTGGGTCTTCACGATTTACAGGTAGGTATATTGACGTGAATAGCAAGCGAAGGGTTAATTATAATACTTTCATAGCATGTAAGATATATTTTAAATACTTTGAAAAAGAGAAACAAAATGAACGATATCGTGGATTGGTTGTGAACCGACCCTTTCGCTATAAGGTGATAAGCTCAGGTCTTACCTATGACCAGTAGGCCATCTTATCTTTATCACAACTATATTTATGAATGAATTGGCAAAACCGATGCACCGAGTTAGTAATGTATACAACTGTACTTAAAGACGTATGCGACATTGCATATGATTAAAAAAAGATCAATAGTAGTAGAGGTAGTATTAGTAATTATAGTAGAAGTAGCAGTAATAGTAGTGTTTGTAATAGAAGTACATGTAGTAGTAGTTGTTGTAGTAGTGTTATTAGCAGTAGCAGTAGTAGTAGTAGTAGTAGTAGTAGATGTTGTTCTTGTTGTTGTTGTTTAGGTGATATTGTTTTTGTCTTAGTACATGTAATAGCAGCAGTAGCAGTAGTAGTAGAAACAGAAGTAGAGCTAGTAGTAGCAGTAATAGTAGTTGTAGTAGTGGTATCAGTTGTAGTAGCAGCAGCAGTAGTAGTAGTAGTAGTAGGAGGAGGAAGAGTAGTAGTAGTAGTAGTAGTATTAGTTGTAGTAGCAGCAGCAGCAGTAGTAGTAGTAGTATTAGTTGTAGTAGCAGCAGCAGTGGTAGTAGTATTAGTTGTAGTAGCAGCAGCAGCAGCAGCAGTAGTAGTAGTAGTAGTAGTAGTAGTAGTAGTAGTAGTAGTAGTAGTAGTAGTAGTAGTAATAGTAGTAGTAGTAGGAGAAAGAGGAGGAGGAAGAAGAGTAGTAGTAGTAGTAGTAGTAGTAGTAGTAGTAGTAGTAGTAGTAGTATAAGTAGTAGTAGTAGTAGTAGTAGTAGTAGTAGTAGTAGTAGTAGTAGTAGTAGTAGTAGTAGTTGTAGTATAAGTAGTAGTAGTAGTAGTTGTTGTTGTTGTTGTTGTGTTGTTTGTAGTTGTATATTTACGCATATTTTCAATAATATCAGAAGACTGTATATCTGTTCAATTATTATTATGAAGATTGTCAATTTCAATCTACATCGAAAGTTGCCCTGTAATACAAAACTTACCGGTTTTGTCGATACTTTCTTGTTATACAAAACAATATTATTTACCTATTTCAAACAGTTACGAAACTAAAACACAGCCCGAATAAAATACTAATCCATGAACATAAAACGAATTACGTTGAGGTTTTACAAATCAAGCACATGTCATTTTTTAATCCCTCGGAGTTTGTTCGATAGGTTTTCTTGAGATATACATCTTTTCAGCATATAAATAAATGATTTATGTACTATTTAGGATTTTTACAACACGCTACAAGTATAAAATATCTCTATCAAACCTAACATACTGAACGAATAAAAAACACTAACGGATGAAGGGGGCGTTTTCATTTTAAAAGCTCCAAAGAGCTAACCATATTTAGAGATTTAGAGAATGCTCTTATGTCAGGGACCAGTCTTTCTTAACCCTTTCCTCCATGAATATTGATTAAAGAAATGAAGACGTCATGGGTATTACTTAGATTAATTTTGTGATAACGACACAGACGTATGAGTGTTTGGCTATAGCAGCAACTGAAGAATCATATGTATTATTCCACAATCAAACAGAGCAGACCCTGATCAAAAGGCTCCTATAGGAACTGTCTGATGTGGGTCTACTCTTTTTGCGTAAAAAGGCGTATTCATGGAGGAAAGTCCTTATGTACAACGGTCGATACTACACGGATAACTGCATATGCAAAACAGTTTGGATCCAGATGAGACGCCAAGTAACACGGCGTCTCATCAGGATCCAAACTATTCGACACCCTGTTTATCGTTTTATAAAGATATTGAACAAACGTCCATTCTAAAACTTGACGCAGACGAAATTATGTCTAGCAGACGACAATTCTGGCACTGACATGGTTAATTGTTCAGAGTGCAGAAGGTATATTTGGAGTACATAATGCAACAGAACTGCAAATGACCTGCATAATATTAACATAATATTAACAACACCAACATCAAACAGTTCTTGAAATCTGGAGTGTAGTCTGCAGTAAATCATGACGATTTTGAATTTCCGTCAAAAATATGTGCCACTGCTGGGGAAAATTATATCACAATGCAGTAAATAAATGAATTAGAAATACTAGTTTGAATTTTCTATCACACATTTGAATAAAAACTATTCGGGCAGTAAAGCATGGGTACTTTCAATTCTCGTCAAAGAAAGGCTGCGGCGATAGACACCATGAATAATAATTAGGACAATGACACCACGAATAATAATTAGAACTATTTTTATAATAGACTTAACACATTACCCCCTAGTGACGCATTATTGCGCCTCTATAAAATTCACCTAGTGAAATCATTGTGATAAATAGAGCATTTGCTCCTATAGGAGCAAATGCTCTATTTGTCACAATGGTCTCAAACAACAAAATTCTAAAATTTTCCTTTTCTCTAGTTAATGCTCCTTTTCGGTATATTAATTCAAAAAGGTTGGGTCTAAAATTAGCCTAGGAGACAATGAGTTAATAGTACATGAACGCATGAACTTTTGTAAATGCAGATACTGTAGAACCATACATTTTGTATCAATGTTATTTTTTCATAAGCAAACAGAGTAGACCCTGACCAGACGTCTCCTATATGAGCCGTCTGATCTGGGTCTACTCTGTTTGAAAAGACGTAGAATTTCGTATTCATGGAGTGAAGTGTTAAAAGCATTTTTTGTACAATCAAAATATTTTATTTTCAGCATACTAGTAGCTAATTCGACACCGCTAGCTATATGTTGATATTTTCCTTCGTATTAAAACGCGTTTCGCGCCGTCGCAAACGAACAGCCGGTTACTGTTAAGAATTATATATCAGCCTGACCCTATCTGTCTGCCATGACGAAACTGTCCTGTGGCGGTTCTCATACAATATGATAAGAAAAGCATAAATTTCAAATTGCAGTGTCGATAACGCAGAAATAAAACGACGACAGCCATCTGCGTGTAGGAAACGAGTGTCTCGGGATTGGTAAATAGTGTAGACCAATATCAGAGCCCTCTGTCCAAGGTCTACACGTTTTCTCCTGCATAACCATGGTGGATTTGAATCAGTTCAAACTGAGCGGGCTGTATCGTCAAAAAGTGTTGGGCCATTCCACAAGCATTCTAAAGGTTGAGGGTCAATGTTCTGTTTACAGAAGACCATGCTATCGTATCTAGAACATTAGCCATTAACAATGTGTACTTTTTGTAGCTTTTGTATACTTAACCCTTTCCTCCATAAATACGCCTTTCTACGCCTTTGGAAACAGATAACGGTGCGTACTCAACTAAAACGTTGTCACAACATAGGCTTTGGTGGCGAAATATAGAAGTTCTTCTTGAAATTGTTTTAATATACCCATATTACATGTATCTGAACTGATGCACCTAATAACATATATGTACAGTAGAACCTGTCTTAACCCTTCGCTTGCTATTCGCGTCAATATACCTACCTGCTCATAGTGAAGACCCAGATGAGACAGCTCCTGCAGGAGCTGTCTCATCAGGGTCTGCACTATTTACAAGTTGATTGCGCAACCAGTGCTCTCCACAGGAGTGATTATACAGCGAAATACGTGTACACAGTGGAGATGTGTGTAATTATACAACAGGGCATGGTTAAAGAACGATAAATGGGTTTTAAAATTTAGCAAGCGAAGGGTTAAGAGGCCATTGATTTATTGAAAACAGGAGATTTAAAAAGCAAGTGGTCGCTAAATGCAGGGAAACATAATGGAGAAAGCTCCAATAGAAGCTTTCAAAGAAGTACAGAAAATAAATGTAGAGTCAGATATTTTAATTTCATAAGCAAGCAGAGCAAACCCTGATCATACAGCTGGTACAAGAGCCTCTGGTCTGGATCTACTCTGTTTGCAAATGCGCGAAACAAACGATTATGTATGAGGAATCGGGTTACCATATTGCGGATCCATTTAGACTAATTTCTACATTTCCTATGACCTGCATTTAGTTAACACCGGCCTTACAGACCAATAATTAGACATATTTCTTAAGACAGGATCTAATGTACTTGTGTTAACAGTTCTAATGCAACATGTTTGTAACATGCATTCTTATTGGTCAACGTGCCAAAATTCTACGATATACTGTCGGCGCAAATGCTCTATTAATCACAATGGTTTCTAAAAGTGGCATTTACACAGGTATCAACGGGTGTCAATATGAGGGAAAGGGCTGAACTTTCTCTGATAGCTGCTGTCCCTGCAACAATGCACCGTGCAATAAGCATGTAACATACCGGTACATTTCTAGTAGAGAAGCATTTATATACGTGTTATGTAAGTGGCTGCTTAATGCAGGATGAAAGTCATGCAGAATGCTCCTCTAGGAGCTTTCTGCATGACTTTCATCCTGCATTAAGCAGTAACCTGCCTAAAAGTGTTGCCATTCGCCTTGTGTTTAAATAATCAATATATAAGCATGTTCATATCAAAATATGCCATTGTATTTAAATATTTAGATATATATATCGCCACAGGTCATATCTTTTAAGCATTTACATATAAATATTGCCAAGCATCATGCTTTTTAAGCATTTAGGAATAAGTATTGTCTGATGTGATATTATCAGCACTCAAATATACGTTTTACTTTGGGCGATGGTGTTTCCATGGTTGGATATACTATAAGTGTTGTCATGGCATTTCAGCATTAGAACTAAGTGTACGTGACTTGCAGTGATATTATGCCCCACGTCAACCGTGAACAATAAATCTCGAATACCTTTTATAAAAGCATTGCTAGATTTTTTTTCTGATTTGTATTCATTACATCCAGGTTAGGTTACCTTCTGTGTTATGCAGGAATTGTATTAAAAATACATGCACCGTATAACCCCCCTAAACCGGAATTCGGGTAGAGAAAAAATTAGATACTTTTAGGCTAGCGGCTGCTTAATGCTGGGTGAATGTCATTCACAAAGCTCCTCGAGGAGCTTTCTGCATGACTTTCACCCTGCATTAAGCTGCCTCCTGTCTCCGAGACCGATATCTATACAAAATTTAACATCCGGTTTAGATGGGTTTACAGTACCTTTCTTTCTGTCATCGCATGCCTTTAAATGGATTTTTAATGGATGTAACATTGCCTTATGTATTAATGGGTATTTAATGTTTTCTCATTACCAACGTTGACCAGAGTATGAGGCATTTCACAAAGATGTCTTGTTGACCTTTCACATGCTAACCGCGACCAGTTTCACATTTGCAAACAGTTTGGATCCTGATGAGACGCCGAGCAACTCGGATCCAAGCTGTTTGACACCCTTACGATAGTTTCTCGATCATTTGTGTAAAGTCGGAAGTGGTTTTTTTTAAATGGCCCCAAATACAGCTTGGAGTAGACATTTCCTTTAACCCTTTACCTGGTCTATGTTTATTTCAAATTTAAATAACTATTGGATACTCAAGAGAAAACGGTTATAATGAAATATGTAAGATGGAACATTGAAAGCATTTCAGAAACTAAAGAACCAGATCTACCCAATTGTATTAACAAACAGAGTAGACCCTTATCAGACGGTTCCTCTAGGAGCCGTCTGATCTTGGTCTACTCTGTTTGCAAATGTGTGAACAGATTTCCGAATCTAAAATTGCATTTTAATTGTCAGGCTATTACTCTAGTGGTTAGTTTAACTGTGTCGGCAAGAAGCTATTTTCAATTAGATCATTTTTGTCCGATTACCAAAAGAAACAGCAATATGAAAAAAAAGACATTTTTACATTTCTCACGCTAAGCGGAAGTTAACTGGCATTTGCGAACAGAATGAGTCCAAATGAGTAATTTGACGTCTTATCAAGTCCTAGACAACATGGCACTCTGCTAATCGTTTTGAAGCTACTTAAACAACACCTTAATGGTATTTGCAATCATAATGAGGCCAACATGAGATGCCGAGTAATTGGGCGTCTCATCAAGCCCTAGACAAGTCTCACCAAGCATTAGACAAGTCTCACCAAGCATTAGACAAGTCTCACCAAGCCATAGACAAGTCTCATAAAGCCGTATACAAGTTTCACCAAGCCCTAGACAAGCCCTAGACAAGTCTCACCAAGCCCTACACAGTATGACGCATTGTTAACTATTTCTTAACAACTTAACTCTTTCGCTGCCAATGTGTCGCATCTGTGATTATCTATGCAAACAGTTTGGATCCAGATGAGTAACACGGCGTATCTTCAGGACCCGAACTGTTTGTTACTGAAGTATTTTGTTTGAAAGAAGAAAATGACACAAACAACAATTGTAGCAGCCGACAAATTTAGCAGACGACACTATTTGGCAGCGAGAGAGTTAAATGAACCGGAAGTAAGCAAAGGTTGCAGAATTTCATAGAGCAGATATCGATGTTCTGTTCAGTACAGTTAGGGTTAATTTGAATCATTTACGCGCGTAATATCCGAGGAAAATTGAGATTTAGCCCTTACCCTGTTGTGAAAAAATAACGTTTCCTCATGTTTGGACCTAGTACAATTTAAACTACATCCGGTTCAATTAAACGTTTGATAAACTACTGACCAAGCGTCTAAAGGCGTGGATCCTGATGAGACGCCGGGTTACATATGGGTCCAAACTGTTTGTAAGTCAAATCCCCAAAAGCGAGATAGGGGTTAAGGTAGTGAGGTTATGGTTAAAATGAATATGTATGTCTCCATCGTGTATCACTATCAGAGAACGGAGCCTCCAATGACGCCTTTACCCCTATCTCGCTACCTTAACAATTATCAGACTATTCTACACTTGACACGCATTTGCAAGCAGACTGGATCCAGATGAGACACCGAGTGAGTCTTCGTCTGGCCAGGGTCCAAGCCGTTTGACACTCAGTCAAAAACGTGCCTAGTATTTGTGAAATTTGCACCATATCTAAATATGAGAAGACATTAACTGCATATAGAAATAAGGGTTAACCCTTCCAACCATGTACACGCATGTACCGCCATTTGCAAACAGTGTATACCCAGAGCAGAGGACTCCTAGAGGAGCTCTCTTATCAGGGTCTACACGGTTTGTCGCCCAAAAGCATGTACCAAGTTTAAGCCTTTCATTATGAGTGGACAGTATACTATATTTAAACAGAGGTGAGCTATTTTACTGTACATATCCAGGGTGTAAGTGTTCAGGTCATGGAACACGTTTTGATGGTCTGTTTTCATAATGTGTACTGAAATTGAAAATTGGTAAATTGTATATTTAACGGATATATGTCATCTTGTTTTGTCTAAATTAAATGATTTGTGCCTTGTCCTTTTGGTTCCTATTTGGCTTTGAAAAATCGATTTCAGACCAAACTTTCAATAAAAAGGGAAAATTGTGATAAAAAGGTATATGTGTAATTTGTCTTTAATTCGGCATTTCTTTTGTTCTGCACTAAGCGACCACTTGCTTTTAAAGACATTTGTTGTTTTTAATAAAGCAAATACTAGTATAGATTTATAGCTTAACTCTTACTCCACAGTGAAACACAAATCGAGGGCTTGGTGCAAAACTATTCTAACTCCTTCACAAAGTGAAGGAGTTAGAATAGCTTTGCACCAAGCCCTCGAAATACTGTCAGCTCAAACTTTACCTACATACTATTCGGTCAAACATTTGAGAAACTGTTGACCGCATGTAACATAGCTTGGATCCAGATGATACATCGGGTGTCTCTAGGCTGTTTACAAATGACAAACAGGTCGATATCGCCTTGTAAATGGTTATTCTTTTGAACGATTTGAGAAGCTAGTTTTGTACAGTAATTCGACCGTTTGACCGTTTCACATTTGGACAGAAATCCAAAACATTCTAATTGTTAGATTAATTGTGGGTTACTTTTGCTTCTGATTCGAAAGTATCTCGGTTTGCTAAATACAATTTATAATTTATGTGCGATGTAGTGACATAGTAGGTATGTATCTAAAAGCTTAAATAAAGTTTTATCTGAAACAAATACAGTTTTATCTGAAGTGCATCTAGTTTACCCGAAGCACTTACAGCTTTATCTAAAAGAGTAAGTAAGGAAATGTAGTTTTATCTTAAATACAATTTTATCTGAAATACAGATACATTGTAGTTTTATCTGAAGACCATGTAATTATAATCTTAGCACAAACAGTGACAGCTAGTTGCTTAATGCAGGGCAAGAGTAATGCAGAAAGATTCTACATGAGTTTTCGGTATTACTTTGACCTACATCAAATCCCCTCTACCTTACATAGGCACTATTAAAGCTCTTTTTTATGGCCGCTTAACCATTTCCTCCATAAATACGCCTTTCTACGCCTCTGTAATAACCACTGCTTGAAACCATTGTGATAAATAGAGCATTTGTTCCAAATTTTATTTGTCACAATGGCTTCAAACTACAACATTCTAAAAAAATATTTTTCTCTAGTAAATGCTCGTCTTAGTCTTAGCAAGCAGCAGACCCAGATGAGACGATATATATAGGAACCGTTTGATAAGGGTCTGTTCTGTTTGCTTATTTCATAATATAGATCTGTCATGAATAAAATCCTGTTTTCATGTACATGTACCATAACAATAAACATGTATACAAATTCAGCTAATAATTCTTGATTATTTCTGATATCAATATTTATGAGGGAAAGGGTTAAGAAAAGTTAAACAACTTACTACCAATATATTGTAATAATAAGTAAATTCCGTGTAAACCGGAATTCTAGTGAAGAATTTAGATTCTTTCAGACAGGTGGTGGCTTAGTGTAGGGTGGAAGTCTAGTGAATTTAGAATACCACACATTTGCCATTTAAAAACAAAGCTGACCATAGGGTTGAAGCAGGAGTACTGCCGTGAAACAGTTGGTAGCCATACATGGCTACTGGAGGCTTAAACCAGGTGTGTGGGTACCAAACCTCCCACCATCACCCGATCCAAATGTAAAGAAAATGTCCCCTCCAGAAAACTCCTATTATAAACATGAATAACAATGTCAAGACCAAATCATATTCAAATAAACTGCAAAACCGTTAAACTATAAAATAAGCGACACCAAATTACCAATACTCTGTGGCATCTCTGAATCATGTGTCCAAGGTTATAAGATCGGAATCTGACCAATCAGATGTTTGATAATGATCTCAGTTTTATAACATCGGGGCCAGGCAAATGCAAATCGGATCACACATACCATTTTCCTCCACATTAGAGACATTTTTCGAACATTATTTCGAAGGCTTCTACACGTAATTTATTGTTGTCTTTTTTTATTTAAAAATAAAATAAAAATAGCATAATTTTGCCTGTTAAATTCCCATAAATGTCTCACAAAAATGCCTAACATGGTCGATTATTAAAATTTCAACGTGACTTTTTTCCTAGTAATCAAATTCCTTTTTCGGAAAAGATATCATCTTCATTTTTTACCTTACTTTGTAGTTAAGCCTGTCAATGCGAGAAACGGGTGATAAATGTCCTTTAAAAACAATGAATACCCAGATGAAATAAAATTCTAGATGTGTCCTCTCATCAGAGTTTGTAACTTTTTTTCATGTTATACTTTTCTTTAACCCTTAGCCTGCTTAGTGCGACCTAACTGACATTTGCAAACAGCTTGGATCCAGATGAGACGCCGAGTAAATAAATGGTTAATCCTTGAAACTGACGCCTTCTTCATCTCCGATCTTTTGAGAAAAAACATTGACTGTAGTATAACCTGTCTTAAGCGACCATCAAAAAGCTGTCTAATTATGGGTCTGTATGGCAGGTGGTGGCCTAATGCAGGTCAAAAATAATGGAACCTTCTGCATTTTTTTCGCCCTGCATTAAGCAACCACCTGCTTTTTATGACCCCTGTGTTCAATAAATGAATGACCACATAAGACAGGATCTACAGTAAATGTTATACATGTTAATACATATTATCTGGACTGACAGGATAAGGGTTAAACCTGCCTGGCATGAGAAGATTTCAGTACAGTAAAGCCTCTCTATAACGACCACTAAATTGTGTTAATGAGTTGGTATTTAGAGCAGATGGTTGCTTAAAGCAAGGTGAAAGTAAAACAGAACACTCCCATAGGAGCGTTCTGTTTTAATTGCACATTGCTTTAATTAGCAGCTACCTGCCTTTAACACAAAATAATTGATGTAAATTAGTGGTCGTTATAGAGAGGCTTTACTGTAGTTACTTTACACAGATCCCTATGTTTTTTTCAAATGTCAATATCTACTGAATAGTCATGAACAAAATAGTTATAATGAAATATTGAAGGTGAAACATTGTAGCCATTTTAGAAGTTTCAAAAAAGATCTATCAAAATCCATGAGCGAATAGAACATGATGAGACAGCTCATATAGGAACCGTCTGAGTTTTGGTCTACTCTGTTTTCAGGTGCATGATAACACGTTTATATGAAGGAAAGGGTGATGCAGATTATATGTAGGCGCCATCTAATTGCAAGTGACGCGCTTTCTGTCATATGTCTATATCATTGTGAAATACGAGGGAAGGTACACATAATTCAGATAAAGCATCGACACAAATAATACCTTATACAGCTGAACCTCGATATCTTGAACTTCAGGGGACTATACAAATTAGTTCGAGGAAATATAGGAGCCTTCTAATCTGGGTGTTCTCTGTTTACTAGTGGCATTTGAAAGACCCGTTTCTTTACTTTCTAAAATAGCTACAATATTCCACAATTCATTATAACTAGTTTGTCCATGAATATTCAGTAGGTATTGAATTTTTTTAAAAACATAGAGTAGGGAAAGGGTACACATTCCCTCACATTGACGACTTTTGACGACTCTGTAGAAATCACATTGTGAAACCATTGTGATAAATAGAGCATTTGCTCATATAGGAGCAAATGCTCTATTTATCACAATTGTTTCAAACTACAAAATTATAAAATTTCCTTTCCCCTAGTTGATGCTCCTTTTCGGTACATTCATTCAAAATGGTTGGATCTAAAATAGTATATGAGGTTCAGACAGCGTCTACTGTATTTCAGTTTTCGAATTGCGATGTCTTGTCGTAAACAACTGAAATAAATAATATCAATGATGCAGCACAAATGCAGTGTCAATAGTGCATACTTTATCATCTCTGTATAGCACAAAAGTAGAAGTTTTCTGACAATTACTGGTAGAAATGTTATTATCAGATTTCACAGAAACATTACAAGTACACGCCTGCTTTCAATAATTCATCACATTCTCTCTCCAGTATGTATATTAATGATGACAAATCCGATATTTATTAAATAAATAGGAATATATATATAAAAAGTATTTTTCAGATTCTTTTAAACATATTTCGGTTGTATATCAAGAAATAAATCCGATTTAACTAACGCACGACGGAAATGTCAGCATATGATTTATATAATATAAAAGCCTATGATAGCAGAGGCGCAATTAGAATGTGCTACATGTATTCTTTAACCCATTTGCTCCCAGTGGATTATTCCATGTTTATATATTGGATTAGTCTATTTATTATCTAAGGGGTACCTGACCTAAATTTTCCATTCGTTGTGTTTTATATTGAAATTCCTATCAACAAACAGTGTAGACTCTGATCAGACGCCACATAATACGGCGTCTGATCAGAGTCTACACTGTTTTCCTATGTCCCGTTTATGGGATCGTGGGTACAAATGGGTAAATAGCCGGTTGGGCACATTATTGTAAGTATAACCGAAGCCACAGATAAACGTGCATACTCAAATACTGAAATCGTCATGACTCTTACACATTCTGACTAATTTCAGTTCAAAAAAGATTTTGAGAAATTACTGACATACTGTTCAAGAGATTTGATCATGTCAATAATTTTTCAATTTGTTTTTTGACTTAGAGGTAGTCAGAAATTCACCAGATCCAAATTTGAGCAGACATTATGTTTGCAATTAGCGTGTTAAGTGTAAACGCGTATCAATATGTTTGCAATTAGCGTGTTAAGTGTAAACGCGTATCATTATGTTTGCAATTAGCGTGTTAAGTGTAAACGCTTATCATTATGTTTGCAATTAGCGTGTTAAGTGTAAACGCTTATATTTCTTAACTCTGTACTGCATAAAACAACTTTGTAAAACAGAGTAGACTTAGATCAGACGTTTAATCAGGGTCTGCATTGTTTGCTTATGATGTAATGTGTATGGTCGTACATGTCTGTGGCTCATATACCATTAGCTCTTAGGCCGCCGCTCTTTGGATATTAATTAGGTTAATCTTAAAATATACAGGATATGCTGAACTGATTTTCCTAGACAAAAGTAGAGAGCATGCAGGCATGGATTGGCCATGGCAAACAATGCTGACCCAGATGAGAGAGCTCCTATAGGAGCTCTCTCGTCTGGATCTACACTGTTTGCAAATGCAAATATAGTTGTGAATAACGGGATATGGGTTAACAAATCACGATGTTATTGTTTCTGAACTACCTCTCCATCATGCACACTATAATTTCATAAAAACACCCTCTATGTTTCATTCATACATACACAGAAATGGATTGATCAACATGCATTGCCTATTTATTTTCTCTCCTGGACATTAAATGTAACGGGATAGGTGTGACTGTCAAATTTAAACAAAGGTGTGACAAAAATAGCCATCAGGTTTATGCTATTAAAATTCGAACGTGCCTTTTCTAATAATCAAATTGCCTTGTCGGAATACAAATGTAATTCGTGTTCAATGTGTTATTTTTTATTTTGTACATCATTTGTTTTGTGTTGTTTTTAGCTCACCTGACACAAAGTGCCAGGTGAGGTATTGTGAGGGGGCAGTGTCCGGCGTCCGTCGTCGTGCGTCGTGCGTATGTGCGTATGTGCGTCGTGCGTCGTCAACAATTTACTTAAACATCTTCTTCTCTGAAACCACAAAGCCTAGAGCTTTGATATTTGGTATGTAGAATCATCTAATTGTCCTCTACAAAGATTGTTCAAATTATGTCCCCCGGACCAATAATGGCCCCGCCCTGGGGTTTATCAGTTTTTCTTAGGAAAATCTTTAAAAATCTTCTACTCTAAAACCGTAAGGCCTAGACATTTGATATTTGGTATGTAGCATTATCTAATGGTCCTCTACAAAGATTGTTCAAATTATGACCCCCGGACCAAAAATGGCCCCGCCCCGGGGCTTATCAGTTTTTCATAGGAAAATCTTTAAAAATCTTCTTCTCTGAAACCGTAAGGCCCAGACATTTGATATTTGGTATGTAGCATTATCTAATGGTCCTCTACAAAGATTGTTCAAATTATGACCCCCGGACCAAAAATGGCCCCGCCCCAGGGCTTATCTGCTTTTCATAGGAAAATCTTTAAAAATCTTTTTCTCAGAAACCATAAGGCCTAGACCTTTGGTATTTAGTATGTAGCATCATCTAATGGTCCTCTACCAAGATTGTTCAAATTGTGACCCCGGGCCAAAAATGGCCCCGCCCAGGGCTTATCAGTTTTTCATAGGAAAATCTTTAAAAATCTTCTTCTCTGAAACCGTAAGGCCTAGACATTTAATATTTGGTATGTAGCATTATCTAAAGGTCCTCTACAAAGTTTGTTCAAATTATGACCCCTGGACCAAAAATGGCCCCTCCCCGGGGCTTATCAGTTTCTCATAGGAAAATCTTTAAAAATCTTCTTCTCTGAAACTGTAAGGCCTAGACCTTTGGTATTTAGTATGTAGCATCATCTAATGGTCCTCTACAAAGATTGTTCAAATTATGACCCCCGGACCAAAAATGGCCCCGCAACGGGACTTATCAGCTTTTCATAGGAAAATATTTAAAAAATCTTCTTCTCTGAAACTGTAAGGCCTAGACCTTTGATATTTTGTATGCAGCATTATCTCATGTTCCTCTACAAAAATTGTTCAAATTATGACCTCTGGACCAAATATGGCCCGCCCCGGGGCTTATCAGTTTTTCATAGGAAAATCTTTAAAAAAATTCTTCTCTGAAACCGTAAGGCCTAGACATTTGATATTTGGTATGTAGCATCATCTATTGGTCCTCTACAAAGACTGTTCAAATTATGACCCCTTGATCAAAATGGCCCCGCCTGGGGGCTTATCAGTTTTTCATAAAAAGCTTCTTCTCTGAAACCGTAAGGCCTAGACCTTTGATTATTGGTATGTAGCATCGTCTAATCAGGTCCTCTACAAAGATTTTCAAACTTTGACCCCCGGACCAAAAATGGCCCCGGCCCCTGGCTTATCAGTTTTTCATAGGAAAATCTTTAAAAATCTTCTCCCAAACTGTAAGGCCTAGACCTTTGAAATTTAGTATTTATTATCATCTAATGGTTTTCTACCAAAATTGTTCAAATTATGACCCCTGGACCAAAATGGCCCAGTCCCTGGCTTATCAGATTTTCATAGGAAAATCTTTAAAATCTCCTGTGAAATTGTAAGGCCCGGAACTTTGAAACTTATATGAAGCATCTTCTAATGTTCCTTTATTTAGATTGTTTGAATTTGAAACTCAAGGCCTAAAATTATGGCCCTTGGTTTCATATTGGCCCCAATCTGAAGCTTACTTATTTTTACATAGAAATACAGTGTATGCATATGTCTATAGTAACCAGGTGAGCGATTTAGGGCCATCATGGCCCTCTTGTTTGTTTTTGGTTTCATACGAATTTAAAGGTACTCATAAGCATCATCATCATCATCAGCAGCAGCAGCAGCCTCATCATCACCGTCATAATAATAATAATAATAATAATAATAATCATCATCATCATCACCATCATCATAATCATCATCATCATCATACGGGCTACCATATTCTCTTCCTCCTCCTAGCACGCCTCTTCGTCATACGTTATTAGTTCCGGCGGGGATACCTTTATTTACACTATTTGTAAAGCTAGGGTGACTTTGAGAGAAGTGTGGGGTTAGGACGTCCGTAAACCGGTTTAAACCCCCAGTGATGTTTTGCTACTGACCGTGCCAAGGCGGTACTCTCTTTGTCACCCTTCCTTTTGTTTGCCTTGCGTCTTTGTGCTTGTGATTTTGCTCATGTGTGGAGTGTTTGTCCCTGGTTCTTGTGCGTCTGTTGGTGTTTTCTGTGTTCATCTCGTGTTTGGGTGGGCGTTTGGGTGTGTGGTTGTGTGAGTGTATGTGTGTCATGCTGTCTATCGGTGTTTTGGTGGTGGTTGCGTCTTGTATGTGGCTTTGCCTGCTTGACTTTACTACCACTCCATTAACCCGTAAACAGTCAATGACGTCAAACCTAGTTATATGATTAAACTGATTTCATTAATGCGTTCGGGTCGCATTCGGATTTCAATTGCAATGTCTGGCTTAATGACATCATGAAAAGATAATTGCATTTTTATGATAATCAATTCAAATTAATTCAATTTCTTATTGCGTGAAACATGCATTAGCACTTTTAGAGCAACATCACATAAACGTACATAACCATTGTACATAGACACGAGTTTTGGTCATACAGTAAAACCTCTCTATAACGACCACTAAAATACATCAAGTATTTTGTGTTAAAGGCAGGTGGATGTTTAAAGCAAGGTGAAAGTAAAACTGAACGTTCCTATAGGAGCGTTCTGTTTTACTTTCACATTGCTTTAAGCAACCACCTTCCCAAAATACCAACTGATTAACATAATTCAGTGGTCGTTATAGAGACGTTTTACTGTAGCATAACTTTAGAATGAAATCTATATATCTTATAAACAATCAGAATAGCCACTGATCAGATGGTTCCTACAGTACCGTATCAGAACAGCCACTGATCAGACAGTTCCTACAGTAGAATGATTTGTGTCTTCTCTGTTTACAAACATGTCAAAATGCTTCAATTTAGTATGGAATGATGATAAACAATGTAGACCTTGACCAGAGGACTCATTTGACTAAATAATGTAACTCGGTTCCAATAAGCATTGTGTGAATCTCACCCCAGTACATACTAATGTGCGTGCAATACCTTCTGATATTTAATTATAAAATGTATGATTCTATAAGCTTCTATGTGCCAATCTTGGACTCAGTGACGCGAAAATATGGTGGAAATTCCATAGTCAAGTGTACGTTTTCAATCCACTCTTGAATCAGTACAAGAACAAAACCACAGAGAAAACCAGTGATATATATGTATCTTATTATTTTGTAACACGAATTTGGTCCATCAAGAAAGTTTTGCAAAATAAATCTCCGACATCTGGGTCCTGTTTGCTTTAGTGTCTATGACAGGTATTTTCTTAATAACAACGCACTGAGTTCCAAAAATACCAGAACATCTGCATAACGTAATCTTTTCCACCAGTGGACAATTTACCCATTCCCTCATAGGCTATTTTAGACTCAACCTCGTTGCATACATCTACTGAAAAGGAGTATTTACTGGCGAAAAGGAACAAATATAATTTTGTAGTACTGAAACCACTGTGATACCACTGTGAAACCACTCTTTTTATTACAATGGTTTCAAAACGTGACATGTACAGAGGAATCAAAGCGAGTCAATGGGCTAACTTATCAATTAGACTCAATTCAATTCCTTATTGCGTAAAACATGCTTTGGTAAGCTTAGAGCAAGATCACATACCCGTACATAATCATTGTACATGGACACACGAGTTTTGGTCATATAGCAGAAACTGTAGAATAAAATCTATATATTACCAAGGCGGTACTCTATTTGTCACACTTATGTTTATGTTTGTCTTATGTCTGTGCACTTGTACGTTTGTTGTTGTTTTTATGTTTGAGATGTTCATCTCTTGTGTGTGCGTGTGTGCGCGCGTGTGTGCGTGTGTGCGCATGCGTGTGCGTGTGATTGTGTGTGACATACTTTCTATCGATGTTTTGATGGTGGCTGCGTCTTGTGTGTTGCTTTTCCTGCTTGACTTTACTACCTTTTCATTTATGTTTTTTAATGTTATGTGTAGTAGATATTTAAATATATATGTGTTACATATGTTTAGAATTATGTGTAAAAGATATTTAAATGTTTGTGTAACAGATGTTTGACATGTTAATCCTCAATATACAGGAAATATACAGTATGTTCAATCTTAGATGAGCTGAACATTTCACTGAATCTCGATTTATTCAAGTCACTGAGAAACTATTGACCGAGTGTCAAACAGTTTGGATTCTGAAGAGACGCCAAGTTACTCGTCGACGTACATTGTACCTTGACCCCAGCTGAGTGTTACTGTCGGCCAAGACATGCTTAGCATTGGACCGAGTTAAGTTTCAGTATACTGAAGTATCAGTCCTTTTATACGTCTGTATTGCCTTTTAACCAATTCTTTGTATAAAACATGTATTCATGTAAGAAATAATCACATCATAAATATGTATTAGCTGAGGTTTTATAATGTACACATGTTGTTATGACTCAAGGAGAAACTGTAGGATCAAATCTATATTATATCATAGGAGCCGGTTGATTTGGGTCTACCATGTTTGCAAATGTTCGAAAAAGCATTTATATTAGGGAAAATGTTAACCATGGACATCATTCTATATCGTGAAGCGAATTGACTTGGACAGCTCGATTCCATCTCTAGTGATTTTACTAATTCTTAACCCTTCGCTTTCTAATCACGTCAATATACCAACCTGTAAAGAGTGAAGACCCAGATGCACTATTTACAAGTTGATTGTGCAACCAGTGCACTCCCCAGCAGTGATTGCACATCGAAATACGTGTTCACAGTGAAGATATATGTTATTATACAACAGGGAATGGGTAAAGAAGGAGAAATGTACTTTAAAATTCAACAAGAGAAGGGTTAAATTTCGCGACCAACGTTGCAGCTGTGAGCACCTACGTAAACTTTTGGATCTATATGAGGTATCGTGTAACTCGGACAGCAATCAGTTTCCAAACAGTTTGTTAATACGATACTGTTCATAAATGAAAACGTAGTAAAGTCAACCAGGCAAAGCCACATACAAAAAGTTGAAAATTTAAAATTTAAAAAACAACATATCAAACGACACATTTTGTAAAAAGGCAATACATAGTTGGCAACAAATATGAAAATTAAGTACTCGTATGAAGTTCTTGGTCACAGGTATCTGTCGTTATGTATATTATGATTTAGCTATACACGGCGCACGATTGTAGTGACATAACATTGGATAAAAAAAGTTCAGTATAGTCCTTACGTTATAACCATTCGCTTGCTGAATTTTAAAATACATTTCCCCTTTTTTACCCATGACCCGTTGTTTTATTACATGTATCGTCACTGTGTCCAAGTCTTTCGCCGTGCAATCACTTACAGGTAGGTATATTTACGTGAATAGCAAGCAAATGGTTAATGGCGGTTGAATAGGAAAGCAATTTTGTTTTGGTTCAATACCTCAACGAAATGCACCTATATACGAGCAAATTAATTACCGGTGCAAACGAGTTTGCTTCTTACCAATATCTCTATAGGTGTTTTGGTCAATATGTTTCCAAACATTTTAATATGTTTTAATACAGTTGAACTCCGATATCTCGAATTTCAATGGGCCATCCGATTTCTAATCTGGACAATTTATCAAGTTCACAGTTTAATGCAGATCTAGAAAGTAATGCTAAAAGTTCCTACAGGAGGTTTTGGCACTACTTTAGACCTGCATTAAGCTGTCACACGTGTTCCAGATATACGAAGATGTCAAAACATACAACTGTAGATTAACGAGCTCTATATATACATATTCCATATATGACTGAATGTATCAAGAATTGTAAGAAAAATTTCTTGGCAGCATGAATGTTATGAGTAGTGCAACAAACAAACGTCTAGAACTAAAGATTTGAACTGTAACCTATCAATCGTGATTTATTTTAACGGAATATCCAATCTGTATGTATCTACAGAGTCTACTCATTATGAAAGGCTACATGATTTTGGCAAACAGTCTAGACCCAGATGACAGTGCCTGCATTGTCATGGGTTTTAACATTAAAAAATGAAAAGCACATAAAAGAATTATGCAGGAAATACAAAACACACAACCGCCCAAACAGCACCACAACGACAAACAGCAAATGTACACGTATATAAAAGACACAATGAGACTCACAAAGACAAAACAAACATACAATAGGTGAAATTGAAGTACCGCCTTGGAACGGTCAGTGGGGGTTAAACCGGTTTTTGGGCGCCCAACCTCACACTTATTCCATCCCTACCCTTAAAGACAAACAGTGTAAATAAACGTATCCCTCTCCGACTAATCTACAAAAACCCCGATGGCAAATACAGGTAAAATGCATGAAAGGTATACGTTGAGATATATACCCGTAAGACGGGGCACGTGGAACATCTCCATCAAGGTGAGGGACATTTACAATACTAAAATCAGAATCATCTCTTTTGTCATAGATGGTAGAAGAATTCATTCCATTGTCAATTTGAAGGTCAAGAACGAGAACAGCCGCATGAGTTGAGGAATGGTTAGCCTTATTTAGTTTTAGTTCTTCTGGGTAAATGGCAGGAATCAAAACATCAAAGAAAGGGTTATCTAAATTGAAAATATCATACAAATACCGAGAAATATTAATGAAGGATTTTATGACATCTTCTTGTGATTATCAGTTCAAACTCAGAATGACATGATTATGAATTTATGATACATTACAAACAACCAGTTAGTGTTGCGTCGACTGTTTCCGACATTAACCAATCCCATATTTAGCCTACAATACAATCTCTATTGTACAGCAAAAGTTGGTATGATTTAGTAAATGGCGGAATGCCCATGTCAGCACGACTTTCTTTGATATAATCCGACACGGAAGCCCTTTGAAGAGCAATTAACTGGCTTTCCCACAATCCCTGTCCACGGTTGCCAATATCAACCCTTTTCGCGCTAAGTGAGGACTGGTTAGCATTTATAACTGGATGTCTCGCCAGTATCCAAGTTGTCCATACAGAATATAGAATGTAAGTATAAAATATACAACATGAGAAGTAAATGTTAAATTCTTAGGCGTTATTGTGGCGGCTGGATAACACGTTCGACCAACATTAACCCATTCCCTCATAGGCTATTTTTAGATCAATCACTTTGAATACATCTATCGAAAAGGAGCATTAAATAGAGAAAAGGAAAATTGAAGAATTTTGTAATTTGAAACCATTGTGATAAATACAGCATTTGCTCCTATAGTGACTTCTACAGAGTCGTCAAAATTAGCTGGATGTCGTGGTATGACTGAAATACTGTTTAAACGACGTAACACCCAACACCAACCCTGTAGGTGTCTCTTACACGTGGGCGTGTGGATGTTACATATACGTATTCGTTGTCAGCTTCGTTTTAAGATACAAGATACAATATACAAGAAACTTTATTTTACGTCGGTTACAATAAACAAGGTAACATTAGCTGAAAGCTATTTTCCGACAAAAACAAAGCAATAATAAAGCATATAACATGATAAAAACAAAAGTCCTGCAAGAGAAAAGTGTCAGACCCACTTAACAATGACACACATGCATTAATATCCTAAAAATGCATCTATGTCACTGTCAATAAAATCTGACGAATTAAGTAAATTATTATATCGTTATACGTTTTAAAAATATCGTTTCACATTAATAAGATGATATCACATTATCTTTTTAATAAAATATCATACAAGTAAGTGTTAAAATGCATATGGCAACTGCTAACCGCACATTCTGTTTCAATAGATTTGATCCTGTTATGAATAAAATATATTACAGGGAACAGTTTAAATTTTCTGACAATATTGAGTCAGATACATGTTTGTTAATAAAATGCTAATATAATAAAATTCTATTAAAACAATTTGTTTTGAAAATTGATGATGATGATGATGATGATGATGATGATGATGATGATGATGAAAGTATACATTTAAAAATGAATCTGTGACAGGAAACTCATTTGCACACATTACACTTACAATTTGGGCCGCACCAGGTCCGGATCAGCCACACAAACTCTCTGTAGTTATCGACTTGTCTTATATGGTTTGGGAGGCTGTTCCACACCTGAGTGGCCTGAAATCTGAAATATTGTTTTCCGTATGTTGTTGATTGTACTTTTGGTACATGCAATGTGTGTGTATACCTAAACGAATACGTAGACGAATATCTTTTGAATTCTACTAAGTCATGAAGATACGACGGGGAAATCTTGTGGAGGCATTTAAAGGTCTCAATGGCCATGGTTTTTATTCTACTTAGGTGGAGAGTAGGCATATTAGCTTTTTGTAGCAAAGTATCATAGTTAGAATCGAAATCATTGAAGACAATACGAAGTGCTCTGTGTTGAATTTTCTCTAACTTTTCCGTGTTTGCCTTCGAACAAAAATGCCAAATAAGGGGGCAAAAATTAAAATTTGATCTTACAAAGGATTTGTATATCAGGATTTTAGATTCATTTGAGAGAAACTTGCTAAGTCTGAACAGAGTGTTTAGTTGACCTGCAGCTTTTTTGCACATTTAAAAAGATTTAATAAGAGTGACACATTCATTCCATCGGATTCTCTATACCAATTGACAATATTTCCTCAGTATGTCATGACTCTGACATTTTACTGGCACTGTTGCTCTTTTGGACTTGATATTTGTAAGAGTCTTAGAATAATGTTATGTTTTATGAAACGTTACAACAACACAGATACATATGACGTTTTTACAGGCTCTTTATGATGACTGCTAGGACAGGTTATACTGTACGCTTAAAGCTAAACCATTTCAATAATTAAATAGCCCTTAACGAGATGTACACAATAACTCATTCCCTCGTACCGACGTCATTCAACGAGATGTACACAATAACCTATTTCCTTGTTCTGACGTTATTTAACGAAATGTACACAATAACCCATTCCCTCGTACTGGCGTTATTTAACGAGATGTACACAATAACCCATTCCCTCGTACTGGCGTTATTTAACGAGATGTACACAATAACCCATTCCCTCGTACTGACGTTATTTAACGAGATGTACACAATAACCCATTCCCTCGTACTGACTTTATTTAACGAGATTTACACATTAACCCATTCCCTCGTAATGACGTCATTTAACGCCTCAGTAAACGTCACTGTTTTAAACCATTGAGATAAATATAGAATTTGCTCAATAGGACCGAATTCTGTATTTGTCACAACGGTTTCTAATCTGCACACTTCTAAACATTTACTCTTCTCTAGTAAATGCCCCTTTTCGGTAGATTTATTTAAATCGTTGGGGTTTAAAATAGACTATGGGTTAATGTTTCCTCAAGCTCAGATCTGGTGCCAGGTTGACTATTGCCGATTCGATCAAACGTTTGGGTTTATTAGACCGAGTGTAAAAACAGCTTGATTTATTATGCAACGCCAAATTATTAAGTCTTACCATAATTCATGCTATTTACACGTGCATATCAGGTGGTGATTGACGGAATAATGATTTACCCATTACAGCATAGGCTATTTTAAGGTCATATCTCTTTGAATACCTCTACCCAAATGGAACATTAATTAGAGGAAAGGATTTCTTGTAGATTTGTGTAGTGTTGAAACCATTGTGTAAAACAGAGCATTTGCTACTATGGATCAAATGCTCTATTTATCAATGATGTCCGAAAGTGACTTTTGCAGAGGCGTGAAAAGCGTCACTATGAGAGAAGGGATTAAAAGGAAGAATGTCATGAAAATAGCAAACATTACACATGTGAACGTTGCTACTTAATGACACAATATAAATATGAATTGTTAACGGGTTGGGTTACAATTTGAAATGATTTATAATGCACCAAGGACACGCGCATACTTTAGAATGCTTAACCCCTTCCTTCATCTAAACGCATTTTACGCACATGCAAACAGAGTAGACCCAGATCAGACGGCTTATATAGGATTTGTCTGATAAAGATCTGCTCTGTCTGCTAATGGAAATTGATAAAAATGTTTCTTTACTTTCTAAAATGACGACAATATTCCATCTTCCATATTTTATTGTAACTATTTTGTCCGTGAATAGAACGTTTGAATAAATATAAAACAGGATAAAGGTTAAGTTTGTATTTCTCAATGGCTTTGACACAACCAAACTGAATAATGTTTATGAGATTTCAGCCTGACAGGCAATTTTAATCTTAACCCTTTCAGTGTGGAAAACGAGTCACCAATGTCCTTTTCTTATAATAAAAATCCAGCGGAAAAGCCCTCTAATCAGGGTCAGCACTGTCTGTCGTGTTAAACCGTTCTTTTAAAATTAACCGAAAATATTTAAAGTAAAATTCCTAGCTTCAGATAAAATGCGTAAATGCAAACATTTTCAACAATAGCGTGTTTATTTCACAACCAAACCCTATCCTTGTTTATTTCTCAATCAAACCCTATACTGTGACCACTCTTCAGAATTGTCTCTTCGAGACGATTCTAAAGAGTGGTCACAGTATAGGGTTTGGTGGAGAAATGATAATTGTAGTATTTTGGTACGCATCCTTATCTGTAGCCCTGTTAAATATTGTTATATATTTCCAGTAATTTACATAATATGTGACGCTAATTTGCTGATTCAGAATGACAACTGACTATATACATTTGTGAAATACAGACGCTGATGTGCGTTTTATGTTTATTACATTATGTTATGAATAGAACATACTGTTTTGTTTCTTTGCCGAGTTATATGAACAAAGTTTTTCACAATGTTTGCATTCAATTCTCGTGCATGTACTTTTTAAATGTCTGTCCTTGTCTGCACTATAATCAGGAACAAGGTGCGTTTGGGTTTGATACTATGTTTCATTTATTATACAAATGTATAAGAGTAATTTCTGTCTGTCATACAATGAATGTAGTTGGTTTTCACTATAACATTTGTATATAACATGTTTTACCCTATTTTCAGTTGCCTCAGTCGGGTTGACATGTTTTTCATGAGAACAGATATGTATGTTTCACCAGAAAATCGGGTGAAATGCAAAATATAATTTTCTTGAATTATCAGGCATATTTCCTAGTAGTCATGTTAAAATTTAATTAGAATCGCACGCGAAGAGTCCGGAATTATATAAGAATGATGCAATTAACCAAATATGAAAATGCCTTAGACATTAGCGAAGTAGAAGTGAAAGAAATACGTTTTATACTTATTTAAATGGTTCGTACTGTTTTTATAAGATTTAATTGTAGAAGCCAGTTATTGACACTGATGTTTCATCGAATACTATATTACGTACAGATACAGGTTTGATCTAGATGAAACAGCGAGTAACAGGTCTTAAAAATGTCCCTGGACATTCATAGTAGGATTCGAAGGTTCAGATAAAATGCGTAAATTTAAATATTTTATATAATAGTTTGTTTATTTCTCCCTATGATGTGACCACTCTTTAGAATCGTCTCTGGAGAAATGACGAATTTAGTTCTAAGTACGCCAGTTCATCTGTTGAAGGGATATATACATTGTACATGTATATACATAATACCCACTGTTTATATTAGTTCCTGTTGAGTCTGAGATCGTTCTCAAGCTTTTGATTGGTCAGATTTGAGCCAAAGGCTCAAATCTGACCAATCAAAAGCTTGAGAACTCAAATCTGACCAATCAAAAGCCTGAAAACGAAACTCAGACTCAGCTAAAAGCTTTATAAGCAGGGACCCAGATCTAGATTAAACAGCGTCTTAAAGAATCGAAGCTGACACGTGTGTACTTGCCTTTCAAATTGCTGGAAGCATTGGTAGTAATGCCACATGTTCACAGAGCAACATAGTAAATTTACAACGGAGTAATTGTAATCAGAAATTACTTATAATACTTAAAGTATATGTTTATATTATATAGTATATACTGCTTATTCATATGGAGGCTTGGAAGTTAGACAGTCAAACCGTGAGTATTAACTGATGAACATTGATGTGAGAAATAGTGACTATTTGCGTATTAAGAACAGATACGATGAGTAAATTTAATTATTTTCAATAATATCTCATCTCCGTTATTTTTCCACCAAACCCTATACAATGACAACGCTTTAAGATTGCCTCGTAGAGACTAAAGAGTGATTACAATGTATTGGGTTGGTGGAGAAATGACGATTTTAGTATTTCTGTCTGTACGCACCTTTATATACAGCTCTGTATAAATAGTTGTTTTAACATACTGCATGTCTGTCTCTGTTTGCTTTTGACATGATAGATATCTGATTCTACAAATTTTAACACAGCAAACAATTCCCTTGAAAATGTTATATTATAAAACAATCAGCTAATATATATTCATGATGTCATTATTTCTTACATGAATACTGAACAGGGAAAGAGTTCACTCTTACAACGCTGTATCTTCAGTTGGAATATTGAACCTTCGCTTGCTGAATTTTAAAACACATTTCCCCTTCATTACCCATGCCCTGTTGTATAATGATATATATCTTCACTGTGCACAAGTATTTTGCTGTGTAATCACTGCTGCGGAGTGCACTGGTTGCACAATCAATTTGTAAATAGTGCAGACCCTGATGAGACAGCTTCTGCAGGAGCTGTCTCATCTGGGTCTTCACTATTTACAGGTAGGTATATTGACGTGAATAGCAAGCGACGGGTGAAACAATTCAAACAGATTACGCTGATGATGAATATTTAGGGATTTTTTATTCAATACGAAAACTGTATCATCACAAACAGTGCAGACCTTGATGAGAGAGCTCCTCTACAAACCCTCTCATATAGGTGTACACGACAAACCGTGTAAATCTCCCTAGGATCCCTCTCAAATGGGTATACACGACAAATAGTTCCCAGCATTAAAAGGGTTAAGACAACGTACTTGCTTCTACATTTGATTTAAATATTTGTAATGATGAAAGCTGTACAGGTTTCCCGTATGTAAGCACGTTTTCGCGCATCTGTAAACAAAGTAGACCCTAATCAGACGGATCCTATAGGAAGGGTCTGCTCTGTGTGCTTATGGAGTAATATAGATCTGATTCTATAACTTCTGTCTGAGCCTAAATGTACCGTGTCCATGCGCCATTATAAAAATTAATTCTATTAATAATCATGACGTCATTAGTTCTTACATGAATATACAACAGGGAAATGGAGTACTAGAATAGCTACTATTATTGTGAAATAAAACCGACCTCGTCAATATATATATATGCTCGTATATGACACGTACATATTTGTTTGAAACAAATTCAGTCCGACATACAGTACTAATATTAACCGTTTCAGTGCTGAAAATAGTGTAGACCACATCACCTGAAAGGTCTCCCCATTAGGAAATATACTGTTTACTCCCCGAATATTCACGAAAAGCTTTGTTTGTTTGAATTTCTGAATACCGGTAGTCCATTTGGAAATTCAGCACCGAAATGGATAATTAAAAGATACGTATCCGAGCAATAATGGCTAATACCGTGAACATCCGTGTCTTCTGCACCAAAAAATAGCATTACACGTGCAGTTTATAATTTATGTTGCACACCTTTCAAGCACGTATCCTGCCTGACAGGTGAGATGTAGAATATCTTTTGTAACCATTTAGTCCATGAATATTCCTGTAAGAAATAATGATATCAAGAACACCAAATAGGTTAACCCTCCGCTTGCTATTTACGTCAATATACGTACCTGTAAATAGTGAAGACCCAGATGAGACAGCTCCTGCAGGAGCTGTCTCATCAGGGTCTGCACTATTTACAAATTGATTGTGCAACCAGTGCATTCCATAACAGTGATTGCACAACGAAATATGTATAGACAGTGAAGATATATGTAATTATACAACAGTGCATGGGTAAAGAAGGAGATGTGCATTTTAAAATTCAGCAAGAGAAGGGTTAACTGTTATATTAGCACATCAACAATGTACTTGTTGACCATGACATAAACTGTAGAAGCATATGTATATTGTATCATGAGCAAACACAGCAGACCCTGATCGGACGGCTCCTATAGAAGCCGTCTGAAATAGTTCTAAAGGCGTATTTATGCAATAAAGGGTTACAATAAAAGGTCTTATAGTGATTCTTAGTAAACACTCTATTCGTTCTTTTGAAAAATATAATGATTGCCGGTACTCTGAACCATTGTACAGTTGGACTTCGTTATCTCGAACTTCAAAAGACCATACAATTAGTTCGAGATAACAAAAGCTATGATCTAGAAATTAGATCGAAACTGAGCTAGATAATATTTTAAGTTACAGCTCATGTGGGAGCTTTCAGCATTACTTTAGACCTGCATTAAGCTGTCACACGTATTTCTAGATCTGCGTAGTACATGTAATACATTTTAGAGCAATTCTGTTTTTTAAGTTTTGGAAGGACTGTACTTTTAGTTAGAGTTTTCCCGAAGTTCAGGTTACGCGATTTCGAGATATCAGAAGTTCAACTGTACTTTTACTTACATTTGATTCATTTTTACTATTGGGAAATTGTTGAACGAGTGTCAGGCTTGCTTCCTGATGACAGACAGGCTTACCCTATGTCTCATCTGGATCGAAACTGTTTGAACACAATAAGAATGACAAAGCTAAAGGAAATTTGTAAATGTTTTGTATACAAGTACAAATATGAGTCATGTAGGAGACACTACCTACAGAACAAACAGCCGACCGAACAGCAACACAATAACCCATAAAAGCTATATCTATTTTATCAGAGTCGTTTTAACTCTTATATATTCCAGCCTTGCATGCCCAGTGGTAATGAAATATTGTTTTGACATTCCTTATGTTTCATACATTAATTGAGACAATTCTTTAATCTTGTAATCCAGTACTTAATTCTAATTGTGCGTGCGTTCGCTATTAATTACAGGAGTTTATTTCAAACAACATCTAAGACATGATATTAACTGTGTTTTCCTTTTTATTTCAAGTTGTTTATCATCAATTAGTGATATAAATTCACAATAAAGTCACGGCGTGTTTTAAATACAAATCATTCAAACTAACAGACTTTTAAACCATTTCCCTGTTCAATATTCGTATAGGAAATAGAAGATCTGTTGTGAGTTTTTCCTAAACGAGCCGTAGAAAGTTTTATAAAGCGAGCCTTGGCGAGCTTAATAACATTTTGTTGGTGAGTTTAGGAACATGTGATCTTAAAAGACAACGAGAATCAGATTATTTTTCTCACATAACCAAAAACAGTGTATTTTCGCCGTTTTAATGACATTTAATATCTATTGTAAATATTTCATAGATAGATAAATAGATAGTCTGGATAGATAATCTTGCGGTTCGTTCCGATTATTGATTTCATCCATGTGCAGCGCTTTTGAACGCACATGTCTTGCGAGAAAAGAGCGCTATATAAATGTGGTATAATAATACTACTAATAATAATAATGTAAATATCGGTTTCCATGGTTTGACGTCATATATGACGTAGGACGTCATATATGTTCTAAAGTGTTCTAACACGTGTTACAGATCAGGGAATCTTAACCCGTTGTTCTAACCCGGAGATAAGGAAGTTATATTAGAAATAATGATATTATGAATATTTACATAATTATATTAGCTGGAATGTCGTAATGTTACTTTTTCAAGGAAACCTTTTGCTTTGAAAACAGTAGAATCAGATCTATAAAATGTCAAAAGCAAACAGAGCCGACCCTAATCAGACGGCTCCTATAGGATCCATCTGATCTGGGTCTACTCTTTAAGACTTTGATATGAAGGATAATTAGACGTACTCTATGACATAATTTATGACGTTTATAGTGAAAGAGTTAACAATGTTCGCGCGCGTCTGCTGTTACTGGATTTTATTCCAAAGCAACATCTAAGACATGATATTAAACTTATTTCATTTTACATTTTTATCATCTTTTAGATTCTAACCACGAATAAACACAACACTACAACACATTTCCAACCTGTCTTTCACAAACAAACACGACACTATGTCTGCAACATACATATTATTTACTACTCCTGTAAATATGAAGACCATCTATATAACCGACGTCATTTTAGTATTTTCAATATATCATTCTTTGCCCGACTTGTTGAACTATTTATCTTGCCAGATTGTTTGAAATGTGCAACGATAATGAATGTAAATCCCCAAACCTTTCTGAGCTACTGTGGTTTCATCATACTCTAGCATTACTACAAAACCCAGGCTGTCATAGTGTAGAGTGCACGTATCATTTGACATACTTCATACAAAAATTCTGGTAATCTGACATTTCGACCAGCTAGGACTGACAATCGTTTGGCATTACCAGGGCCGTACCTAGCGATAAGCACTTAGGCGAGTGCATAATATCACTCTGAAAGGTGAAATCATTGAGGGTGGGGATAGGATTTGATAGTTTCTGACTTGTCATGTAAGCTTTAACCCGTTCCATAATTTTGACTCCTTTTGTCTCCTCTGTAAAAGTCATCTTTGAAACCATTGTGATAAATATAACATTTGCTGTTATAGGAGTAAATGTTCTATTTATCACAAAGGTTTAAACACTACACAATTCTCGGTGTGTGTGTGTTTGCCCTCGGATCACTACAGTCAGGGTGCGTACATGTACATTACAATTGGATTCAGCTTCGCTCCTATATATCATATTTTAACCCTTCGCTTGCTATTCACGTCAATATACGTACCTGTAAATAGTGTAGACCCAGATGAGACATAGCTTCCGTTCTAATTATATCACCTTAGTTTGTAAACCCTTGTGATGCCTCTTTATCATATATTTATGACATCCATTTTGCCATATATCTATGACATCCATTTTATATGTTTGCAGACGGGGAAGAGTGTAGGACACAACACACAACATAAATGTCGGTATAAGCCTCTGACAGTTCACTTGACCATGGTCAGAGAACTCTCTCATGAACCCTTTGATCTGGTTCTATATTGTTTGTCATTTTAAGGGACACTGCGCACCAATGTGTTAGTTAACAATTTGGTCCATACATATGTCCATCTACGCTTTTCAAACAGAGTAGACCCAGTACCCAGTAGCCATCGGATTCGGGTCTGCTCATTTAATTAATTTACATGACGTCATTGTTTCTTGCATGAATATCCATGGCCTAATGGGTTAAACTACCACTCGTTTGAAAAGAAACTTCAATCTTTTGACACAGTAAAGCACCAAGCTTGGATCCTGATGAGACGCCCAGATATTCGGCGTCTCATCTGGATCTAAAATATTTTCAAATGAGAATCAGTGTGTGATGAGAACGAGAAGTGTTCACCCTTTTAGCGCCAAATTTGTAATTGTCGTTTGCAATCCATTTTTTTTTAATAATTCGGTATAGTAAAGAAAATAGATAAATAAATGCAAAACTCAAAGGAATAAAGCACATACAGTAAAACCCCACTAATGCGACCCACCTAAAAGAGGTATAATATTCGGTGCTAGATGCAGTCGGTAGCTTAATGCAGGACAAAAGTAATGCAGAAAGCTTCTCTAGGAGCTTTCTGCATTACTTTTGTCCTGCATTAAGCAACCACCTGCTTTTAAAGACGTCAATTGTTATTCATTAAGTGGTCGCATTTGAGGGGTTCTACTGTATATAGAGGAAGCGTTTGATACAAAAAGTGCAGTACCTGATCCGACGACGCCTTGAAAGGGCGGCCTCTGATCTGTGACTGCACTATTTGTCGTGGTGCATGTTGGCGACGCTGGCATTTAAAGGGTTGATGGTTTATCTAATTCCAATACAAATAAAAGAAAATCTAAACCGGACGTTAGTTTAGTATACATATCGGTCTTGAAGACATGTGGCAATTAAATGCAGGGTGAAAGGCATGCATACATCTCCTAGAGGTGCTTTCTTCATGACTCTCACCCTGCATAAAGCAGTCACCTGCCTAAAGGTATCTCTATTATTCCTAACTAGAAATCCAGTTTAGAGGGGTTTTACTGTTTTATTATATATAAATGTAAATTTCCGCTTGATATAATTTCTTCTTTATTAAATGACACTATTTTATGATGACGGGACACAAATGAGAATTGAAATCACAATTGTGTGTGTGTCAAATTTACTAAGTACTCTATCGGGTATGTTTTCAATATTTTACTTCTATTCCATTTAGAAATACTAATTGCATTTTATTATCAATGTTTACGTCTTAATTCTCTTGTGGGCAATTGCTCGTTCGTTTATGAAATAATCTATGTGAAGCTCTGTGATTCGTTATGATCGTGTAGTGTGTCATAATTCGCGGATGTCAATTGTAAGATCCCTAATTAAAGGGTATATCATATGTAGCATTTGCAATTATTTTGCAAACAGTACTTCAGCGCTTTTGCAAGATTCAATCTTTTTTAAACACTCTCTCAGTATATTATTTCAGAGCCCTGCACAAATCTAAAGATTGTAATTCTTGCAACATTCAAGAGGTTGGAAGACATATGTAACAAAAATATAGTAAAGTCAAGCAGGAAAAGCCACACGTTAGTCCTGTATGAGATGTTTGATCTGGGTCTACCGTGTTTTCTAAGGCGTTTATATTAGGTTAAGGGTTAACTATAGTCTAATCTCTGTCGAGTTACTCATTCAAACGCCATACAATGATACAAATATGTCCCGCAGTATGTACTTATTGCGTGAGTACAGCCACTACGATTTCACTACTCGAATTTCACTGTTATGAACAGTCATAACATAAATACACAAACACATTTCAAACAGATCTCCCATGCAATAACCTATAAGTATATGAATCACATAAACTTTACGTTGATAGTAGACGAAAAACGATCGTGGTCAGTGCATTTGCCTTACACGACCTTGCTAGCATTTGCAAACAGTTTTGATCCTGATGAAACGCCAAGTAAATCAGCGGTTTATCAGCATCAAGGAAGTTGGATACTCGTTCATTCGTTAACGTAGATAACGCATATCTCATGGATACCACATTACCATGTACAGTTGGATTTCGATATCTCGAACTCGGATATCTCGAATTTCGGGATAACTCGAACAAAAACTTTAGTCCTCCCAAAACGTACAATCTAGAATTGCTCTAAAATGTATCGCTACCACACGTGATACCTTTATACAGGAGTTTTCAGCATTACTTTAGACCTGTGTTAAGCTGTGGCATTGAAAAACTGTTCAGATTAGAAATCGGATGAGTCGAACTCCTTTTATCTCGAACTAATTTGTACGGTCCCTTGAAGTTCGAGTTATCGAAGTTCAACTGTAATTTATAGTTCCATTTGTAACGTGTCATGCATACACCAGTTTCCATTAACCATTTGTCCTTTACAAACAGAACAAACAATTTCACTTTTGAGAACTTTAACCCATTTCCTCAAACAGACGACCTTTGACGCCTATGTAAAATTCACCTTTTGAAACCATTGTGATAAATAGAACATGATTTTTGCTCTATAGGAGCAAATTCGCTATTTATCACAATTGTTTCAAATGTGCAATATTCGAAAATTTACCTTTTTGCTAATAAACGATCCTTTTTGGGTAGATTTATTCAAAGAGATTGGGACTAAAATTACCATAGCAAAGTGTCGAAGAGCCCGGATCTTGATGGGACGCCGAGTGTCCCGGCGTTCCAAACCTGGATCCAAGCTGAATGCAAATGCAATTCAGGATGCTGACATGTCTTGTGTATGTATGTTTAAATTCAATTCAATCAATAAATATTTTATTTTCCCTACGTCGATGCACCACGCTCTGTATCCTGACATTTCCATGCCTAATTGTTGCATAATTGTTGGCATCCGTCAGTCGAGAACGACTATGGAATTGCGCCTTAGGAGGAGATCGAGATGCATCGCCTTTGATGACTGTACAGTCTGATCCTGGATTTGCACGTATTGTTGCAGTCCTGCCATAGAAGCTGTTGAATCCCGGGTGTCTATTCGCACGGATTTTCCGGCTTTGTGTCTGTTTTGAAGTTCAGAATTTTGGTCTCGGAAGGCCGAGTCTCCTTTGGCGAGGTCCTTCTAAACAAGATGTCTCCACTCGGGTCTATCAGCCGCCGCCGATTCCTACGACTCAAGTGCAATGTGGCAGGACTTCATGTCGCGGTTGCACACGTCCTTGTATCTGAGCTTGGGACGATCTCGGGTTCTAGTTTCCTTGGCTAGCTCCCCATAGAGTAAGTCCATTGGGATACGCCAATCATCTATCCTTCTGGCATGACATTGCATAATTATAACCCCTGAAATATACTGTTATATTATCATTGTCAAATGAACAACAGTACCCCTAAACAATGTCGCTATCAATATGAAATACAACGTTATTCAATGTCCGAAAGCAATTTAAGTATATAACCTAGTTAACCTAAGGATTCGGACACACATACAAAGTGCATACTTAAATATAACAGTGCATGGAGGAGCCTTGGTATCGCCAGTTTCTACTATGTACGTCGAACTTAATGTTCTACGTGGATATAGTTAGCTTACAAACCAATGGAAAGAGGAAACTGGATGTTCGAACTCCTAGGGGTAATTATGGAAAGTGTGTGTCCGAGACCTTAACATAATACACGTAATGATATTTCTATTTCTCATATTCCAAGCAATTGGTTCAGGTTTACGTGTGTCTGCTTTAAGTAATCAGGGTTTTATTCAATTACAAGTGACAAACCAGGAAGAATTAGATATACTAGTTAGAGATGGCAGTTATTGAAAACTGTAAGGACGCTATATAAATGTGGCATAATATTGATAATATTCTGAAGAGATGGGAGGTCCAGTCACGTTAAACAATAACTCCTTTATTTCTCCACGAAACCCTATGTTGTAACCACTCTTTAGAACCGTCTATTCGAGGCGATTTTAAAGAGTTGTCACAACATAAGGTTTGGTGGAGAAATGACGATTTTAGTTTTGAGGTACGCAGTTTTATCTGTAGCTCTGTTTGTCTCCCTAGTGATAGTTACCAGTTGTGTGTATGTTCACGAGAAGCCGTGGTGTCATCATGTTGACACAAACTAAGTTTAAACACAATGCCATCATCACAGGTGCGCCATTGGCAATGAATGAACGAGTAAACCCTTTCGGTGGCAAGATTCTAGTTGTCGTCTGTAAGCGAAATTTGTTAAATAATTCGGTAACATAAAGACATGAGATAAATAAATGCAAATTTCAACGGAATAATGCACATATATAGAAAGAGTGTTTGAGACAAAAAGTGAAGTCCCTGTTCAGACACCACCTTGAAAAGTCGGCGTTAGATCTGGGACTGCACTATTTGTCATCGGCGGTGAAAGGGTAAAAATGATTTTAACAGTTGTACAGATCTCAATCTCATACGGTGCTTCATTATTTCTCATTCATACAATTTCAAGGACACATCTGATCATCAACATTTTTTATCACGTATATATGACAAATTTAAGTGGTTGATTAATACAAATATTTTGAAATTACGTTTTTAAATATCCTTCAGTGGGATATAAATGTTAATTACTTTCTATATTTAACCACTTCGACTAATTGACTCCAACAACAACATGAATGAAATATCGTTATTTAAATCATGACTTGCATTGTGTATTCCTTACGCCATGTACTTACGCCATATACACGCATTTTAATGCATCTGGCCAAAAAAGTTTACCTAGATGAAAAAGTTAATATTTGACCTAATTAGCGTCTGCTATTTGATTGTGACGTACTATACCTAAACCGGTTAGCCCCACCCCCAGTGACTTTTATAACTGACCGTTCCAATGCGGTACCTCCATCTTCAACCTATTGTATGTAGTTTTGTCTGTGTGCATCTCTTTATGTTTTGGTAGTTATGTACGTTTGCTGTGTTTTCTGCGGTTCGGGCGGCCGTTTGTTCCGCGTGTGGTGTTTCCTGCATGACTCATATTTGTAGTTTTATAGTTATTTATGTAATAATATAAGTAATACCCTTCTTACCCAGACGTTTAATCTAATATATTATTAAATATCGGTCTTGGAGACAGGTGACAGCTTCATGCATGGTGAAAGTCATGCAGAAAGATCCTCAAGGAGCTTTCTGCATGCCTTTCACCCTGCATAAAGCAACCACTTGCCTAAACATACCTATTTTTTCTATTAGAATTCCGTTTAGAGGGGTTTACTGTGGATATATTTCTACAGTCTGCCATGGAACATATTGTTTTGCTTTTGTTGTGCTTATAATTTATATCTATTTAGTCAATACTTATTACAGAGTAGATCCACATCAGACGGCTCATTTAGGGTCCGCTCTATTTGCTGATGAAATATGAAAGATATGTTTCTTTATTTTCTAAAATGACCCCACTGTTCTACCTTTCATATTTAGTTTGAACTCTTTTCCCATGAATATGCAGTGGGTACTGAACTTTGGAATACACGTATAACAGGGAAAGGGTTAAGCGAATGTCAGTTTGCATGAAAGTCAATATTAATATAGTCGTAATAGTACAATGCAGTATTAGTCTGTCCTAGACTCAATAAATGTAATAAAGAAGAACAAATATTGTCGTTAAGTACAATAATCCATTGGGTTGACATTATACATTCTGAAATAGAACGTCTCATTATGTTCCTTTACAACATGTTAAATGCTTATTGAATCGCACACTGACGCTAGAAACAAAGACAGCGTTACTGTTAATTGTCTTTTGTTTTATAATGAAAAAAGGAGTACATGGAATAATTGCTATTGGCAAAACCTTTACATTCAGATATCTATTTTATCCAGTCACCAGGCTTCTCTAGTGACATAATAAAGGGGGTGCAAATAAACTTAGGTTTATTAGGTTACTTCCGGTAGTGGAAGGTTTATTAGGTTAGTAGATAGGCGTAATGATTCTATAACCATGGAACTATTTTAGTTTTCTGTAAATATTCATAAACATGTTGATGGAATAGATTTAACAGATCTATTTGGTCACCAGAAGAATTATTCAAATGAGAAAAAATAAAAATAATTGGCTACAGCTGGATTCGAACCCGCGCCTGATCCTACAAAAACTAATTCTAATCTCTCTAGAGACGACGCCTTTACCGATTACGCCACTGAGGCCACATACAAAATGACGTTGATTTATCACTTTTATTAATTTAATCCCCCGCTGGCAAACCCCGTTTTTGATAAAATCAAACCTGGAAGCAAAGATTGACAGATAAATAGTAAATGTTTTCTTTTCACTCTCATGATTATTTGATTGATAAACTCTTACAGGGGCGGTGATAGTCATAAACCTAAATATAGCCTGTTCAGTTCCATCGATTTCTGAGTGACGTTAGGTAGAATCTAAAAATAGAAACAGAGACTACGTAACTCGAATTTGACCAAAGACTATAGATCATGTCTGTTTGAAATAACTTATCGACCCTCGATTCAAATCATCTTATTTTTCAAATTCATCCACGTTTCCCTTCTAGTAATACAAGTGTCGAAACTATATTCCTCTGCGGTAGCTCATTAGATTTATTTACGTCTAAATGGAAGTGAAAAGGGAGGGATCCGTTGATCGAAAAACTGCATTTTCAACGTAAATTATTTCAAGAGTGTTATGAGTCTATAAAAAAGACACTTAACTATATTGACTGGATAAATCGAATAATAGGTTAGTGCCGTAGATGGGACGCCTTTATCCGACTCGGAGAGAAAACAGTTGAGGCTCGGCAAGCCTCGCCTCAACGTTTTCTCCCCTCGTCGGATAAAGCGTCCCATCTACGGCACTAACCTATTATTCTCTATATTCCATAAGTGAACAGACTATATCCTTATCAAACGGTATCAGACCTAGCTGTGTAGACCCTGGTTGCAAAGCGTTTAAGACATACTAAAACGTTTGACATTTCCAGATAAGATTCGTATATTTAAACATGTTCAAGCATAGCTCCTTTATTTCTCCACTAAATCCTATACTATTATTTGATAAAGGGCAATATATGTTAGCCCGTCTCTTCGAGCAATTCTAAAGAGTGGTCACAGTATAGGGTTGGGTGGAGAATTGACGGTGTTAGTATTTGGGTACGCATGTCTATCTGTAGTTCTGTAAATATATTGTATATATAGACACGTATTCAGTCTACCACTTGTGTACACCATTCCCTGTTCTATGCTGTTTTTGTTTCCAAATTGCAATGGCTACTGGATTATAATGAAATAAGGATGATGGAACATTGTAGCAAGTTTAGAAAGTAGAAAAAGAGATATTTCAAGTTCCACTGACAACGATGTAGACTTAAATAAGACGGCTACTATAGGAGCCGTCTGACCTGGATCTACTCTGTTTGTAAATGCGTGAAAAGAGGTCTACATAAATTAAAGGGTTAAGTAGAATATAAAATGTTGTAATATATGTCAGGTTTGTTAAAACTCGTCCTGTTTCAGGGTATCTCAGATCTAGAGTAAATAATACATGTATGTTTCATGCAGGAAAACCGCATACAAAACATAAAGTCGCCCGAACAGCACCATTACCAAAAAGATCAACATGCCTATCAAAAGATAGAAAGACACACACAAAGACATAACAAACAAACAATAGGGGGTATGGAAATAGCGTCTTGAAACGGTCACTGACAATTGTCACCGGGTGTTTAACCCGGTTTAGGGGCGCCAAACCTTACAGAAGTTAGTAATGTTTACGTACTTTTGGCTATCTAAAGTTGTGTTGTTTCACACAACTCATCATGTATCCAAAAGCATACATCCTGACCGTATAATAGGCTGAATTTCCGATGTCTCATCTGTCTCAAGGCTAGGTAAGACTTAACCCTTAGCCTGCTATGAAATTAAGGTCTGCTTACTTCGATCTATAGCCGTTGTCCCTTACATCTCGCTTACATTCATTCATGCTTTTGAGATAATATTGCCAGAGTGTCAAACAGCTTGGAGTTTCTCGGTGTCTGATCTTGATTCAAGCTATTTGCGAATGTCATTAATACTATGTACAGAACGTGAGACATGACTAAAGCATTTTAGAAAACCCCGAACCCTAACCCTATAAAACATAGTATTTCTGGCAAGTGTAGTACCATCAACACATGCCTGACACTGGCTGACAGGATGTTCCAATCGTCGACACAGCAAATTCACAGATTCAGATTCATCTTAGGTACAAAAGTAGAACAAATAACTTCATAAGGCAAAGAGGCGACAAGAGCTCATATTTCGCGTCTCAAGCAATTCCCCGCATAACTAATGGCAACGGGGAGGAATGGATATTTTACTAGGGTAGGGACTGAGATCCTGGCTTACTTTCTCAATGGACACATCCGTCAATATTATCACAAGAAAAGTGATAGGTATACTTGTTCAAAACTATCATTGAACCCTTTCAACGCTGAGGTTTCAAAGAGACTATTCTAAAATGATTTAGGGTTTGTTTATATTAAAACAAATTAAAATGACAAACAGTGTAGACCAGATAGGAGCCCTCTCATCTAGGTCTGTACTGTTTGCAAAGGATAGTAGTGACTCGTGTCACGCACAATAAGAGTTAAACATCAAATGTGCTGAACAGTGTTGTTTTATATTGTTCTGAGTTAAGGTTCAAGTCCTAATCTGTCTCACTAAAATACCTTTCGTTAAACCCACATATATGCAACAGGGAAATGGTTTAACCCTTCGCTTGCTATTCATGTCAATAAACCTATCTGTAAATAGTGAAGACCCAGATGAGACAGCTCCTGCAGATTATCTGCACTATGTATAAGTTGATTGTGCAACCAGTGCACTCCGCAGCAGTAATTCCACAGCGTTGAGATGGTGTCAGGAATTGTCGACGCGACACGTATCAGTTGAGATAGTGTCAGAAATCGTCGATGCGACACGCATCAGTTGAGATAGTGTCAGGAATTGTCTACATGACACGTATCAGTGGGGACAGAGAACGTGGTTGAAAATGTATCGGCGATTCAGCGGACTCGATCGTCGCAACATTGGCTGCAATACACCAGCAAAAAAGAAGCCTGTTCACACGGGTAATTATTAGTCCTGGAATGGAAATATTCTACTGGTTACCCAAGACACACTGTAATAGCATGATAAAATTTCAATCTGATCTGAAAACCTAATTGTTGCAGCAAGCGGGCAAGCTGAAATATTCAGTCTCGTGTAGCATTCTGCAAAAGCATCTGTAATATGCAGGGATTTTAAACTGTTGTTGTTGTCAGATCCCTTCCAACAATAAAATAGTGCAGAAGTGAGTTTCTTTTTTATAAAATCATAGAAGAATGCACTGCTTCCTGTCTGTCAAAATAATATCTTTTATTCAAACACTTTCCAAAAGCTCAAGAATGTGTGATGTTTTCTTCACAGCTAACAATTCATGTGTGTTGCCAACGTTGCGAACCACAGTTGTCTAGATGAATTTGAGTCAAATATTACAAAATGCACATGTAGGAGGGTTGCCGTGAGACATTACACGCCATTTTTTGTGTTAGCCGCATATTTCCGAAATGGACCAAATCTATATTTGTAGAATACTATAATACCTATGTTACAAACACGGTTGTAATAACTTGATAAAGGGCAATATATCCCATATTAGTACGTCTTTCGTGGATACAATCCGGCATCGGATCCTATGACCAACTGTTATCTAATTTTCCTCTCAAAACCCTTTACATGGATGTCAGTAACATGTTAACCCATTACCTTATAGGCTAGTTTAGACCATTTCCGCATAGGTTATTTTAAGACCCAACCTCTTTGAATAAACCAATTGGATATGAACATTTGATAGAAAAATAATATGAACAAGAATACAAGACAATGTGTGATATTGAAACCATTGTTATGTGTGGTATTGACGCCATAGTTATAAATAGAGCATTTGTTTCTATTTAGCAAATGCTCTATTTATTGCAATGGTTTCAAAAATGACTTTTACAGAGGCATCGAAAGGGTGTCATTATGAGGGAATGTATTAAATATGAGAGTTAAGCGATACTTGAATAGTATCTGCACACACATCGAATGCAAATGAGATGCCAATAACTCATCGTCTCAGCAGGATCCAAACCGTTTAAAACCCAGTGGACATAGACCATAACAAGTGAATGATATTGTTCGAATATACTGTCATAATAAAAAAATCATTAACACCGTGTCTGAAATTGAGTCGAGACATGTATAGTATTAAACCCTTTCCCTGTTATATGTTTTGCAAATTTCAACAACTACTGAATGTTCATAGAATAAATAGTTAGCATGACATATGGAAGGTGGACCATTGTAGCCATTTTAAAAGTAAAGAAGCAGATCGTTCAAATACTGTTAGCGAAAATAGTAGATCCAGGTCAAACGGTTCCTATAGGAGCCGTCTGATATGCTTGAAAACACGTTTATATGAAGAAAAGTGTTGTTGTTTGGTTGTTATGTCTTTGTGCGTTTACTTGTGTCTTTTATATGCATGTACATTTACTGTTTTTGTCCTGGTGCTGTTCGGGCGGTTGTGTGTTTTGTATGTGCTTTCTCCAGTATGACTCATACATGTATTTTTGCGTAAAGGTTTAATGAATGACTACAGATTTGTTTCACATAATCAATTTATTCGTAATTGCTAGTTAATTCCTATTCCTCGTACATCGATTACTTTTCGTAGGTTTGAAAATGAAAAGTGAGGTGACTCTGACATGGTCCTCTTTCGCAAGTGATGTAAATAGGTTTTGGTTAATCGATGTTTTAGTGGTTCAGTAAAACCTCTCTATAACGACCACTAAATTTCATCAAGTATTTTGTGTTTAAGACAGGTGGATGCTTAAAGCAAGGTGAAAGTAAAACAGAACGTTCCTATAGGAGCGTTCTGTTTTACGTTCACATTGATTTAAGCAACCACCTGCCAAAATACCAACTAATTAACACAAATTTAATGGTCGTTATAGAGAGGTTTTACTGTAGTTGCCTGTTTGACTTTACTACTTGTTTCGTTTAACGACTCATTATATAATAATTGTATATTACGTTTGGTAATCTATTGCTCAACTGGATGTCTAAAGGCTACATAATATATGCTAAATCTAAAATTAACCTCGCTTAAAAAGTTCCATTAACCCTTTGCCTGCAATGCGCGACCTGACTCACATTCGCAAACAGCTTGGATCCAGATGAGACGCCTAGTAACTCGGTGTCTCATCTCGATCCAAGCTGTATGACAACCCGTTAATAGTTTCTCAAATGCCGAAATAGCTTAAGTATTTGAAAACTATAACAAATTTGTTTTGAAGCAAACCTCATTTTTTAATAGCAAAGTAATGGATTCATTACAATCCCCCTGCATGCAGCTTACAGTTGTCTAAAAGACAGATACTTTGTCCTCTTTCATATCTCGCTTTTAACTCTTACCCTGCTATGAAAAAGAGGTTTGCTTAAAATCCGATCTGTAACCGATTCGTTACCGAGATGCTATTGACTGAGTGTCAAACAGCTTGGATCCTGGTGAAAGGCCGAGTTACTCGGCGTCTCATCTGGATCCCAGCTGTTTGAAAATGTCAGTTAGGTCGCGCTAAGCAGGTTAAGGCTTAAAAAAACCTTTTTTACAACTGAGGAATTTTGTAACAATGCTTAAGTGAGTGATGATGAGGCGATGATGATATGACGTGTGTAACATCTTCAGTAAGGGGAAAATAACAACATTGATTGTGTGTATGGTGATACAATTTACGGTCATGACACATACAACACTTTTGTACTAAGTTCAAATGTGTTCTGAGAAGGCACTATATACCGGTAGCAAAATCCTGAAAGCAGGATATTATTCCAAAGCAAAATCAACAGTTTGAAGTATGTAAACAGCAGACTCCGTTTTATCGAGAAGGTTGAAGAGCGGTTATTAAAAGGGCAATACTACTCACGCGCACTTACGAAAGACCGGCGGCAACATTTCCACTTCAAGATTTCACACAATAAAATTCATGATTTCGCGATTTCACAATTTCATGATTTAACAATTTCACGATCTCACGATTTCACTTCAAAATTTCACGATTTCACAATTTCTCGATTTCACGACTTCACAATTTCTCGATTTCGCAATTTCAACCTCGTGTAAAAATGTTTGGTCAGGTGACACGCTTGGCGTAATTAAGGCAACAGAGTGGCTCTCACCCTTGTAATCCGGATGGCGATCTGTGATCCAAAAATACAACTTTCTACGCCTTTGCAAACATAGAATACCCAGCTCAGAGGACTCCTGTAGGATTCAATCTTAATTAAAATCCATGATATCATTATTTCGTACCGTTTATTATTAGCTAAAGTATCCTCCAATACAGTGTCATACAAACATAGATAGATAACGATTTAAAATAAACACATGATTGGCAATTGTTATACATGAATATTCATGGAGGAAAGGATTAAACAATATTGATAGTGGACCATGAGCACATGCTACATGCCAAATATGAAGGTCCTCGGCGGTTTTCAATTAGTATGCCAGCCGAACAGGTCGCAACTGTGATTGAGGTTGTTCCGCCAGCTTAACAAAGCCAACTGTTTCACTTTTGTTTGGTCACCTGTTGCTGATGAATCTGTTCAGCAAGCCGAACACTTAGGAAAAGGGTAATTTAAAGTTGTAGGAACAGTGAGTCACTGACATTGAAAGACATAAACTGATCATGTTGACGTAACAATACGACATTATCAAAATATATTTAAGAAATAACGATTTGATTCATTTGATTGATCATGAAACTTAATTAGATAATTTATCTTACTTGAAACCTAAACTGGTTTAAATCTTTTGCCGCCAGCTTTAAAGGTGTCGCCTGCAATAATAATTTCATATTAAATATAATTCTACACTAAATAATAAAGGTATATTAGTAAAACATTTTGGTTTTTAAACACCTGTTTGCTTGGGCTAAAATAATAAATAAAACGGTGAACTCCCAGGTCAGTTGCCGCCTTTACAAGGCGGCATCTGACCTGGGACTGCCCTGTTTTCAATGGTGCCAACAAGCGACATTGGTGCCGAAAAAGCTAAACCTCCACTGACACTTTTCCCTGTCCCCCTCTAATCTTTGGTTTTTATGTTTTTCTGCGTCTCTTTTTGTCTTTTGATAGACATGTACATATGGTTTTCTTTTTGTGTCATGGTGCTGTTCGGATGACTGAGGATCTTGTATGTGGTGCTTCCTGCACGACTCGTATGTACATGAGGAGTAATTCAGACATGCTTCCAATACCTCTATAATGAAACAAACAATAAATGTCCTCTAAAGTCAGACTATATTTGACACTGTTGAATGGTTAACGGTTACAGAAAGGCTAGTAAAAAATGTCAACCTAAAAATGACCGGGTCACAAGTTAGCTCAGCATTAGGTACGATCCTCTCGAATAAAATATTCTACAGAATCTTTGTATCATGAAACAGATATAGTTTAAAATCTCGCCATTTGTATAGTACCAATAAGAGCAAGAAATAAAGGTGCGTACACAAAAACTAAAATGGTAATTTCTCTACAAGCCTATATTGTGAACAACCTTTAGAATCGTCTGTTCGAGACGATTCTAAAGAGTGGTCACAACATAGGGTTTGGTGGACAAATAAAAGAGAGGTTTTCTTGAAAAATGTTGTGATTTATCTTGACCTCTGTATGATAATGCACTATAAAATGTCACGTGATAAATAATTATATAACTGTATCAGCTGAAAAACATGAATCACTAGAATCACCACATTGTAATAAAGTAGAACCTGCCTTAAACAACCATTAAAAATGGGGTCTAAATAAGGGTCTGTAAGCCAGGCGGTATCTTAATGCAGGCCAAAAGTAATGCTTTTAAGATTCCTGTATCCAGTCAATATAAAGTCGCTTAACCCATTCCCCCATATTGACGACTTTTGACGACTCTGTTAAAGTCACTTTGTGAAAACATTTGTGCTACCATTGTGGTAAATATTTATCACAATGGTTTCAAACTTCAAAACTCTAAAATGTTCCTTTTCTCTAGTTAGTACTCCTTCTCGGTAGATTTATTCAAAGAGGTTTATCTAAAATTAGCCAATGAGGTAAATGGTTAAGACCTGTTCTGCTGTATATGATTTCTTATTGATGGTGTTCGTGTTCTTGTTGGTTCTGTTTTGTTTATACAATTTATACAGTAGATATTAGTCTGCTGTATATGATTTTTTGTTGATGTTGTTCATGTTCTTGTTGCTTCTGTTTTATTTAAACAGTATATATTATTCTGCTGTTTATGATTTCTTGTTGATGTTGTTCGTGTTATTGTTGCTTCTGTTTTGTTTATACAGTATAAATTATCGTCTCTGACACGAAGTAGTGTGGTTGTTACTGATGGAACAGCTCTTGTCAGATAGTTTCACAGGATTGACACATTCATTCCACCGGCTTCTCAATATGAATAGCAATTGGCAATATCTCATCATTGAGTTACCATATACAGTATAACCCATCTAAACCGGAATTCTGGTAGAGACGACTTTAGATTCGCTGAGACAGGACGCTGCTTAGTGCATGGTGAAAGTCATGCAGAAAGCCACAATGCGTTAAGCTGCCACTTGTCTCCAAGATCAATAAGTATACTAAATTTAACGTCCGGTTTAGAGGTGTTTTACTGTATTGATATCTTGAGTGTTAATGAGTTTTTCACCCTGCATTTAGTTGCCATTTGTCTTCAAGACATACTAAATTCCACGTCCGGTTTAGAGGTTCACTGTATCATGAATCTGACATGTAACTGACATGTCACGTTTCTATAAAGTTTATAAACTTTATGTAAGACTACTTTTAGGCTGTTTGTAGATGATACAGAGACTCATATAAACGTTACATATATCGAATATTAGATTTATCGATCCACAAAAAATGTTGGATCGGGACCCTTAACAGTTGCAAATCAAACACACTTTTTAATGCACAAATATTCATATAAGAAATGACGATATCTTTAATAAATACATGTATTATTTTTTTATTATAGGAAATGAAAACAAAAACATGTGGCCATGACATAAACTTATAGCATATGATCTATGTTGACGCATAACAAAACAGAGCTGACACTGATCAAACGGCCCCTAAAGCAGTAATCTGATCTGGGTCGTGTATTCTATTTTCAAAAAAGGTAAATCTACTGTATAAAGAATTATTCATACTTTGCGTAAAGAACGACTTCAGAATCAGAATGACATGAGACCGACTAATCGCTAACGTTCGAGTGGTTTGTATTGAAAATGGGAGAACATTTGATTAATATAAAAATGCGCCAATCACTCAGAGGTATCTGTTTAAAACTCAATTACAGAAAAAAATACATGTAAACCCCTCTAAACCGGAATTCTGGTAGAGAAGGATTTAGATATGTTGGACAGGTGGCTTTTTAATGCAGGATGAAAATCATGAGGAGCTTTCTGCATTACTTTCGCCCTGCATTAAGCTACCAACTGTCTCTAAGACCGATATTTATACAAAATTTAGCGTCCGATCTAGAGGAGTTTTACTGTTTATAATTTTGCAATGAAGAATTGGTGCTTTTTTAGGAAAAGTGACTGCTTAACACATTGTACAAATGATGCAGAAAGCTCCTAAATGGGTTTTCTGCATGCCTTTTACTCCGCATTAAGCTGTCACCTGTCAAAACGACCGATAATAATGGTTTGTTTTAGGTTTCGCACTATCGGGGGTTTACTGTATGTGTACAGAAGAAATTCATTTTGATATGCAGGTACTATAAAATCTCTCTATAACGGCACTGTATTGTGTTAATTATTTTGTATTTAGATCAGGTGGCTGCTTAAAGCAAGGTGAAAGTAAAACAGAACCCTGCTATAGGGGCTTTCTGTTTTACTTTCACCTTGCTTTAAGCAATCACCTGTCTTAAACATAAAAATACTTGATGTAATTTAGTGGCTGTTATAGAGAGGTGTTACTGTATATCGAATATTAGATTCATCAATTCACACAAATATTTTGGCTTGATCACTCTTAGGACCCTTAACTCATTACATCCTAAGCTATTTTTAGACACAACCTCTTTGAATGTATCTACCGAAAAGGAGCATTAACTAGAGGACAGGAAAACTTTAAAATTTTGTAGTTTGAAACCATTGTGATAAATAGAGCATTTGCTCCTATAGGAGCAAATGCTCTATTTATCACAATGGTTTCATAAAGTGACCTTTATAGATGCGCAAAAATGCGTCACTAGGGGATAATGTGTTACCAGTTGCAAATCAAACAATACTATTTACACTGTAGTAAGCAGTCATCTGTCTCCCTGACCGAATATTTATACTAAACTGAACATTCCTGTTTACCGTTTAGATGTACCAATAGTTTACACTGTTTACGTCTGAGTATAGATTACATTCCTTTTGTTGTCACAATTAATCAGCCCATGCCAAGAGCGACTGGACTGGCCTTGCATTAGAGATAGATAAAATGGATGGTTCCATGATGTATCAACAGATGGGAAACCATTTGACAATGTTGTAATAGTTCGCATTGGAAGTAAAGACATGTAAAAATGGCAACATATTAAATTTATAACGAGATAATGTAATAAAAAATACCTATAATAGAATACTTATTTACATTTCACCGAAAATATCTGAAAGTAAGACACTTCGAACTTACAAACTTGTGCTAACACTTATTTAGATGTTAACACACCCATTACCTCATAGTATAGATGGGATCCAACTTCTTTGAATAAAGCTACTGAAAAATAGCATTTACTAGAGAAAATGAAACATTTAGAATCGTTTAATATTGAACACATTATAGCAAATTCTCTATTGATAAAAATGGTTTCAAAGGGTGACAAAAGGCGTCAATATGAGGGAATTGGTTAACAGGTGAGTCAGTATAAAGGAATTGGGTTAACAGATAAGCGTTGACGTGGTATATATACTGTACATATATTGTTTGGATATTAACCCTTTCGCTGCCAAACTATGTCGTCTGCTAACTTTGTCGTCTGCTACAAATTTTCATTTGTTTGATTTTTTCATTTTTATTTCAAAACACATAGTAACAGACACAAACAGTTTGGATCCTGATAAGACGCCGAGTTACTCGACGTCTCATCTGGATCCAAACTGTTTGCATAGGTAATCACAGATCCGGCACTGGCAGCGAAAGGGGTTATATAGCTGTTTTAATACAATGGTATTATAGAAAGAGGAATGTTTAACCATGTATGACTACCAGTAGAATCAGCGATAAGGGTGGATATAAATTAGGGGGGTATATAAATAAGGGTGGATATAAATAAGGGGGGAATATAAATAAGGGTGGATATAAATAAGGGGGGAATATAAAGTATGTGACATTTAACCCTTCTCTTGCTGAATTTAAAAATACATTTCTCCTTCTTTACCCATGTCCTGTTGTATAATTACATATATCTTCACTGTGTACAATTATTTCTCTGTGCAATCACTGCTGTGGAGTGCACTGGTTGCACAGTCACCTTGCTGTCTATCGGTGTTTTGGTGGTGGTTGCGTCTTGTATGTGGCTTTGCCTGCTTGATTTTACTACTTTTCCATTGTAAATAGTACAGACCCTGATGAGACAGGTCCTGCAGGAGCTGTCTCATCTGGGTCTTCACTATTTACAGGTAGGTATATTGACGTGAATAGCAAGCGAATGGTTAATATCATTTGTGTTCAATTTTAATTTCGACGATTTTAAACTAGATCGATAGCAAATGTTTTTTAAATCCTTCTTGTACAATGTATTAATTTAAGACATTATTTCTTTAGGAACGTGACTTAGATAGAAGTTGTAAATGGCACCTGAAGCCAGGCGGTTTGGTCGTGATAGAAACTGAGAATCAGATCTACTAGAATAGCAACCATGATTGTGATATAAATCCGCCTTTAACCCTATCGATGCCAAATTTCTAATTGTCGTCTGCAAAACAATTTGTTAAAGCATTCGGTAAATTAAGGAAAGGTGATAAATAAATTCAAATTTTAAAGGAATAAAGCACATATATAGAAATAAAGTTTGAGACAAAAAGTTAAGTGCCTGATCAGACGCCGCCTTGATCTGGGGTTGCACTATTTGTCGTGGTGCATGTTTGAGATATTGGCGGTGAAAGGGTTAAGAATAATTATCAGCTCGTATATGGTACTTGACATATTTGTTTGGAATGAATTCAGACTGACTAACAATATTAATCATTTTCCCTTTCACTGCCAGAAACTTGTCAATAGCATCTTTTGCAAACAGGATAGACTCATAGAAAAGCCCTCTTATCAGATGCTGAGCCATTTGTCATTTTACACTTTTCTGTACATCCGGTACAGCCTTTGAACTGTCAGTGGCCAAACCACCACCGGGATTAAAACCAGTTTAAGGGCGTCCTAATTTCACACTTGTCTCAAGGTCACCCTAGTTAAACGAACAGTTTAAATGAAGGAACGTTCTATCCCAGCCAGACTTCTCCAAAACAAAGAAGACGGTTACCACAGCACAATATGCAAAATGTAGGATTAAAACAACTGCGATGGTCCGTCAAATATGTGCTCAATGACATTGCCGAAGTTAGAACAACTTCAGGGAAGTCGTTAAGGACACGACAGAGAAAAGGCAATACATGAAAGTACATGTATGAGTCATGCAGGAAACACTCCATCAAAACACACACTCGCGCGAGCAGCAGTGAGTCCGGTAATTTTATCCCTGGTTTAAGTATGTGCCATCATAGACTACCCTCGGCCTGTCATCGTGCAAGCAAAGATGGAAACGTGGCTAGCTATCTATAACTGAGTTGATGATTTCCGTTCGAAAAGCGTTGCAAACAGTGTAGATCAAAACCGTGGGTCTTATGAACCCACTGATTTGAGTATATATCTGCACTGCGTGACTGCCTTGCGCATGCTGTGTACATGGTTTATAAATCCTAAAATCAAATGTCTTCTGCTCTCCGATAATTTCAAGCATGTTATAAGAAGTATTTAAAATAGCCATAACCTATAACACTTGTCAACCTGAATGTTTTGAATCGAAACGAAAGGTGTTATTGACTAAAATATCACGTGAACAGTTGTAATGGTTGTATATATGTATGTACAGACGATGTTTTATGTACAAGTCTAAATAAAATATTGTTCTGTTCTGTATCGACTGTAACAAAGGGAGTCAATAACCAACACTGCAGCGTGTTGCTGTATAATGTGTCATACGCAGTCTTCCTAATCGTTTTAATGCGTTTGATAAACAAATTCTGAGAATGGGTATGACCACGAATATTCATACGTTTGAAGATTACCAACACAAATCCGCAACAACTTGACGATAGATGGTATCCGTTCTACATGTTCTTTGATAATACAGTAAAATCTCTCTATAGCGGACACTAAAATTGTGTTAATTAGATGGTATCTAGGACAGGTGGCTGCTTAAAGCAAGGTGAAAGTAAAACAGAACGCTCCTTGCACCTTTACTTGCACTTTCACCTTGCATTAAGCATCCACATGACTTTAACACAAAATACCTGATGTTATTTAGTAGCCGTTTTAAAGGGTTTACTGTAGTATGACAGAACGTCAAATGTTTCGATAGTTTAGTAGAAGTACAACAACTAGAGTCGACAATAAAAGCGCCTTATAATGTTTTTATTCAGCTTCGGAATCCAGTACATAGTACAAAGTTTATGCCGAAAATGGTAAAATTGTAATATTCATTCTTCAATTGTAAACAAAGCAGACATTACCAGTGTATATTCTGCATTGCTAACGTACCCTGATGTGACAGCTCATATAGAAGGCACCTCATCTCAGTCTACATTGGGTTTTTTTTTAAAGTTACTCTTGTCATATAGCATATCAAAAAATTTAATTAATCGATTTTTGCATTTTAAGGGAATGTGTTGTAATTTTTTACTAAGAACAAAACCTAGAGTTATATTTCAAACAGTGCAGACCCTGTTCAAAAGGCTCCTATAATAGCACTTTGATCTGGGTATACTTTATTTCCTAGTGTCATCAGTGCAATATAAAAAGTATATTGTGTGGGAAGAGTTATATAAATTTTGGCAGATTACAAGTATCCAGAATGATAATTAAATACAGCCAACTGCACTAACACCTTTACTGTTACCTGTGATAATTATGCTATTGACAATATATACTGTCACGCCTGACTGATCACAAAAAGGAAAATGCAGTGACCATTAGTGACTATAAATTGTATAATCCCCATGATATAACCCTTTGCATGCTGACAAACGGCGTTTGCTAAAATCCATATCTGCCCTGCCCTTTGTTACAACTGTTTCATTTTAATTAAAAGATGAGGAAAATTGTATACAAATGGCTGCATCAGTTTGAATCTGGACGAATACCACAGATAAAAAATAAACTTGGTTTCTCATCCAGATCCAAACTGAAAATGATTATTATTGACCCTACCAGGTAATGAATTTAAATACTCTATATCAACCACTGTTTTTTCTTCCAGTCCTGATATTTACTGGTAGATCTGCAGTATTCCAGATTATGTATGAAAAGTAAGAATAAGCGTAGACCCTGATCAGACCATATGTGTATAACATGCTTATGACAGTTTTCTGATGAAGATTTATTATTTTGTATATTGGTACCGGTATGAATCCAATATTTTTATAAAAATACTTATTGATACATGACAAGAATTCAGTGAGTCACTTTCTCAAACATTTCTTGTTGCCAACCTTTTCAAGGTAATTGAGATGTAATTAATTACATTTGGCAAAGTAATTTTAATTTAATTAATTACCCTCATAGAACTCCTGTAATTGTAATGGTAATTGAACTTTTATGAATGTAATTGTAATTTAATTAATTACACTGCCATGTAATTAACCACAGGTCTGGTCCTAACTGAACTGTTCATTTCGAGCTGATCTGGGTCAATGCTTATTTATAAAGCTTTTTGTTGAGCCTGAGTTTCGTTCTTAAGCTTTTGATTGGTCAGATTTGAGTTCTCAAGTTTTTGATATGCCAAATTTGAGCCAAATGCTCAAATCTGACTAATCAAAAACTTGCGAACGAACTCAGACTCAACTAAACGTTTTATAAGCATGGACCCTGATTTGTTTCCACATTGATGTACGGGTGAATACCAGTAATAGCACACGAATGCTGAAATGAAAGTCAATTAGTTTGAATGATTGAGCAAGTATTTGCACTGAAAACACTCCCTGACTTTATTGAGAATCCATATCACAAATTGATGATACACAAGAAGAGGAAACACAGTTAATATCATGTCTTAGATGTTGCTTTGGAATAAACTCCTGCAATTAATAGTGGACGCACGTAAACTTAGTTTTAATCCTGAGATCGACAAACATTTTTATCACTCTGTCCTCTTTGATTATTCATTAGGCAAAACTTTACCCTAAAAAGGGATATGTTCAAATGATTTTCCTAGCCAAAGGCATCGAGCATGTAGGCATGGATTTTCCTTGATAAACATTGCAGACCCAGATGAAAGAGCTCCTATAGGAGCTTTCTAATCTATATGTATACTGTTTGGGAATGCAACTATAGCTGTGACTGGTGGGCTTTTTGTATTTTCTGAAACTGGGATATCCATCAAAAACAAAAGTGCTATAAGAGAAAATTGCAGACTCGGCATTATTAAGTCTCTTCATGAGTAGTAATTAAAATTGCAACACTACTCACGTCCCCTAGTACCGGCTTAAGAACCTGATTTTATTTCATGTTTTCCGGTGGTTTACCAGCATATAACAGTGGATTATTACTTGTCAAACTCACTGTTTTGAACTGTGAAATTATCAGTTTCGTAATTTAACTCTTACCGGACTGCTTGCTCCCCCCCCCTCCCAACCCACCCCTACCCTCACGTGGGGATTTTAACTATCACTGAGCAGTCAAATGCTGAGAAAACAAACAAATGTTCTTCTTTTATGGGGTCGTTTTGCAAGGTTTTGTTATATTTTTATATCAAAATAGTTTCACAGGGAATACATTTGATAACAAATGAAATAATAACAGTACCAACTGAAATCCAAACTGGAGCTCAAACCCAGACCGTCTGTCAATAAATGACAAGACGACCTCATATTAGACAATTTGGACGAAATGTACTGCAGCTGTCTGCACTCACAATTTAGTTTAAAAAATTGAAACTTTCCAGCAATCGATTTTACATTAAGATTTATAAATTAAACCGAACGTCTACCAGTACAGTACATGTACCGAACCTATTGTACTGTACCAGCCTTCAAGTACACCAAATTCAAGTCGCTTATTCGATGCCATCATCAACTTTGACACTTGGCGGTACAAGTCAACCTTGATTATCTAAAGGATTCAATAGCGGATTTTAAATCAGCGTCTTTCCCGACTGTCATTCCCATGCTCATGGCACCAGTTACTAGATCTATAACAACTCCGTTTCGGGAACGCAAACTCTTTGTCAGCCAATCTCAAATTCTCCGGTGCGCAGACTGTTCAAAAGAATTCCATTGTTTTCCGACAGTAACGGAAAATATTCAACACGTGGCATTATCCATTAGTATTTTCTAATAACTTTGGCTCAGTTAGAGCCCACAATTATTCTGTTATAAAGTTTCGTTCTTTGTTAGATTCCCACCGCTTTTGTTTCAGACAATATGGCGGACGTCTGACTTATGACGCATATATATCTATGACTTATGACGTTACAATGACGCTCAGTAATATCAACAAAGTTTTCTTTTAGTTTGAAATCATAAAATAAAATCCCTCTGTGTTAATCATTTTGAACTTATACAATATATTTCTATGGACATTGTACAATTTCTTAGACGATTATATAGACCTACATTTTCTGTCGTTAAGCGACATGTTTATCACGGGGGGTCCCCACGGGAGAGAATCGTACTTTCGATTTATCCGTTGGAAAAGTCTTATAAAGTTGAACAAAAGCATGAAATAAATAGAATATTTGTTTGTTTGTTTGTTTTGATAATTAACATCCGTTTCCGCTCACTATGGGCGAATTGAACACCCCAGGGAGAGGGGAGAGGATACAGAGAAGCCCTATTCTTATTATCGACTGAGTTACTCTGGTTCTTTTAGATGCCCAGTGTAAAGCACTGATGCATCGGACCTCGGTATAGAATATCTGTTATGTTCGCCACGAGTGAAAATATTACTGTCTGGTGTTTACTCGATGAAATAAATCTTCCACGAAAATAACAAATTTCCTCTATATAAGATTCATGGAACTCTTTAATCAAATATAATAATTTCAAAAACAACATTTCATTGCCATTAATCAAGTTATTCTATATTAATTTTTAGAGTTAAATCGACACTGTTTGAAGAGTTATTGCCTCTATCGACACTGTGTGTTGAAAGTTATTGGCCCTTGTGGATTATATAAAACAGGATCTAAACTTTGAAAAGTCAACAAGTGTGGTTTTAAATTAACAATTGTGGTTCTTTAAGAAGAACGTGATGGAAAATGTTCTCTGGTACAAAGCTGACAATCATGTTTGCTGACGACCGGTATTGTAAGAACCTTCATAATTACTTGCGACCTGAACCAAGCTGTCGCATATCTTTTTAGAAATATGTGCAGTGAGGGATTTTAGAACACTTTTGGATCTGAAATGTTTTAATGCGACCGAATTTAATTTAATTGTATAAATTCTGAAAGTGGGAGATACTTCGAAAGTAGAAATGAAAAAAGAAAATAATGCAGATTCGGTTTTATTGAGTCTGTTCATTAGTAGTATTTAAATGTGCAATGTGCAATAATACTCACGACCCTTAAATTAAAGGTGAAATAGTTTTGTAAACATTTTACCAGATTTAGCCTTCCTTTAGTAGTTATTGCATTGTTTATGAAAGTACAAAAATGAGTACAGAACAAACAGTCGCCCGAACAGCAACACAAGGAAACAGCAAATGTACATAACTATAAAAACAACAAGAGACGCACAAAGACAAAACAAACATGCAATAGGGGGAAGATGGAAGTACCGCCTTGGAACGGTCAGTGACAAACGTCACTGGGGGTTAAACCGGTTTATGGGCGCCCAACCTCACACTTATTCCATCCCCACCCTAAAAGACAAACAGTGTAAATAAACGTATCCCCTCTCCGACTGAATATGAATTAAAAATGCAACACTTCTCACACCCCTTGGGCCGACTTAAGATATATTCAATTTTCATACTAACACGCTGAAACTGGTGATCCCGAATGACCAGAATACATAACAACATTTAGCAGAAATACGGGGAGACACACGCTTTTTGATATCGAAGTTCGTGTTTTCCTAGTTCGACACGTGGACATGCTACTGTATATATTATTTACTCCTCTCTCAGTGTGAAGACCATCTATCTCTCCGTCTACATTCTTAGATTTTTCAATATATCCACATATCACTCACTTCCTGATTTCTTGAATTATGTTTATTGCCCTATTGTCTGCGATGGACAATGATAATGAATATAAATCTTGAAACCTGTTTTATCTATTATGTTTTCGGCATACTCTAGCACTACTATGTACAAAGAATTTAGGCAAAGCCCGATTGACACTTGAACACATTTTGTTATAGGCTGTGTCTGTCATGTGACCTACATTTTTAAAGCAAATCGTGGTAATATGACATTTCGACTACCTAGAAGTGACAATCATTTTACATTAACACATTTTAACGATATGTAGTCTTTTTCAATTAGAATGCTGCTTATAACATCCATTTAACCCTTTTCCCTCATATAAACGTGTGTTCACTCTTTTGCGAACAGAGTAGATCCACACCAGACGGCTCCTATAGGTTCCATCTGATCAGGGTCTGCTCTGCATGCTTGTGGAATTTAAAGGAATGTTTTCATTAGTTTCGAAAATGGCTACAATGTTCCGCCTTCCATATTTCGTTATAACTAAATTATCTATGAATAAAGTATAGACATTTAGAATAAAAATAGAATGAGAAAAGGGTTAATAAATGATGCTAGGGTCTACAATAGCAGGTGGTGCCTAATGCTCCAATGGGAACTTTCTAAATCCGTCATATATTTAAACCCTACATTATTTAACCCTTTCTTTCGGATTTATTTTGTAAACATAGTAGACCCAGATCAGACGGCAGCGATAGGTGGTGTCGGATAAGGGTCAGCTTCGTTTGCCATTGGATTTTGATAGACTTGTTTCTTTAGTTTCTAAAATGGCTACAATGTTCCACCTTCCATATTTCATTATAACTATTTTCTCCATGAATATTCAGTAGGTATTGTAATTTGTAATTTGAAACAAAAATAGAACAGGGACCCAGGAGTAGACCCAGATCAGACGACTCCTGTTTGCTTACGGTGTAATAAAAATCTGATTCTACAGCTTCTGTCTGAGCTAAAATGCCATGTGTTCATATGCCATTTTTAACAAATAATCTTGTTACTATTCATGACGTCATTATTTCCTACATGAATATTTATCAAGGAAAAGGTTAGGGATATCTTTTTTTTGGAACCCATTCATTTTCATGCTGAGGGTGCGCAGCAAACACAATATATGTTGGTATAAAAGTACAAAAATGATTCATGCAGGACACACCACATACAGAACAAACAGTCGCCCGATCAGCAACACAAGGAAACAGCAAATGTACATAACTATAAAAACATCAAGAGACGCACAAAGACAAAACAAACATACAAAAGGGGAAGATGGAAGCACCGCCTTGGAACGGTCAGTGACAAAAGTCAGTGATAAGCCGTTCACAGAGCTGACCCAGATCAGAGAGCTCATTCAGGTATCATTTGGTGGCATTTGACCCGTTTGTCTATGTACCTTTAACCCTTTCGCTGCCAAACTCTGTCGTCTGCTAACTTTGTCGTCTGCTACAAATTTTCATTTTTTGGATTTTCTTTGTTTTTGCTTAAAAAACATAGTAGTAGTAACAAACAGTTTGGATCCAGATGAGACGCCGAGTTACTCGGCGTCTCATCTGGATCATAACTGTTTGCATAGGTAATCACAGGTCCGGCGCTGGCAGCCAAAAGGTAAAGCATTACTGGATTTCAATGTCATGCTTAAGCGACATTCGGCTTAAATGGAATATATATTTTTATTCGCATGTGATATTAATTCGTCCTTTAATTTATAAAACAATTCTAAGACAAAGTGACAATTTAGAAATTTGTATTGCATATTTACAAAATACTCTCTCGGGTATATTGTCAATAGTTTAGTTCTATTTCTATTGGAAATACTTAATGCACTTTACTTTCAATATTTACTTTTAATTTTCTTGTGAGCATTTGTTTTATCATTTTAAGTAATACTCGCTATGTAGCTCTGCACATCATTAGGATTGCATAGTGTGTCATTATATTCGGATGTCAATTGTTAGATTATTGATTAGTCATACTTAGCTTTTGCAATTATTTTGCAAACAGTATTTAATCGTCTTATCGGGAGTATTTTCTTAGAACCATGCACGAATCTGAAAAAAATGATCTTACAATATTATAGAGATTGGAAAACATATTTGTTTTAACCCTTTTGGCGCCAAATATTTAGTCGTCTGCAACCCAGTTTTGATAAAATATTTCGGTGAATTTAGGAAATTATATAGATTAATTTAAATTTAAAGGAATGAACCACATATATAGAACTAGAGACTAAATAAAAAAGTGACGTCCCTGATCAGACGCAGCCCTGAAAATGCACTATTAGTCGAGATGCATTTTTGCAACATTTGCGATGAAAGGGTTACATGTAACGCCTCCCTATTGAATATTCATGTACGTAATAGTGACATCATACATGTTCTGGGACTGCTCTGTTTGTTACCTTATAATTGACTTAACTCTTTCCCTGTTCTATGTTTATTTCAAATTTCAATACCTACTGAATATTCATAGACAAATTAGATATAATGAAATAAGGAAGGTTGGGTATTGTAGCCATTTTAGAAACTAATGATTCAGATCTTTCAAATTCTATTAGCAAACAGAGAATACCCTGATCAGACGGCTCCTCTAGGAGCCGTCTGATCTGGGTCTACTCTGTTTGCAAATGCGTCAAAACACGTTTCTATGAGGGAAATGGTTAAAACGTTACAGCATTTAAACCTTTACCCAAAGAATATTCGTGTAATATATAGTGTAATATGATTATTAATTGGTCGATATGTTATAATGGAATATGTTTACAAGGCGGATACTGTACAAGCGTATGTATATGATTCCATAAACAGGAGCTATACTATGTGTGCAAAAGCATTAACTCCTTCGGCGCCAACTTTCTAATTTTCGTTTGCAATCCAATTTTGTTTAATCATACGGTAAAATAGGAAAATAAAATAAATAAATGCAAATTTCAAAGTAATAAAGCTTAACTATAGAAATACAGTTTGAGATAAAAAGCGAAGTTCCTGAACAGACGCTGCCTTTTCAAGGCGGCGTCTGATCTAAGACTGCATAATTTGTCGTGGTGCATTTTTGCGACATTGGCAGTGAAAGGGTTAAATTGCGAATTCTCCTAAATGCATTAAAATGTATGAGTTAAGCTACTAGTTCAAGCCCACAGTAGCCATTTTCGGCTACTGACCCGTTCCAAGGCAGTACTCTTAATTTAACCCTATAGTCTAATTTGTTATTTTATATGTTTAATGTTTTATGACTTGAAATGCGTTCCGTTAAGTTTTGTCTTGTAACTGTGCCATTTCTTGTTTGATGGTATTTGGTGCCGTGTCCTTCCGTATGTGGCTCTTCCTGTTTTACGGTTTCTTCCACTTTTTATGTTTTATTATTTCAAATGCAAACATTCTGGACAATGTGCATTTCTAAATGCTAAATCTAATCCGGTTCCATTATGTTTGCAAAATAGCCAAAAAGGTATTGTATGGTATATTAGGTTAATCAAAGTTCATCCAATCTACGGGCGACTTTTCAATACTTTCATAATCTATTTAGGCCAGGAAACGACACGTGCCAGTTGGATTCAAATTATAACAATTGTATGTCTCCAAAAGTAATTTAAGCATGTAGTTTAGTAACCTTAATTATTGGGACAGACATAATAGGCATATAGAGCAGACCTACATCAAACGGCCGATGAAGGAATCGTTTGATGTGGATCTATACTATTGTCTACTATTTCCGTCGAATTCAGTGTTAATAAAATGGTGCAAAATATACTTATTCAGCCCATTTTTTCACCCCATGCTAAAGGGAGATTATATTTTGGATTATTATGGTTATTATGCCATATATTACGTAACAATACTTGTATTTCTTATTTTTCAAGCAATTCTGTCTATGTTAGCGTGTGTTTGCTGTTACTAATAAGAATTTATACCATTACACGTGACATTCCATGACGTATAAGATATACCGATTAGAGGTATAAATTACAGTTGAACCGCGCTATCTCGAGCTTCAGTGGACCACGCATGTGACTTCAAATTTACAGCTTTCGATTGGTCAGATTTGAGTTCTCAAGCTTTTGATTGGTCAGATTTGAGCCAAAGGCTCAAATCTGACCGGACCCAGAACACTTTCCCAAGTTCACAACTTTATGTAGCGCTAAAGTAATGCTGAAAACTCCTGTAAGAGATTTCTCCCTTACTGTCGATCTGCATTAAGCTGACATGTTTTTTTCTACATTTGCGTAATGTTACATTTTTGTACAATTCTGTATTGTAAAGTTTTGAAGAAACGAACTGTTACTTTGAGTTATCCAAAAGTTCGACTTATCTGAGTTCGAGATATCGAAGTTCAACTGTATTGAGACTATACCCGAGAGACCATTGTGTGTCTGAGTTCGAGATATCGACATTTCCACTGTAATTGAAGCAGTATTCTGATATTCAGAGACGACGATATTTGTAGTCGA